>JAYEPQ010000014.1:3468793-3486293 GCA_036321105.1 Dracaena cambodiana
AAAGAGAGTTTCCAAATGAGCACACTATTTTTCCCCAGCGAACCCACTTAAAAACTGTGAGCTTACTATAAAAAGTGGTGTGCACCTTTAGAAACTCCCTAAAGTATTCTGTATTTTACATAAAAGGCCTTTACTTGTATACATTTGCAATAATCAAACGGATGGAATAATAAAAGAAGAATTTTCATGTTTCACCTTATCCAAATTGTTTTACAAGGGACAGTAATTCTTTATGTATGAGATCTTGTAATTTAACCACGAGAAAATGATAATTTTCTTCTAAAAATTAGATTTTATTTTACATAATTAATTAGGTTATGTCTTATTTTTTTTAGAAAAAGTAAGATAACTTCTAAATATAGTAGAGCGATATATTTTTATCTTAAATAGTTTACATTAAGATAAAAAATTTCTAAATACAACTCATTTTTTCAATAATTATTGATATATAACAGATGTTGAAATAAAAGGACACAAAAAGTAATTTTTAAAAAAAAAAAGCTATATAATTTATGTAGTACAAATTGTAGGAACTCTTTATAAAAACTCTAAGTGTCTTTCTTTTGAAATAAATAAATAAATAAATAAATAGTCCTTTTTAAGTTGAAAACTAAAATGTCTATTTGTACGAAAAACATTTAATTAATGTGAGATAAGATTCTCAAGGGTGGCTTTTGCAAATGGCATCTTTGTTTATGTTTCTCTTTTAAGCTCGCATTGCTGTTAGAGGTTCTTCAGAAGGCATCTTTGCCAGCGATGAAGTTGAAGGATCAGAGCTTTCAGTGAAAGGGAAAGGAGCAGTCAAAGCTGGAATTTTTATTTTGCTCCTCTCTCTTCTCCCTTTTTAATCCCACTATCATTTGGAGCTCACCCCACTCTCTCTCTCTCTCTCTCTCTCTCCCCCTTCTCAAATCAAAAGATTCAAGCTGAAGGTGATGCAGTTGGAGCAATGGCGGCCTCTCCTTCTCTGAACTCAGAGAAGAGGCACTGGTGGCTCACCAACCGCAAGGTGAGCTCTTTTGCCGATTTCAATTGCGTTTTGGATTGCACATTGCAAATTTTGAACCTTTTGATTCGATGAACAGAGAGCAGTTTGATCAAAATCCAATCTTTTTTTTTTGTGTTCTTGTCGAAGCCCATGAATCAAAATCAAATCTTGCGATGTGTATCCATCTCAAAATCTAAACTTTGTGTTGTCAGTTCGTCGACAAGTACATCAAGGACGCGAGATCTCTCATCTCGACGCAGGAGACTTCCGACGTCAATGCCGCCCTCTCGCTCCTCGACTCGGCCCTCTCGCACTCGCCGCGATCCGAGGCGGCCCTCGAGCTCAAAGCTCGGTCTCTGCTCTTCCTCCGGAGATTCCGAGAGGTCGCCGACATGCTGCAGGACTACATCCCCAGCTACAAAATGGCTCCCGACGACGATTCGTTAACATCGCTGGCTTCTTGTGATCCATCGAAGGAGAGGGCCAAGCTGTTGAATACCAACGAGGAGAAGCTCGACGACGGCGATCGATCGTTCCGGTGCTTCTCGGCCTCTGACTTGAAGAAGAAGGTGATGGCTGGTTTGAGCAGGAGCTGCAACAAAGAAAGCCAATGGAGGTACATTTTCTCTTGCATTTTTTCCTCTTTTTTTTTTTTGCATTATTATGTTGTAAATTTGGTATTGTTTGATTTAGGGTTTGTTTGTAACTTCTCGGAAAAGTTTAGGGGGTTATCTGTAAAACGTAGGTGACAAAATTGCAAGATCACCGCGGGAAATTATAAATGCGCACTACAGTTTACTTTGTTAGCACCAGTTCCTTACTAAGTCATTTGTGGTGCGCATTTAGAATTTTCCCTCTATTACAATTCATGCACCAAGCCTACCAAATTCCTAAAAAAAACCCTTTAAATTGGAATATTACAGTTGACGACTCCTTAACATAATTTAGTTTAGGTTTTCATTTTGCTGGTGATGTGCTGATTTAGCTTAGTTAGCATTCTAAATTATCAGGAGGTGAGCTTACCATCAAGTTTTTGTTATGTTGCTGTTGCTCACCAGGTATTTGATTTTAGGCCAAGCTTGCTGCCATCTCGGCCTCATGGAGGACGCAATGGTCCTCCTCCAGACCGGCCGCCGCGTTGCGGCCGCTGCGTTCCGTCGCGAGAGCACCTCCCGCTCCGACGACAGCTTCGCCTTCTCGAGCACCGTCCATCCTAACCCATCCCTCTCGAACCCGAAATCGTCGCCCCCGACTCTACCCCCAACCGAGCCCGAATCCGCCTCTCGCCTCCTCTCGCACATCAAGCTCCTCCTCCGTCGCCGCACCGCAGCACTGGCGGCCCTCGATGCGGGGCTCCACTCCGAGTCCGTCCGCCACTTCTCGAAGATCCTCGATGGGAGGCGCGGGACACCTCACTCATTCGCGGCTGCGTGCCTGGTCGGCCGTGCGGCGGCTTACAAGGCCGCTGGCCGCATTGCAGAGTCGATCGCAGATTGCAACCGTGCGCTTGCGCTGGACCCGACCTCAATTCCGGCCCTCCGTGCCCGTGCAGACCTGATGGAATCGGTTCGGGCACTGCCCGATTGCCTTCGGGACTTGGACCACTTGAAGCACCTCTACGATTCCATCCTCCGTGACCGGAAGCTCCCCGGACCGGCCTGGAAGCCGCACTACGATGTCCGGTACCTTGACATCCCGAGCAGTCTCCGGGCATTGACAGCCCGAATCCAAGAACTGCGGCAGAGAGTTGCGAGCGGAGAAGGATGCAGTGTCGATCACTATAAACTCATCGGTGTTGGAAGAGGATGCACTAAATCGGAGTTGGAGCGAGCGCACCGGCTGCTTGTATTGAGGCACAGGCCCGATAAGGCCGCAGGGTTCGTGGATAGGTTGGAGTTTGCGGACGAGCACAGGGATTTAGATGCAGTTAGGGATCAGGCTCGGATGTCCGCATTGATCTTGTATCGGATGTTGCAGAAAGGGCACTCGAGCATAATGTCGGCTGTTATGGACGAGGAAGCGGCTGGGAGGCACAGAGTGGCCGCGAGCGCAGCAGCGTTGCAGTTAGTTGCTAGCGCTAGCAGTAGCAATTTGAGTTGTGCGAGTCCGGTGGCGGGGTCATCGGCGGCACCACCGCCGGTGTACCAGGGGGTGTTCTGCCGGGACATGGCGGTCGTCGGGAGCGTGCTGTCGCAGGTCGGGTTTAGCCGGCCGATCCCGGTGAAGTACGAGGCTCTCAGCTGCTGAAGTTGGAGTTCGGCGGGAGAAGGGAATGGATGGGGGATTTGAATTCTTTGGGCTACACTAGTATTGTAACTAGTCTTCTCTGTGTCTGTACAGTTCCAAACTTGGAATTTTTATGTGATCTGTGGTTGTGTTAATCTAGTTATAAGATTAGAATTTTTATTCTGGTCCATCAAATTTGAGCCTAAGCCTTAATGTTTCTTCTGGGTGAATTAAAAAAAAAAAAAAACTAAATTGGATTGTCGAAAAATAGTCTAACAGTATTAATTAACTTCGCACTGAAGAAATATTCATGGTATTGCAATTTATTAGCTCTGTGAGCAAAGCAAGAATAATCACTAAAAAAAAAAGGAATTCAATGACAATAAAAGTAGTAATAAAAATGCTAATAATTGATTCAATTATCAACATTCATTTATCAAGTAATATTTGTTCATCATCTTGTCATATATATATATATATATATATATATATATATATATATATATATATATATATATCCTGCAAAATGAAGTTTGATCCAAAATTCATTAGAAATCAAAAGGGTTGAACTCAAACTCTGATTAGAATATTGTTTAATCAATCTTCTGTTGTTTCTTTATCATAACCTACAAAAAGCAATGAAATTGTACTGCCTAAGGTACCATCTTTAAAATATACGACTAATGGCTCTCTCTCTCTCTCTCTCTCTCTCTCTCTATATATATATATATATATATATATATATATATATATATATATATATATGAGTAAATGAAAAATTAACTGGCGTGAAGAAATTACTACTTACTTTACCGCCTGCTTAGGTGGTCCAATAAAATTATTATACGTGACGTCACTCAAAAAACGGATAAGAGAATTATTTTATTTGTTAATTTTGAGTAGTGTTACGTATAATAATTTTATTAGGTCATCTAAGTAACAGTGAAGGAAATCCCTTTACCGCGGATGAATTTTTCATTTTTTTTTCACTATATATATATATATATAAATATATAAATATGAGAAAAATAAAAATAAACTGACAATTCATATAAGTTATATGGTCTGCAGTTTATTTTTATTATTTCAAATAATATTATTTTAAAAAATTCTTTTAAACTATGATCACAGCTTCTTAGAGTTGACTCATACCAATTTTGAATATTTATATATATGGATTTGGTGTGCTGGTTTGGAAACTCCCCCTCAAAATAGAAATAGAATTGATCCCCTAATCTCTTGTGCGGTACTTCATAAGCTTCCGAAGTGGGACCCGTTCTATGGTTCCCAATAGTCCGCTGCCACCCATCCCCAATTGTAAGCTGCCACCTGGCCCCCCAACTGTAAAGTCGCCATCATGATGATGAGCGGGGCATCAGCCCTCTTTCGCACACGCCTCCCCCATGCCCCTGTCACGTGCTCCTGCTCCCCCTTTCGACGTGGAAATTTATTCCGAATAATATATTAAAAAGTTTATGCATGTAAATTAAGAGGGTAGTTCAAAACAAGCACACCACTTCACTTAGTGAGGTCCACTTTCCACTTGACTTACGAATGTGGTGCTCATGAAGTCAAGTGGTATGCTCATTTAGAATTTCCCAAATTTAAATAAAAAAAAAATAGAAGTAAAAGTTTCAAAATTCTTATTCTAGTAATTCCATGATGAATAATTTTTCAAGATCATTACTTAAATAATTAGTTTATTAAATTAATTACAGTGAGAATCTATATATTATAAAAATAGTATAACTTATCACTTAAAATTCTTAATTTAGTCAATACACTCTTAGTGACATTAGTCAATAATTTACTATTCTCTCATCTATATAACATAAACTGTATATTTTTTTCTAAAATTCTCAAATTACCCTAATCTACCTCACTAAGAACTCACCAAAAACATATGTCCACGTGAGAGTAAATTAGAGATTTCATAAAAAAAAAAAAACGGTTTTAAGTTAAATAGGAATGAGAATAATATTTTTTTAACTAGGAGTTTTACTGCAATTAACTATATATCTGCCGTGGTGTTTCTTTATCTCTCTCTCATTGGTCATTGCCATTGTGTCACGTGCGTTCACAACTCATTCATTAAAAAAAGAAAGGGTATTTACTGGTTTGTCCCTCAAATCTTTATATATTATGATTTTGTCCCCCAAATCTTCATATTTAGGATTTTGTCCCCCAAATCTCAAAAGTTATAACAATTTAGTCACCCTCTCTAACTTTTCCTAACACAGTTAAATATTTGACCATTTTACCCATCTTTTCCTCTTCTATTTTCCTCCTCTCTTCTTCTTCTCTCTTCCTTCTCTCTTCTCTTTTTTTTCATCATTTCTCCTCTCTTCCTCCTCTCTTAAGTTACAAAAGGAGAAGAGAGGAGGAGAAGAGAGGAGGAAAAGAGAAGGAGATGAGAGGAGGAAGAGAGGAGAAATAATGAAAAAAAAGAGAAGAGAGGAGGAAGAGAGAAGAAGAAGAAGAGCGGAGGAAGAAAGAGGAGGAAGAGAGAAGAGGAAAAGAACGGTAAAATGGTCAAATATTCAACTGTGTTAGGGAAAGTTAGAGAAGGTGACTAAATTGTTGTAACTTATGAGATTTGAGGGACAAAATCCTAAATACGAAGATTTGAGGGAAAAAATCATAATATATAAATATTTGAGGGACAAACCAGTAAATACCCAAAAAAGAAGATTGGGTCAGTGGCACTCTCGTAATTAGGTGAAAAGTCCGGGGGTGGTTCGGAGGCAGGACCCCAAGGCGGTGGTTGGCTGCGGTCCGATCTCGACGTTTGTCAGCGGGGATGTGCGCGCCTCCGAGTCCCATTCCTCCATCTCCGAGGAGTCTCCGCTCTAAAAAAGGACCCCCAATATTGCGTAAATATCACAAGAATGCCACTCAACTTTCTCCCCCAAACCGATACAGATCTCAAGGGTGTTTTAGCCTTTTGAGGCGAGCAACTTGCTATCTGACTTATCTCAATATAATATGTTATTATTCTCTCAAATAACGAAGGTTTTAACTCGTTGCAATTTTAAAAATAATAATAACATTCTTAAAATACAGAATCCACAGCAAAGGTCAGATAAAGAACCTTTAATTCATTATATTAGTTTAATCATCCAGTATTAAACTAAATTAATTATTTAAATAAAAAGTAATTTAATGGGTACCAATCACAGTTTTAGAGGATGGGGCCTAAAAATTCAACAATTACGGCTGCTTAACGACCTTAATCTTCCATTAAATCACGATACTGCCACTATATGACGTTAACATTGTCCCAATTTTTGGGAGCACGGGCACATCGTATGATGTCACGTGACGGGACCGATGGATGGTGGCATGATATGTGACGATGGGAGGCATGGGCCCCAAATAATTATTAAAAAAATATTATAATAGAATTTCTAAAAAAAAGAGAAGAATTGTCAAAAGAAATGACAGTAATTAATTTGGAGGTTAGCGAGTAGGATTAGCTGGTTGGCACGTGGGAGAGCAGGTATAAGCCACGCTTTCCCAACAGTTCCCACTGCGGCAAGAAAAGGATACAGAAGCCTGAAGGCAAGCTTCACACGTGAGAACATCCGAATGAATACAGGGGCTTGGGTCTTAGTTGTCTTTTCTTTAACCTAACGAAGAGATCACTGCAGGAAACATCCAATCCAAGCACACACGAACAGGTGGTTTTTTTTTTTTTTTTTTTTTTTTTTTTTTTTTTTTTTTTAATTTTAAAATTTTGGCTTGGCTTGTAAGGTTTCATATGCTTTTCGTTGTTCAGAAGAATCCTGATGGGAATTTGCATGGGTGTGAAGACTTGAGCATAGGGGAGTTGTTTGGTTGGTTCTTGTTAGGGTTTAATTGTAATGTCACTTGGAATTGACACAATGTGGTAGTTTAATTAAGTTGGTGGGTTTGGGTCCAAGTCCGTTTCTATATGTATATTGCATCATATTGTAGAATATAATTTCCAATACCTTTTTTTTTTTTTTTTTAAATATTACGATTGCATTCATATTACAATCTATATGTAGGGATGATAATGAACGTGTTTACGGGCTAAATTTTATTTTTAATTTAAAATTTTGTGTAGAACGGATTCAAATTTGACCCGTAGACGCATTAATTACCATCCCTATCTATATGTTTCCAAAAATAATTAATAAATGCGGAAACGTTAAAGTGAAGAGAAAAAGAAGACGAAAAGGAGAAAATGCGATGTCCTTGTATCTTTTGAGCGTTTAGAAGAAGATACTCTACAGCGGTAAACAAGGCCTGTCAAGATTGAACCTACACATTAAATTAATTTGCAAAGGCCCATTCAAAGCCCAGTGGATAGTAAATAAAAGTGGGCCAGCTATACTACAGATAGCCCACCAGTGAAGACGGAATTGTTGAAATTGCTAAGAATAGGAAAATCTATAATACCTGTTTCTGCTCAAATTCATAACCTGACGTGACCTCACCATCCACGAACAAAGTAAAATCAAACTAAAAAGTTCCTCTTGTTGTTCCTCATAACTCAAGGTATATGTTGGCTCTAGTTTCTAGTGTTGTTCGATCCTCTAGCATTTCTAGTAGTTGAATTCTTGTTTGAACTATATTAATTTTGACTCAAATTTATGATATGTATATTACTATTTCAAAATTATGATTTTTTTTTTCCTAATAATACAGATTCTGTATACATCCTTTCATACTTATCACCGGAACATCTCTTATCGCAAGTTCCACAAGTCGATGAGAAAAGCTCTCTTGCTACACCATTCTTGGTTCTGCCATAAAATCTTTATTAGCCATAAAGTCGGTATATATATTCTCCTCCCTCTGAGTATATTGAACAAACAACTGTGCAAAGGAATATTTTAGAAATCAGGCATCTTGAAGTAGAGGATAATAACAGCTATCAGGGACATTCAGGAAGGAGTGAATATTGTTCTAAATATCCATTTCCAACATAATATGATTACCGAGAATAACAGACAAGACCCTCACAAAAGCCTCCTACAAACCTTTTATCTCCATTTATGACATTGATAAGAATGTGATAGGAAAACTATGAGTTCCAACCAAAGCCCAAGTATCAAATTGGACGACAAATCCCCTGCACCAGCTATATCGCATCAGACCGAGCAATCCAAATTAAGTTTATAACATCCACTCAGCAGGAACTCCCATATAACTTATCATGGCTATCTAGAATGAAACACAAGTCGATTCAAGTTTGAACAATTGTCGGGGATGATAAGTTCCCCCTTATAAGCCAAATCTTCTTTGCTACCATAATTGAAGATATGGCTACTCATTCCGGCATAAACTGTTATTTCACAAACAACCAACCATTCTTCCCTTTCTAGATTTTCTAGTTTATATACAAATGTACAATCGAGATAAACTTTCTTAGAAAGTGAGGAGAGTCGCTTCTCATAATGACTCTACGTAAGCTGTAACTGTAACTCCATACCGATCTGCTCCTAAAAATCTAATGAGCTCCGACATAATTGAATAAAATTTCCATGAACTCAACAGCCAAGTTATGATGAGGACAAGTAGAGGATACACACTCATATATATATATATATATATATATATATATATATATATATATATAGAGAGAGAGAGAGAGAGAGAGAGAGAGAGAGAGAGACGGGGGAGATAGATAGACTAGATACCATATTAAGACTGACACATGGAGGTACCTTTGCGCTTTGATTCCAAGGAATATCGTATTGCATCTTTTATATATATATATATAGAGAGAGAGAGAGACGGGGGAGATAGATAGACTAGATACCATATTAAGACTGACACATGGAGGTACCTTTGCGCTTTGATTCCAAGGAATATCGTATTGCATCTTATCCACCGTTTATATTAAAAAAAAAAATACATAGTTTTACATCGCAATGAAATTATAGTTGAAATGGTCACTCCAATTTTCGTAATTTGATTTTTTCACTGTGATCTCCTACTTCTAATCTGAACCTAATGTATTCCGCCTCCAACTGCTGTGTTATTCACAATAATCTATTGCATTCTCTTTCTTACACCTCTCCGGATATCCTCCAGATTTATGTTTGCAACGCAACCCTTTGCATATGAATATGAATTTGTATTTAAAGATAGTAACGGACGCATTTACAGACTAATTTTGATTAATCATATACAAAATTTTGAATTAAGAATTAAAATTTTATTTTTCTATTTTAAAATTTTATATAAAATATGTCAAAATTTAACCCATGAACAAATCTATTACCATCTCTATTTTTATCGGAGAATCGTAATGAAACCTTCTCTCTCTCTCCAAATTTATCTTTAACCTTCACGAGTCCTCTTTGAATTTATCGTAATGAAACCCTCTCTCTCCTTAAATTTATCTTTAACCTTCACGAACGCTAGTTCTTTATTTGACTAGTTCTCTCTTTTTCGCAACAGACTTCCCATTGGGGACCAAAATGATAAGATTTTTTTTCTTCTCTGTAAATCTTTCACCATCAAACTGCAGTACTAAACCCATTTGCAACTTAACAAATCAAAATTTTTAAATGTAACTCCATAAAATCCATTGAAATTGATCCATTTGGCCCGATGAGCTCTTTTTTCTGAGACTAGAAGGTCAGACTAATCTTAGGGAATCAAGCTCACCGGCCAGACCAGCCGGCTACAGCCAAGCGATTCTTTTAATAACAATAATCCTTCGTAAATTGAGGCTCTTTAAACTCGACAACGCTGTGTTCTTCAACAAGAAGCTAGCTAGCCAACAAGTGCAGTCCATCAAGAAAAGCTATGGATGCTAAGACGTTGAGGATGCTCGCAACGATGGTGCTACTCGCCAGCAGTGCATTCACAATGCTGGCCGAGGCCAAGCCCCACTGCGACGGGAGGAAGTTCAAAGACAACCCGCTGCTCTCTGACCGCATCAGGTCAGTGCTGGAGATACTGCAGTTCCATGCAAAGCTTAACGTTGGCGAGACAGTTACTAAGATGCTAGAAGATGTCAATGTATCGGGAAAAGCCAGGTGCTCTGGCAAACTATCGGAACAGAAGTGCAAGTTGTGCCTCAATGCTGCGATCAAAGACATCAAGAGGGCTTGTCGTGACAATTTGGGAGCCAGTGTTTCAGGTAGCCAGTGCTCCATCAATTACACAGTCAAGAAGTAAGGGACGTTTACCTGCGCAAGTTTGTTTACCAACCAATCTGAAACATGAGAGGTTCTGAATCTCTGTGACGGTTGTTTGGAAGAAGACTATATCATACTTAAGATGATATTAAGATAATAAACAGTTCAATATATGGTATTATATAGCTATATGTTATATTTTTTTCATAGTCTCATGTCACAAGGGTGGTTTTATAATGTACTACTGGCTTATGGTTTGTATTGAAATCTTTGTTGTTGGACTTATCAATTATCTAAAATATATATTTCTAATGAAAGAATCAAATATAAATTCTTATATCTCGTTATATCAGTTAATTTTCTCGTTACTCAGACTACTTATCCTTAAGTAACATGGTGGGATCATCCAAGACGATCCTATGAAACCTGTGGTATATACTTGTGAACATAACAGATCATGATCAGAAGAAATTTAGAGAGTCGAAAGTCTGGAGATTACTTACATTTCAATGAAGAGCTCTTCATATTAGTAGTCTGACGGGGGTCGTTCAGCTCGATGTCGTTACTGCACTTGGGGCAGAACCAATCCTCATCAGGTACTGCTTCAAGAGGAGGATCACAACAGTCAATATGAGCACCAATCCCACATCCAGTAGAGCCACCCTCAGCCCCACATATCAGCATCACCTCTCCCCTATCGTGTGATCCACAGACCGAACAGCTGATATGGTCAGCACTAAAGGCAAGGAGTAATCAGTGACAACCTCTTCTGACCGACTTAACAAATTTGCAAAGGATTTCTCAGCCCACGAATTGGTATTGTAGAAAAACCAGGCTTGCAGACATACGTCGCCAGGTAATCAGAAACAACTAATGGGATCTCATGCCTCAAGAACTCTTGAGCCAAAGTATCAACCCTCCGCATACTTGCACTAACAATGGCAAAATTTATACCAGAAACGGGTATAAGGTGGTGAAGTTGCTAAAATGGTGCCATCCCCAGCTTTTACCACTCGCTTTAACGTGCCCTGCATGCAGTTCAGATGATTGTTTGGAAGAATAGCAATAAGCAATAGCTAGCAGTAGGAATCTGAGTATATGATTAAAAATTCTAACCTACTGGGGGAAAATGTACGACAGATATAATAGAAACTAAAAAGCATAAGTTAATACCAAAGTCGGTGAGATGCATTCTCCATATATGATAAGGCGCATTCCATAGAAGGCACCATGCCCTATCTTTTCCCTCAGATGGCGCCATTTTCTTGGAGCCTCCAAATTGATAGCACCATCTTTAGTGAGGTCCTTCACATGCCATTCAAAAAGTTCCTAGTCTAAAATTTTCCAGCCACATTACTAGCAGTTAAGTAGTCAGTCTTCAGAACCCATCTACAGTGAGGTCAAGGGACAATACAAACCAAATGGAATACGAAAATAAAGACAACATGTTACTAAGAAACCAAGAAATACCATACTACCAGCAAAATTGTCTCACAAATAAATGCGAGGAAGGAAATACATTGGAGGATTGGAATACCGAAGCATTTCTTGGCTCCACAAATACTCGCAGTAAAACATGAAATATAATGAAATTCCAGATAGCATTCATCACTTGAGATGTAGAACTGTCAATGGCATACCTTCCAGATGCAGCAGCTGCAAAGAATCTCTCGGTTCTGCGAACTGGATCTGGAGCAATGAAATGTGTTGCTTGGTAAGACCAACTGTGAGAATCCCTGCTAACTCTCCCTTTAAGCACCTAATCACAGTCTGAAACTCCTTTCTCTGAAAACGATGCCCACTTAATATAAACCAGACAGGTTCAGGATTTACAAGTCTTGAACAACTACTTGCTCCATCTCTGTTGTTTTTCACCGCACTAACTTTTCTAGCCCCTTTCCTTGAACTTTCACTTTCTTTGCGAAGAACCTTGCCTTTAGGATGAGAATTTACAATTGTAACCAAAAATACAATCTTCCTTTGGCTTGTTCTCCTTTTCAGGATCAATAGATTCCTCCACCCGATTCACAACTTTCTTTTTATTCCTTAGTTTAGACTTGCATCTCAAACTCCTCTTGGAAACTACCTTCTTCATGGGCACACCAGATTTTACCTTAATAACCTTTCCCTGCCATGTACTTGTACTACTAGTAGTACCCAATAGTTTTCTGGTTGCTGAGTTTCTACTGCAAGGAGACAGAGCTCCTCCATCCTGATAATTTTCTTGACGTTGCACCACTTCATTGGGATTAAACTTGAATGAATTATTTATTACAGTATCACCACTATTTTCATATTTAGCAGCCATTCAGGTTTTACCGAGCCACCAATCTTCTCATGCATCTTCTCTTTGCGAGGATTCACATCTTTTCTTTGGTCATCACTCATCAGTGACCATGCTATCTAAACTGCTAACCATCTTCTCTAAACTTCTACCAGTATCCATTGCCTTCAGTTCAACATCAGGACGAATATTTTCCAGCACCGTGTCATCGGACGGAGAAATCACAGGACCTGAGACCTTTGTTTCTTATTTCTTATGCCCAGTGTCTGATCCAATGCGTCCCTTGGTTGACCCTCTTGTGCAGGTGGAACAGAATCTGCACTCTTGGAAATATTTGCCTCATATGTAGGTTGGTTACATTTAGAGATCTCTTGTAACTCAAGGACATGGACTTTGATGGTGCAGTATGCTGATTGTCTTTTAACATTTATGTTAGCAGCCTTTTCAAGAGGAGTGTCTGCATCAGCATGGCCATGATTTGTTGACCATTAACTTCACACCAGCATGGGGTTCTTGGAGAAGAAGAGGAATGTCACACAGAAGGGCTTTTACTTTTTATTATAGAATTAATTTCAAATCTATGGATATAGAGAAATGCTTGTATCTGGATATCCAACATATATTCTATGCTCAATTTTGCCTGTCAGTCTTTTCCTTCCTTTTCTTCTTAAAAAGAGGGGCTACAACCTTACATTTGAAACCAATATGTAGCAAAACTACAGCAAAGACAACAGTAACCAGCCTACCCATACCTCTGCCCTGACAATTTCATGACTCCAGATTTTGTTTTCTCGACTTTTTCTTTGACTCGGTGTCTTACGCTACATATACTCAAAGGTTTCTCAAAACTACGGAAACAAATTATTCACAATTAGTAACAAAAATAGAACAAAGACAACATGATTATCTCTACATTTACTTGTAAATAGTACTGAACCAAAACAAACATTAAAAAAGATGAAATTTTTAAGAGAAACTAACCCGGCTAGCATCAGCCAGCTTTCCAGAATCCACACTATCATCAATCCAAAGCTCGGTAACAAGAATTTTTCCATTTTGTCTCGCAGCAACACAAAGAGGATCATCCGACATTGTAAAATGCAAAATTAACATTTAAACTGCTAAAAAAAAAAATGAAGGAAACTGCGACAAAATCAATAATCAACTTACATGAGTACGGCCGGAGACGATCACATGAGTACAGCTGGGCTCATATTTACCAACATCGATCCCTCCTCTCCGTACAAGCTCAGATCGGTACTGAAATCAAACCAAAATTGATGAGAACAGCGATCAACATTTCCACAGATTTAGAGGGGAAATGAGCAGAAAAATATGCACCTGAGCTTCAGAGACCGAATCGAATCCAAATAGAACGAATCTGACGCCACTAAAGATCTTGTCGCCGCTACTCGAACTCGAAACGCTTCGGCTCTTCAGCATATCAACTGATTCTAGAAACCCTAGGTCTGGGGATTCGAGATCGATCGATCGATCGTGGCTGGATTGCAACCCGCGCAATTGATAGGGTTTCTTCTGGGAGAAGGAGATTAAAAATTAAAAAGAAATAAAGAAAAAAGGAGGGAAAATAATATTTTTAATTTTTTTAATTTGAGAGTTTAAGGATTGGGGTTTTAATTTTGGATTGGGGCGTACAAAGGCGGGAGATGGGGTTGTGGCTGAAATTTGCCGCACGTGAGAGGGGAAACGTGTGAGCGTGTGAGCTAACTAGTTAACTTGCGGATAGTGGGCCGAATGGGTTGGGTTTTGAGCCCAGTCCAGGACTCCAGGCATTTCTTTGGAAATTTCCTTCAAAAATAAATAAAATTCAGAAATCCAATATTTATTATATATATGGGATTACTGTAGGTGAGCCGCCAGTTTAGGAAAAGTTACGTGTGTTAGCAGCAAAACTACAATGATCCAATGACTTTTTTCAATTTTTTTAATAATTACTATCTACACCTAGTTAACTTCTTTCAGATTAAATTTCATAAATTTTAGAGTTCATTTACCTTTTCATCAAGTGCATACAAAATATTTTATTCATTGAAAACCGTTAATTTTGTGTTAATTTGATGGAGTACCAAATCAAAACTAAAACTCAAAAAATTAAGTATGAGTGAACCCTAAGGGTCGAGATCATAATCCAAAAGAAATTTTTTAAAAAAAATTATTAGAGATAGTGGAAATGAACTGCAGTTCAGGTAATTTACGTGAGCTGTCAGCTCATTTCCATTTCTCTCTCTATATATATATAATTTACCACTTTTAAGTCAAATACATTCTTTGTATATGAATATCAATTTGATTCCTACAACTTTATGATAAAAAAAAAGAAGTTTTTACATATCGGTCTCTTACAGTTTTAAAATTAGACTTTAGCTCTTGAAATATTCATATTTTAATTTTAGTCTCTCAAATCCTTTAAATTAATTTACTTTAGTCCTGTGGTAACTTCCGTTATGCCAGTTAAATTTTTTGTCCGAATTTTCCGTTATACCTTGGAAGCCCCTCTTCCTCCTCTCTCTCTCTTTTATTAGGTTTCTCTCTCCATTTTTCTTTTTTATCTTTTTTCTCTCCCAGTTAATCTCTATTTTTCTTTCTTTTAACCAAGGAGAAAGTAACTACTTGAAAACATATGGATTAATTTAACATGCCTTGAATAACTGAACTGTTAAAAAGAAAAGAAACCTAAAAAAAAAGAAGGAAAATAGAGAATATAAAGTTAGGAAAAGAAAAGAAAGAAGAAAGAGAGAGATTAATAAGAAGGGAAGAGAGAGATGAGAAGAATGGAGAGGGAGCACAATAAGAAGAGGAAAAGATGAGAAAGAAGGACTTTCAGGTGTATAAAGGGAAATTCGGACCAAAAATTTAACTGGCTTAATGGAAATTACCTAAGGGGACTAAAGTGAAGTAAGTTAAAGGTTTTAGGCAACTAAAATCAAAATATGAAGATTTTAGAAAGTAGAGTCTAATTTTTAAAAATATAAGGAACGATATGTAAACCTCCCAAAAAAATCATAAATTATGGGGTTTTCTTCCATCAAATTAGTATAAAATATTTTATTTACAAAAAACCGTTAATATTTTTACCCAAATGAACCCTACGAGACATGATTTTAGTCTAAAAAACAATCTAAGAGACATAAATAAACATACAAAGACTGGAAGATGATTTTATCATTAAAAAAATAGAGTTTTTACTGTCAACAACTACTTGAATAGTTCTTTCAAGTTTTGGCTATCATGGCCATAGACTTAACAAATAATAACTCAATTCCGATATAAACTGTAATCGTTAAAATCGAATTGACCAATTAGAGTTGTTTATAAATAACTTTTCCTAGTG
This sequence comes from Dracaena cambodiana, assembly GCA_036321105.1. NCBI lineage: Eukaryota > Viridiplantae > Streptophyta > Magnoliopsida > Asparagales > Asparagaceae > Dracaena > Dracaena cambodiana. Next base: position 3,484,765 of record JAYEPQ010000014.1, read on the forward strand.
TGTATTATCTTTTTGTATTGATATGTGTTTTTCTTTAAATTCTCTCTGTTCTTTTTTTTTTTTTTTTTAAGACAACCAAATCATCACAATATTTTTGTAGTTAAGAAATTATAAAATTCTAATTATTTATCTTTGTTTCTTCAAATGTAAATTTGTTTATCTTTTACTATTTCGTTCCCATCCTTTATTATCATTTATGTTACCTAGTTATCACTTATGTCAGATTTAAAGCTAATTTTTAGGATTTAACATCTAAGCAAAAAGAATCATATCTGGACAAGTTTATTTATTAATAGATTAACAAAAAAAGTTGACTTATGATATATATATATATATATATATATATATATATATATATATATATATATATATATATATATATATATATATATATATATATATATATATATATATATATATAGAGGAAACGGGAAATACACCGGCGGTGAAGAGAGTTCCTTCACGGCCGCTTAGGTGGCCCAATAAAATTATAACACGGGGTGTCATTCAAGGTAACAAATAAATGTATTCTCTTAAATGACACCACGTGTAATAATTTTATTTGGCCACCTAAGCGGCGGTGAAGGAAACTTCCTTCACCGCCGGTGTATTTCCCGTTTTCTCATATATATATATATATATATATATATATATATATATATATATATATATATATATATATGAGGAAACGGGAAACACAGGGCGTCATTCAAGATAACAAATAAAATTATTACCTTGAATAAAATTAATTTAAGAGAATTCATTACACGTGGCATCATTTAAGAGATAAAATTATTACCTTGAATAAAATTTATTTAAGAGAATTCATTTATTTAAGAGAATTCATTACACGTGGCATCATTTAAGAGAATTCATTTATTTGTTACCTTGAATGACGCCCCGTGTTATAATTTTATTGAGCCACCTAAACGGCGGTGAAGGAACTTCCTTCACCGCCGGTGTGTGTATTTCCCGTTTCCTCATATATAGTAAATGGAAAATTCACCGGCGGTGAAGGAAGTTCCTTCACCGCCGCTTAGGTGACCCAATAAAATTATTACACGTGGCGCCACTCAAAGAGTGGTTAAGAGAGTTATTTTATTTGTTACTTTAAATGGCGTCACGTGTAATAATTTTATCGGGCCACCTAAGTGACGGTGAAGGAATTCCTTTCACCGCCGGTGAATTTCCAGTTATATATATATATATATATATATATATATATATATATATATATATATATATATATATATATATAAAAGATTTCGGAGCAAGCTTCACTCATTTTTTTTTAAACTTCTGTTGCATTTTTTTTTCCCCTGGTGATTATCCACACTAATAAATTTTTGCTTGTAAAATTTTGCGATATCTTTATTTTTGTGTGATGTTCGAGTAGTTGCAAAAAATATTTAAAAATATAAGTTATGAAACTATGGAGATCTCTCTAAATTTCACAACTATATGTCCTTGATTCATGAAATCCGTATTGAGCTTCATCCAAAAATTGTGTATCGTGGATATAGAGGAGA
>JAYEPQ010000014.1:4688793-5058793 GCA_036321105.1 Dracaena cambodiana
GGAAAGTGGGCCTTTCTAGTTGCAGCATTAAGTTTTCTATAGTCAATCTGATCGATAAATGGTAAGGGAAAGTGGGCCTTCCTGTCTGCAAACGGATTGGGATAAGCTCATTTGCATCGTTCTTAGACTACAGTGATTCCGGACTTCTTAGGCACTACTTGAACTGGGCTCACCAATGCACTATCAGAGATAGGATAGATGATCCTATTGTCAAGGCACTTAAGAATATCCTTCCTCACAGTTTCTTTTATTATCGGATTTAACCTACGCTGAAGGTCTCTTGTAGGGCGTGCATTATATAGTAAATGAATTCTATGTTGCACTATATATGGACTTATCCCCTTAATATCGGCCATACTCCAATCATGGCTTCCCTATGTGCTTTCAACACTGATATGAGTACTTTCTCCTGAGCCTCAGTTAAATCTACAGAGATAAGGACTGTTAGTGTGTCGTGTTCATCCAATAAAGCGTACTTGAGATGACTCGAAAGGGTCTTCATCTCAAGCTCAGGTGGACGCTCAATAGATGGTCGTAACTGAACTCGCGGTTCAGTCATTAATGGCTCAGGTGGAAGTTCCAATCGAGTGGAAGACACATAATTAGTTGACTCATCGAGCGTATCCAAGAATAAGTTCTCATCAACTAAACCATCCAAATCATCAAAGAATTCCTCCTCTTGGTGCTTACTGGACAATTCTTGGATCATATTCATTTCTAGGGGCTCATCATGTGGATCACTAGGTTGGCACCCTAGATTGAATATATTCAAGTCAAGTGTCATGTTTTCAAAGGAAAGTCTCATCGATTCACTCCGACAATTAATAACAGCATTAGAAATGGCCAGGAATGGACGTCCCAAAATAACTGGGATACAATGCTGTGAATCCATCATAGGTTGAGTTTTGAAAACTATGAAATCAACTGAAAAAATAAACTCCCCAATTTTAATCAAGACGTCTTCAATCTCTCCCATAGGCGTCTTCACAGATCTATCAGCTTGCTGTAATCTAATCCTTGTAGGGCTCAACTCTCCCAGTCCTAACTGCTGGTACACTGAATAAGGAAGCAAGTTGACACTTGCTCCTAAATCTAGTAAAGCCCTTTCAATCACTGTAGTCCCTATAGTGCAGGAGACAGAAGGATTTCCAGGGTCTTTGTACTTCACAGGTACAGATTGAGAGAGGATGCTAGAGATGTTAGCAGCTAGAAAGACTTTCTTTGGAATATTTGTTGTTCTCTTCTTTGTGCATAAATCCTTTAAGAATTTTGCATAAATAGGTACTTGTTGGATTGCATCAAGAAGATGAACATTGACCTTAACTTGCTTGAATAACTCAAGGATGTGTTCAACCTGAGGAAAATTTTTCTTCAACCGATTTGGATAGGGAGCCTTCGGCTTATAAGTATGGTCAATAGGAAGATCAAATTTAGAGGGGTCAGACTCCTCTGTCGTGCTAGTGGGTGGATCATGGGATGATGATAATGATGAATCATGAGGTGATGATGGAATTGTGGAATCAGGGAGTGTAGCCTGCCGTGCAATAGGAGTGGAATCAGGTGGCATGGCTACATGATTGTCAACCAGTTTGCCAGATCGAAGTGTGTGAATGATATTAACTTGATTGACACGCGACTGATTAGAGTTTGAGGAGCTGGTGTTAGGATTTGTTATGGGTTGACTTGGAAAAGTACCCTTACGACGTTCACTCATTTGACTTACTAATTGTCCAACCTACTGCTCTACGTTCTTAATAGATTGAGAGTTCACGAGTAGGTGCTGATTTGTTCTTTGAATAAAATCAGTTGACACTTTCATAAGATTTTGCATGTGCGTGTCAAGGTTGGACTGAGACTTGAGAAGATTTTCAACGTTCTTCTCAAGTGATCGAAGTCACTTGATCATTATTAGACCCTTGTTGTGGATATGAGTGGTTTTGTACATGTGGTCTATTTTGATAGTTCCCATGATTTGAAGCGTTGGGGTGTTGCTAAGCACCCACATTTGGTCTTGGGAACTGACCGGTGGCTGGAGGCTGCATGGTTGAGTTCGGGGCTCCTTGATATTGCCCTTGACCCCAAGAAAGATTTGGATGGTTCTTCCAGTCAGGATTATATGTCGGATTGTCTGTCGGAGCGAATGGATTATTCATGGGTCTTTGATACAAGGCATTAGCCTGCTCAAGTGTGGAACCCATAGGATTCACTAACAGTGGACACACCTCTATAACGTGATTTGGAGTTCCGCAATTAAAGAATGTGGGACTTTGTATTTGATTCACTTGACCCACTTGTGGAGCACTAGGAGTCTCTAATGCCTCAATTCTCCTCATAAGGGCTTCAATTTTAGCTTCGGCAGTTATAGAGTTGTCGACGCTATAGATCCCACCCTTATGTGCAGAAATTGATGCATTGGATTTCTCAGCGGGACTCTCCCACTGCATAGTCTTCCACGATAGGTCCTCAAGAAAGTCCCATGCTTCATCCTCGTTCTTTCTCATAAACTCCCCCCGACACATGGACTCAAGACGAGTTTTAGATGTGTAATCGAGTTCTTCATACACGATTTGACACAACCGCTACTTTTCTATCGCATGGTGGGGGCACTGAGCTAATAAATTCTTGAACTGTTCTAAGTATTTCCAGAAGGATTTTCCCGGCACTCGACGGAATTGATTGATTTGATTTCTAATTCTTACCGTCTTGTGCGTGGGATAATACTTCTTAAGAAATACCATAACGAATTTTTTTTCAAGTAACGATCGAGTCAGTAGGCATACTATGCAACAACTTCTTGGCATTATCCTTGATAGCAAACGGGATGAAGCGGAGTTTAATTGCATCCTCCGATAAGTGTTGCAGTTTAATCATCACGCATACTTCCTGAAATTCACTGATAAAGAGATATGCATCTTCTGAATCAGAACCAGTGAATTTAGAAAGCATACTAATGTACTGCGGCTTCAACTCGTAGTGATTACCCGCTGCGTGTGGAAGTTTGATGCATGATGGTAGTGATGTGCGCAACAGGTAACATCGATTCTGAAGGATCGGGATTGGTTGGTCCATCTTGTCACTCATGAACAAATCTGATCTACATTGATCACGGGTCCAATGTGACACGAACCAGCGACCGTGAATAAATGTGTGAATTTCCTAAACTAATGTAAGAAGTGGAGTGTGGTGGAGATAAAAACAATGGAATAGATATGATCAAATAAAAATGTGATTCCTACTGTTCCTAATTTTTTTTTTTTAACAGAACCAAGGAACCAAATTACAGAACTGGAAAAAAATTTGGGCTCAGGAATTACCTTCAATGCCACCAAATAGCGGTTTTGGCCGCTAAATAGCAGCATAACCTGAGAGTTTGACTCTCTGGTTTCTGCTGAACAGTTCTAAGACTTCTCAGATCCTTTTTGTCTTCCTGTATCCGCAATATCTAGATCCCTACACACTCAACACACTCTGTTAACCCGTAAAACGTTAGAAAAAACAAGAAAAATACTGTCGATCCCGGGCAACGGCGTCAAAAACTTGATGTGATAATTCTACTGCAAGCGCACAGTATCGGTGTAGCGCTGTACAGGTCATCCCACAAGGATCTAAGGTGTTTTGCTATTCCTACTAATTCTACTATTCTAACGGGTTAATTACAAGTTCTAAGTGGGATTTTTGGTTCTAATTAGTCTAGGATATAGAATCCACTAGTTTCCAACCATGAATTACTTTTATTATCTTCTTCCTATCATAAAAGTTTGATCTTTTAGTTTAGTTTCTACTTAAAATATCCTAAGTATGGACTATCAAGTAGTGTGCAAGTATAATCCATCAAAGAAACTACTTCTCATAAAAATAAACTAAATCATTAGATAAATTTATGATAAAGATGAAAACCAACAACTCCAAAGCTTAACTAAGTATAGACTATCAAGAAATCTAATTCAAGTATAATTTATCAAAGTATTAATCTATGAGTTGTTATCTTTTAATTTTTCATTGAAAAATCATATCTTTATTATTTTTTTAGGAAGAAAATACCAGAGAGCAACTACATGGTGGATTCTAGCTTCATCTACATCCTAGAACTAAACTAAATTAGCTATTCATAATTCTAGTTAGCAAAATCATATATTTTTCTAGAAAGCAATTAAAGATTACATTAGAAAGCAAGATAAATCTATTTAGAAAGCAATTGAGAAAAAGATTACCTAAGAACAATTAAGAACAGTAAGAAATACCTCTAGAGTTTGGTATTATGGTCGTCACCCCTTCAGCAAAACCCTAATTTTATTAATTTAAAAACGAGTACAAAAATAACAGGATTCTCCTTAGAATATAAGGATACGACCAATATATTGGCTTCGGAAATCAAACCCTAATTCTAACAGAACTGAAAAACTACAAAATTACAACGAAACCACCGAAAAAAAATCACCCGTGGGCCCACTTCTTTGCTGCTATTTGGCGGCTAATGCCGCCAATTGGCGGCAATAATATGGCCAATTGTTCTGGATTTTCTTTTGCACGAGTCTCTTGTCCTGTAAACTTTATTCTCTTGACTGTATTTGACTTTGACTCTCTGCAGTATTTTAATCTTATAGTTTTGCTCTCTTTAAACTCTTTTATAGGTTTTGTTTCCTAATTTGGCTCTGATTTCATGCAATCTCTTTGTATGAATCGGATTAGCTGAAAAATATACTAAAAATACCCGAGTAGCATTTATTTATATACAAAAATAGATAAAATATGGAAGGAAAAATACAATATATGATACTCATCAGCAATCACCCCTCAATCAACTTCCATTTGAGTACGCTGAAAATAACCAATCAAAAGATTGTAAAAACTCTAATAGAGTTTGAAAACTCACTAGACTCAATATTGATTAAGCACAAAATAAAAAAAGATCTTCCAACCCTCCTATATGCCGCCTTCGAAACATGATAAAGATTTTGGAAGAACGGTTACAGTGCTATAGTACATAGTACAGGTTGTAACACTCCACGAAAATGAAGATTGATGTAGAAGTTTGTCTGTGTGAATACTGTAGATGAGTAATAGGCTGGAAAAAGATCTCTAAAGATTCCATTTTCCTTTAAGAATCTCCTTAGGGCATTTTCAATTTTCTCCAATAAGTTGTTTTCAATTCATCCAATATCTTCTTCCACAAGGCCTCCCCAAATCCATGGTTTTATCCTTCTTTCATAGTTGAGATTAGTCAACTCAATAAATCTTAATCAATCAACCAACAAGAGTAATCTTGGCCATTAAAAGCAAATTCAATTCTAATCAAAATCATCCAAGCATCCCTTCCAAGTATAGAATTATTTGGAACAAACCCTAACTCTAGGAATCAAACTGCCAACGAACAAGTCAAAATTCGCATCAAAATCACAACTGATCTATTCTGCAATCGATCCGTAGATGGGCCTAGTAGGCCATTGATGGACCCCTTCAAAGCCCTTCCAAACCCTGAGTTCAATGTATGTGCATACAATTTTCTTGGTTTGATAAGTAACAAATTCATATATTAATATGACGAGTTTTGTTGAGATTTAATTTATGTGCAAAGTGTCATGTAAGACGCCAAGCAAAATTGATGAGATGTAGTTGTAACATCAGTAGTAGTCAAATTGCTAACTCACGAGTCAAAATTCACATCCAAAGCCACAACTGATCTGTTCTACAAATGATCCATCGATAGGCCAAGGGGCCATTGATAAACACCCTTCAAAGGCCTCTCAAAACCCTGTAGGGAAGGGTCTCCTTAGGTAGCAGTTTTTGCAGTCTACAGTTGACACTTCAATGGGCCATTAGTATTCATCTATATCAATCTTCACTCTCGTGATATCATTATAACTGTTCTTTCAAAATCTTTATCATCATCTTTCGAAGGTGGCATATAAGAGAATTGTATGATCTTTTTTGATTTTGTACTTAATTGATATTGAGTCTTGTGAACTTTCTAACTGTTTTTATAATCTTTTTGATTAGTTGTTTTATGGCGTATTCAAGCTGGAGTTGATTAAGGAGTGATTGTGTTACGTCATACTCAAGTCGAAGTGAATTGTGGAATATTAGTAGATGTTAGGGTTTACTCTTTATGTAGTGTATTTGCAGAGACGACTAGTTGGGATAGACTAGGGTGCTCTCTTGTAACTACTTACCGAATTGGGTTGTGATCTAGGAATACATATATTTTTAGTGGAAGACCCTCTTGATTAGAGGAAATGTGGGTATAGAGATTTCGAACCACTGTGAATCTCATGTCTTGTGTAGTGTGATTATTTTTTGTAGTTGCTTTTATATTTCCGGTGCATATAACTTGGATGATCTTTTAATTAAGCCTAAAAGTTATATCAAACAAGCCTTAGCTTGTATCTTGATCCCAACAGTGGTATCTGAGGCAGGTCTCTTCACGGGGAGGGAATTAATATGGACTTCTTAGCAAGTTTGAGAGGTGCAATTCATTTAATTAATGTAAACAAGGTCAAATATGTTTTTTTCTATGTTTTGGAAGGGGTTTAATCAAACAGTAAACTGAAATCAATGAAAGCGTCAACTAGTTGATGAGCTTTTCTCAGACCATATTCTCCTGAACATCTCATTTTATGGGCCTTAAAGGATCGTCCTGTCTTTGATAATTTTGCTTAGGACATTAGTGCCTATCTATATGCTATTTGCTTCGCAAATATTTTTCCTTCTCTCTCTCCATTTCCAAATCTTTCTAACCCTAAAAGTAATTGCTCTGGTTGCTGTAATTGCACACCCTTTTTTCACTTTGAAAAACATTTACCTTTTTTCTCCAATCATCCTGCACATTTTATGCTTTTGCTACATCTGTCTTCTTTTTGTGTTTGGGCCATACCATCTCACTGGTATCTTTGTTGCTATAGCATGCATGCTTTATATTCATTCATAGTATAATTTGTTAAAGAAATAACTATTGTCATTGCTATATAATCACTTATCCATCAAAATGGAGTCTCTCTGTGAGTGCCAAGGCCCAGTGAAATATTTACGGAGCACTACCATTGGCCCTTAAATTCTTAATGGACTACAAGAAACCCAAATGTCCATAATAGGGTGGAGTCCTCCACCAACCTATTACCATACCAACTGATTATTTCTATTCTGAGAGTGACCAGATAGTCAAATCATTTTACATTGTTTTGATGACAAGTTGACAAAAGCCTATTAATGTATATAAATAGATGGATTTCGTCATACATGTTGGAAGTGGGGAAATTTTTGTGTTTTAGTCTGGTATGGGGGCTTTATAGATTGATAAAGCAATTATATCTTCTAGAGCGAGGGATTCCTCTATTCAAACTATTATTTCTCTGTCTGCCTTAGTGGTCTTTCATATATTTTATCCTCCTATTACTGCAATGGAAATGAAAATTTCCTTCTTAATTGCTTCCTACCCAAACTTCATTTTGCACCTTCTTATCAAGCTGCATCAGCATTGCCAGGCACCATGTGGTCATTAGGTTGTTCTCATCCACTGTGATTTTTTGTTTGATTTTTATATTTTTCCTAGCTACACAGAAGAAATTATTTCTCCAGGATTCATCGTACAGTAGTTTGAGATAGAACTATGTGTTATGGAGAAGTTTCCGCCAGGATTCATTGTTTAGTAGTTTGAAATAGTTGAATCAATCACAATCACAATCACAATCACATTGCTAACAAGCAAAGAGCAGTAGGGTGAAAGAGAGGTGGGCAGATATTTTGTGTGCATGTATGCACTTGGGCTTGGGTGGTATGCTATAGTTATATCCATGTTCCCCATCTTTGAAAGAGTTTAATTCTTTTGTAATTATCTTTGATGTGCTGTCATTAATATGGCAATTTGTAAAATATCTTATATCTAATGGCCTCTATAGTAATAGGTTAAAGAATGTCGATGCAACAAATTCTCTATTGTCATTTAGAAGCAATGCTAGCAAGATCTTCAGCATATATATATATATATATATATATATATATATATATATATATATATATATGTGTGTGTGTGTGTGTATACATATGTGTATATATGTATATATGTCTATATATAATTTTTAATTACTTTGGTCGGGTTCAGTTTGGTTTCGGTTTTCAAACCTCGAAACCGACAGAATTATTTTGGTTTGGTTCAGTTTTGCTTATTCGGATCGGTTTGGTCGGTTATTTCGGTTTTAACCGAACTTTGCTCACCCCTACTCTTATCAATGTAAACATCAAAGAAGCTACAAGCAGATATATGTGGCGTTCTCAGTCAATTAGATAATGCTTAGGTGGCCTCCTTGTCTATAGTTCTCTTCATTGCCTTAATAACTTCAGCCTTTGGACCATTTGCTGCTACTTATTTATTAGTTATTATTATCAATTCCTTGCATATTTTAGAGGACAAGTTGATTCTATCGTCTATTTGTTCAACAAGGTTATGCAGTAATCTTACAGGACACTGTTTTGTCATGCAGGGGCCGCTTTCCTCTACTTTTCCAGTGGAGAATAGAATCACAACCGTAACACTGAGGGCACTAAAGGACCACCTTAGCAAGGCGAGACACCTCCCCTTCGTTAAGCGAATCTCTGACTTCCACCTGCTCCTCTTGCTCGCTAGGTATCTTGATGTAAATGCTGATGTACCAGCCCTTGCAGCATGTGTACACGGGCAGACTTCTGTTCCTGAAGGTTACCAGCTTCTGATCGAGTCCCTTGCTGCTGCGTCGTGAGATCACTCTCAAACTCGATGCTTCTGAAAATTTGTCACGAGTCCCTGAGTTTGGAGATCTATACTTTGAACCAACTGGACTGAAAATGCCCTGGGGGGTTAAGTTATGTTCGTCAGTTTTCAATTTAAGTGCCGACCCCCTGTTACAAACTTGTAATGATCAAGTTGTGATGATCACTGCAGTGTTTATTCTGTGTTATATCGTGGATATGTAGTTTTCTATGTTGTGTTATTAATGTTATCACGGAGCAAAGTGATGTCGAGTTCGCTGCCCTATCATTCGACGGAGACATATCTGTGTTTGCACAATCTTGTTATCTCCTTACCCAGAATGTGAAAACATGGAGGGCATCTGCGGTTATCTGGAAAGTTTCTTGGGTGAAGAACATTGCGCACTGGCTGGCAAAAATTTCGAATGTGCATCAGGTACTGCATTGCAATCGTCTTGTTTTCTTCTCAAGATTACACATGAATCAAATGTATGCAGCAAGACTAAGCTTGATGTACGCACAGAGCATAACAAGCTCTGGTAAGCCTAAAGCTTGATGTGCGCGCAGAGCATAACAAGCTCTGGTAAGGTATTGCGTAACAATTAATGATGATGGATCTTTTATCCGATCGGATGTGAATGTAGATATGTATCTTTTACGGAGTGGATATACATATAGATATCTTTAAAAAATTCGAAAATGGGCACCTAGATTGTGACAAATTATATTTCCATATGCAGTATATATTATTATTACTTTTATTATTTTTATTATTTGGCTTACATGGATATCTGGGCCTTTTTGACCGTCTTCCTGATTCCTTTGAATATGTGGTATCCTTCTCCACTGCATGCCGATCAATTAGAAAATACATACTAGATGAGTTATTTCATACTTACAAAAAATACATAGTAGTAAGAAATAACTATCTTTTAAGTCCTTATTTAAACTATTTGAAAGGTATACAAATTGTAGGTAGTAGTCAACGAATCTAACCTTACAAAAAAGCGATCGTGTAGATACCATAAGGTTTATAATTTAAACTGTCCATCAAAATTATGGATGATTAAAAATATTTTAGTGCATAGTAAATTTTAATGCAAATTATAGAATAGGATGAATGACAATTATAGAAATGCTCATTGTACCGTATAATAAATTTCCTTTCAAATTTCTTGGGAGTTTCGAAAGGAGCACACCATTTTTCCTAGTGAGCCATTTAATAATAGTCCGTTGAAAATTCTAATAAATACATTGGAAGGTGGGCTCACGAAAAGTTGCGTTCTCCTCTAGAAACTCCCACTCCTTTTCTACACTGCGTTACCTCCATGACCGTTTAGATCCGCGGCGATCTTAAACCCTAAAATCTCAAATACAGTCCCATTCCTAAATTCCAATTCCCCGAAACCCTAACCATCATCAGATCCTCTTAATCACATCGCTGTTGAAGTCTACTTCACCCATGAACCATCGCAACAGGTGAAAATTTTCACATTCGGTACCATTTGGATTCATATTTGTTACAATTAACTGTAGATGTGCTCCTTTTTACTGTTGCTAACAATTTTCAACTGCAGATTCCAACTAATTGGAGATGTTACTTGAAATTTACACTTTCGTTTGAGATATTATTTGTAAGATCTAGGAGTATGTGTAATTAATTTGCATATAAATTGTTTAGTCAGTTCTCTAGGGTTCTAACCTTATCGATTTGGCGTTCTTTTCCTCACAATTGGGTAGCTTTTGGGGCATTTCTTGCAACAGACTCTCTGATATCTTGTATACTATTACAAATAAATCTATTAGTATATCAAGGTCTTCTCTGAAATTTTCGATAATGAGAAAGAAACGAATTCATAACGTTGACATTAGCGGCATTGAAGAACCAGTTCGGCTCTCCAACTTCCCCCAACTCATATTTCTTGAAAGCAAATTTAAATACACATATATCATATTAGATTTTGAGCACCCCATACTCGATATACTATATAATACGGGTCCAATATGGCCGATAGGGGCAATTCCGATATTATAAGTAATCAGCTTGATGCAGATGTATGCATTGGCTACAATAATAATAATTACTATGAATATGACTTCTTAGAAAGTTTAAATGTTGTTTAGATTATTGCCTAGTTTAGAATTATGTGGAAGACTACTAATAAGTTATGATGACTCTTTAGACTTTTGTATTTACACCCTAAAATAATGGTGGAGTTAATGCATTGTGGACCCAAGTTTTATAAATGAAGTCATTTTATACCTACAAAAAACTAATCTTGTTTATCTCAAATTCCCAATAGGATTAATATGGTCTGAACGATATCACAGTTGACACCGATACTTATTCCAATATTTTAAACAACAACAACAGCAGCAGCTAAGCCTTTTATCTCAAGTACTAGGGGTAGGCTACATGAACCAAAAGAGAATCACACCGGATCGATCACGTTGATAATCCTTCTCTATTCATTCCTATCAAGTAATATCTCCTCATTTATACATTTAGAATCTCTATCTTTTCGTATCACCACCATCCATGTTTTCTTCGGTCTTCATTTCGCTCTTTTAACTTGTCCTATGTTGATAAACTTTTCTCGTCGAACTAGTGTATTTGTAGATTTACATTGCATATGACTAAACCGTCGTAAGCGATTTTCTCGTATTTTCTCATCGACGGGGCTATACCTACTTAGCACGAATATCTCTCACTTTATTTTTCCTAAAATTGCTGTATATGCAACGAAGCATGAGCATCTCTGTTACACTTATCTTCTGTAAATGATATTTTTTATAATTCAGTATTTCGTGCCATATAATAAAACTGGCCTAATAACAGTCCTATAAAAATTTCCATTTAGCTTTATGGAATGTTATGGTCGCATAAAACTCTCGTTGCACTCCATTTCAACCAGCTAGTTTGTATCCTATGGTTGATATCATTATTGATCTCTCAATCATTCTGAATAATAGAACCTAAATACCTAAACTGACTGCTCATTTGTATCTCTTGCCCATCCAATGTTATAGAGCACTATAGTTTAGGGTCCGTCGTTTATTAAATTTATACTTCATATACTCTGTTTTAGACCTACTCAATGTAAAACCTAATATGCCTCTATAACTCTAATTTGATATTCGCCCCTGCTTTTGTCTCATCAACTAAAACAATATCATCAGTAAATAGCATATATCAAGGTATCTTATTCCAATATTTTAAAACTCGCTAAAAAGTAGCTTGATATAAACTGATTTGGTAGCACTGTGTGAGTCTGTTCATAGGCAAAACCATTGATCCTCACTGTTAACGACTTCTCATTGAAGCCCTATTGCTGAACTGATGCAATTTGCCTTAGGTCAGAGTTAAGGATGAGATAGGCGGGTCCAAGAGCTAATTTTTAGCCTGCTTTATTTAAAATTTTAAAATAAAAATAAAATTTTTATTTTTCTAATTTAAATTTTTGAATAGGATGGGCTAAAAGTTAGCCCTTGGACCCATCTATTCTCATCCATAGTCAAAGTTTACCCACATTAAACCAGAAGATCAATCATAATCGGGTCTTATTGTATAACCCAATGTTTAAAATAGCGATAACGATAACGTAACGTTTTATCTTTGTTAGGTTATGTCGCATATAGCGTAACGCATAACGTAAGTTATGCAATTTTCTATTTATTTAATTAAAAATAAATATAAAATTATATAAAATAATTTTTATAAATTCATAAATAAATTTAAAATATTTAAAAAATAATTTTCACATAATCTATTCTAATTTTATATTAAGTTTTACAATAATTTTCACAGTTATCTTCATAAATTATATTAAGTCTCCAACCGTAATTTCAGTCATCATTTAAACAAGATAATAAGATTTCAATTTTTTATTTCAATTCCAGTTATTATTATTGTTGTAATTTATATTTTTGTAATGTTCAATTTATCTTATTTATAATCATTGACTTCAGTTCAGTTAAAAATTCAATAAAATCAACAAGTAAGATATTTCAGCAATCGGAGAGAAATTATAATAAGCGAATAAGGAAATAATTACAAATTAAAACATTAGCAATTCCATAAGTAATCAAATAAACCAACAACTAATCAAGAAAATTACAGTAATTCACTAATAAACAAAATAATAATCAACAACAATATAAAAATTACTAAAAAAATAATTGTAAATAACGTAATATAACGTAAATTAATATAACGTTACGTAATATAACGTAAAATAATATAAAAAAACGTACTGTTATGGTGCATTGAGTTATTTTCAGTTGTTACGTAGCATTGGGGTCCCGTTAGGTTACGTAACGCAATATAACGGGTTTCATAACGTGTTATTTTCAACATTGGTATAACCTATACTTGTAGAGTCTTTCTTTAAATTTATTAAATTGATTTGAATGAACACGAATTGGTCTATATTGATTTATCATGAATTCGTTCAACTACTCTTTATATTATGAACCCTTTTTTTTTCCATGGATCTCGATCAATAATATTGCTTTTATAAACAAATAGCTTGAACTATTTAACAGTGAGTAACCTTTTACATGATTTGCTCTCCTTACATGTTTCCTTCTATGACATGATCTGTAGAGCTTCCCTAGTGTTTCCTAGTATGTTAAACACTGTCGCCGCAACATGAGATGGCGTTAAGCCAGCTTCTGCCATCTGATCGACTGGTGATCCATGGTCAATGTATCGGTCAGGTAGAACCAACGGTCTCCACTGTAACGGAAAAATTGCAATCGTTGTGTTACTTATTCATGTTCACAAATCATGTTATAGTACAAAGCTATGTTACCTTAAGATTGCCATCAAGGAGACCGTTTAGTGCCAAGAAATGTGCAACATGTGAACCAAATCCCCCTATCGATCCTTCTTCAACAGTGATGATCACCTCGTGAGACTTGGCTAGGCTTCGAATGAGAACCTGGTCTAGTGGCTTGCAGAAGCGAGCATCAGCCACCGTCAGCCTTAATCCATGTCGTTCGACGATAGAAGCTGCAGCCAAGCAGGTCTGAACTGCTGTTCCGTATCCTAGAAGAGCTACTCTCTCTCCCTCAATCAAGATTCTCCCCTTGCCAACCTACAAATCATTGAAACATTTAGATAGCATACAAATAAGGATATTCTTGGTGTTCTGATCTCTAGATGTTACTTGGGATTTTTGAGGTGATGTGTGTACTCATAGGTTACCTCAAGTGGGACACCCTTGTTTCCTGGGGGCAGGGGCACCCCGACTCCATTCCCTCTAGGATATCGGAAGCACGATGGCCTGTCGTTGATGGCTGCAGCGGTGGCAACCACGTGAAATAGCTCTGCCTCATCTGAAGGAGCCATGACAACCATATTCGGTAGACATGCCATATAGGTGACGTCGAATGACCCAGAGTGTGTCGGACCATCAGCTCCAACAAGACCTGCACGATCCATTGCAAACCTTACCGGGAGTTTTTGTAAGTCTACATCATGTATCACCTGCATCAATAAGAATAGTCTTCGTAAACTAGTCATTTCTTATACTTAACATTTAGAAGAAGGAAAGCTTGCTTGCCTGATCATAAGCCCGCTGTAGGAAAGACGAGTAGATAGCACAGAATGGTTTAAGCCCTTCGCAAGCTAGGCCAGCTGCAAATGTGACAGCATGCTGCTCTGCAATCCCAACATCAAAGCATCGATTTGGGAAGCGGCGTAGGAAGTAGTTGAGGCCAGTTCCTCCTCCCATTGCAGCATGAATCGCGACGATATCCTTGTCTGCCTCTGCCTCAGCTATCAAAGCTTCGGCAAAATAGTTGGTGTAGGACTGAGCTAGTGCAGGGCTCTTGAACTGCTTTCCAGTTGCAGGGTCAAATTTCACCACCCCTGAAAATTTTATAACTTACATATTACTACTCATGATAATTTTAGTCAATAGGCCTTTTGTTCTTCGATATTATGCAAGAATTTACCATGGTACTTATCGGCTGCTCTCTCTGCATAGGGATATCCTCTTCCTTTTTCTGTGACAACATGGATGAGAACTGGACCTGTCGTGTTTGTGCTCTTCACTTCTTTGAGGATGGTGACGAGGTCATTGATGTTGTGGCCATCGACTGGGCCTATGTAGTAAAGCCCAAGCTCTTCGAACAAGGTTGAACCGGAACCACTGATCATTCCTCGGGCATATTCATCAACTTTTGCAGCTATTTGATGCATTCCCCCACCAATTTGTTTCGTCACTCCCTGAAATAGTTAAAAACATATGATTCAGAGGTTTGCAACAATCAAATATCTGTTTCTTTTGTTGATAAGCATGTCATTGTTTCCTTTCCAATTATGATCATTATCGGAAATGTATCTTGTCAGACATGTATCGTACACTTCTCCAACCGTGTCCTCAATTTATATAATTTATTTTCTAATATTCGAAAATTCTTGAACACCTCTTGTCCACATGTTTGACATTTTTCGTACACTTACTAGTTTGCATTACATTTTTGAGATATTGTATTTATGTCTTCAATTTTGTAATTTATTTTTAAGTTTGGGAACTTCTTGGAGAGCTCTCTCACACATGTTTAACATTTTTCATAATATGTTCATATTGTATGTTTTGAGATTTTTTATTTTTATTTATGTATAAAAGATTAGGTTTTAGGCCGAAAAATCTAGAAAATATTTGTTCATATTACATGTTTGAGATATTTTATAGAAAGTTGAAGACCCCAGACTTATTTCTTTCGGGAAGTAACATTTTAAATATATGCAAACATTGCATGTTATTATATTATGTTTTCAGAGACATACATGTTATTATATTGTTAGAGACCTGTGTCTAGCTCAAAACATTTGGACGTAGTACATGTTGATGACAAACAACAACAATAACTATGCCTTTTATCCCAAGTATTTGGGGTAGGCTACATGACCCAAAAGAGAATCACATCAGATCATTCACATTGATAATCCTTCTCTATTCATTCCTGTCAATGGACATTTCGATGAATATATATATATATATATATATATATATATATATATATATATATATATATATATATATATATATATATATATATATATATATATATATATATGAGGAAACGGGAAAAACTATGTCATAGGATGGGCTCCCTTCTATGACACTTAGGTGGACCAATATGATGTTTGCATGTGGAGGGATTTTTTTTAAAAACAGCTCGTGTGGTCAATCCACGTGCAAATATTTTATTGGTCAACCTAAGCGTCATAGCGTCATAAGAGAGAGCCATAGTTTTTCCGTTTCCTCTCTCTCTTTATATATATATATATATATATATATATATATATATATATATATATATATATATATATATATGGGATTACTGGTAGGTGAGCCGCCAGCTCAGGAAAAGTTACGTGAGCTAGCGGCAAAATTATAATGATCCAATGATTTTTCTTCAATTTTTTTTTACAATTACAATCTCTATCTTCTTAACTTCTTTCGGATTAAATTTCATAAGTTTTAGAGTTCATTTACCCTTTCATCAAATGCATACAAAATGTTTTATTCATTGAAAACCATTAATTTTGTTTTAATTTGATAGAGATTCAAATCAAAACTAAAACCCAAGAAATTGGGTATGAGTGAACCTAGGGGGTCGAGATCATAATCCAAAAGAAATTGTTTAAAAAAGATTATTGAAGATAGTGGAAATGAACTGCAGCTAAGGTAACTTGCGTGAGCTGTCAGCTCATTTCCATTTCTCTCTCTCTCTATATATATGTATATATATAACATATTGTATACACACTTTTTCTCATTCACACATATGTTATTATGCCATGCTTTCTTGTTCCTATGTCCTACTTCATAATAAATTATTGTATCCGTGTGCCATGTCCCATATCTGTGTCCCATATCTCATATCTGAGTCCATGCTTAGTAGCTAATCATGTTTAAATTATGTCTCAGATATTCTAACACCTCATCCGATCCATATGTAAACCTTGGTTCTGGTTGTCTTTGATTTCAAATCCTGTCTCTATGCTAACACTAGAATTATCCAGTATTATCTCCTAAATTATGAACAATTGAGCAGAAAAAATTCGGGGCGAGAACCCAAAAGGCTTAGTTCAATGAGTCGATATTTGCAGTACTGACCTTGGCCACCTCCCTGAGCTCTCTAAGCGGCCTGCTGGACTGCAGTCTACTAAGGGCACTGCTCAAAGCTCCCACAGGTGGTATGGGGCCATCAAGATTAGCAGTTGGCAGAGAAACCTGCTTGTTGTCGTTCAATATCACAATCATATCAGAATCCAAGTACCCGGCATTGTTCATTGCTTCGTAAGCCTGCCCTGCCGTCATGGCTCCATCCCCTATCACCGCAATCACACTGTTCTTTCTCCCCTTCAGGTCTCTCCCCACGGCCATTCCTGCTCACCATGTAAAACATCCAAGAATAAATAACGCATGGGATTTGATATTAAACCTTCTGACTGTAATTTCATCATGTAGTAATATATGTTTGTTTTGTTTGAAACGCAGGAGAGCACGGAGATGATTTTAGGACAGAAGGATACCAAGAGCTGCTGAGATACTGGTGGAACTGTGACCAGCCCCGAAGCTATCATATTCGCTCTCTGCACGCTTGGTGAACCCCGCCAAGCCGTTCGTCTGCCTCATAGTCGGCATCTTGCCCCTCCTGCCCGTCAAGATCTTGTGTGGATACGACTGCAAAATTGGTTCAGGTTTCTAATGAATTTCAGTCATACCAACAAATGCTGCATCTAATTTCCAATTTTCGATATTGTTGCTAGGAAAATGTCTTGAAGGGAAGAACCTGGTGGCCGACATCCCATAGTATCTTGTCCTGAGGGGCGTTGAAGACGTAGTGAAGCGCGACGGTAAGCTCGACCACTCCCAGGCTCGAGCCAAGGTGACCACCTGTTTTCGATACATGGAAGATGACATCGGAACGAAGCTCATCAGCCAGTTGTTTAAGTTCCTGCATTTTATGGCAATATTCCAATATCATGAACAAGTTGTTTATGTTCAGTAGTTTGTCTACAACATCAAAGGTAATTGTGAATGAATTGCCCATCAAATTTTTGGGGGCTCACCTTGAGTGAGAAATTTTTCATGTGGATTGGATAGTTGATGGTGTCCAGGAGAGGAGTTGGTGGTCTGTGTGCATAGTACTCCCCATTCTCTGATAGGGATGCACTAGGACATACCTTTCTCCTACTCTGCAAATTGTTTCAAATAAAAAAATTCTTTAGTAGGCTTTATGCTAATATTGCCCCCAAGAGAGATTCAATTTGTATAAAATCAAAAAGATTATGAAGACAAACCTTGGGAAGCTTGTTCTGATGGCCAACCCTCCCATGGAACTGAGATGGCAATAAACTTGTCTTCAATGGGTCTGAGGCAACACTTCCAGTCAAATGACAAGGGAATGTGATTGTTGATAGGGCCATTGGCGAGAGAGAGAGGGAGAGAGGGAGGGGGGAAGAGAGGGAGGGAGGGAGGGAGAGATGGGGGGGGGGAGGTGGGGGGGTGGATTATGATGATAGAGCAATATGGGAGGGATGTATATAGGGAACTCTATTTGAGGACACCACTTTACTCACTGAGCCCATCTTAAGTTGTAAAAATTTACAAATTTGTTATTACTTTTTGCAATCTGTTTTTTTTTTTTTTGGTGGTCCGGAATTAATTTCCGGTTCGGGAAACTAATACTCGACTGAAAGGTGGGCTAAAGTGGTGTGCTCAAATAGAATTTCCCATGCATACGAACTAGAGAGGTAAGTGGGGGAGACTGTTGTGTCACCTGTGTGTGTGTGTGTGGCTATTATTGAATTTGCAAAGTGCCACTGTCTTGGCCTTGCCTCCTCCTTGCATCTAGCCCTCTCTCCTCCCATGTGGCCAATGAGTTGGTAGACTCTCTTCTCATTGGGCCACATCACCACATATCTGTTTAGGATAAAGTGATCCAATATATTGATAGAAGAGACATGTTGGTAATTATAAATGTTTTCTTTTCTGAACTTTAGGGTTTAGCCACAAACTTGCTTAGATTTTGTATTTAATGATGGAATGTGATTTTCTTTGACAAATTAAGTTGTATGTGTTGCTGGAATAAGGCTGATATACAGTAAACGAATACCTACTTGCAATATATTCTACGGTAACGAGTACATATAAATACTAGCAAAATATTTGGTTTGAATATGTTAAAAAGGTTGAAATATTTTATAATAAGCTACAGATTCCTCCTAAAAAGACTAGTAACAATTTTTTAATGGCTTCACTGAAATCATTATAAACTGTTCTAATTCTTATCTCACATCCGATAAGAGACTATTGAATTAGGATATCACATGCACTATATATGGAATTCGGATGTAGCTACGAAGCGAAAGAGGTGTGGTCACATACTTCAAGACAAAGTTGAATGTAAGAAAAACAATTTTTGTTTTTTTTTTTGTGTTTTCACCTTAAATTAAAGAGTCAAAAAATTAGACAAATGGCAAGTCCTTTATTTTATTCTTTAATAGTTATTTTTGTTTATTTGAGAAAATACCATATCCTAATTTTTAAAATCTTGGAGCTCCCATTGTACGATGGTTGTCGACTAGTAAATCAGATATTTCATTAACCATAAAAAATATTTATGATACTCGACTAAAATATCTAATCTTTACTTTTGAGGAAGATTAAAATATATAAATTATTGCATCTACTCTCATTGATTTCTTTCCTTTTGCAATCAACCAAATGTTGAATTGAAATGTGAGACCTTTATGCATTCTTCAGTGTTGAGGCCATCTTCTCTCTCTCTCTCTCTGCATTCTTCAGTGTTGAGGCCATCTCCTCTCTCTCTCTCTCTCTCTCTCTCTCTCTCTCTCTCTCCTGTGTGCTTGAGATTAGTAAAATTGAAGATATTATGCACCCAAAAAACACTACATAAAGTTAGGCAACACTAACTATTTCACACGCCACTTGTCCATCACACAAGAGAGACATGAGTGGGCTTGGTTTGAAGTGCACTCACTTGCAAGAGTCAACCATTCATTCATCTTATTATTCTGCAGCCATCTGCAAACAAAATTGATCACTTGTGTCTCCATTACAATTTGTCTTTGATAATGCATTAAGACCAACAATTTGCACGTCTGATCTCATTGATAACGTATCTAGGCTAATGAGTTGTATGATTGACCTTAAAAAAATATGACCAACACTGCATAGTTTCAGATGTTAAATATAGAGATGAGAATAGATAGGTCCAATAGTCAATTTTTGGTTCGTCCCATTCAAAATTTTGAATTAGAAAAAAAAAATCTTATTTTTAATTTAAAATTTTAAATAGAGTGAGCCAAATTGACTCCGCCAATTCTCATCTCATCTGACAATTAATGCAATTTATCTGAGTTACGGTTCTTTTGCAGTATCTCAAAAAAATTCTTAATTGTTTTTCTAGGAACCATGAGACTTTATTTTATATCTAATTTTTTATATTTTAATTTTGATTTTGTCCTATCCAGTTACATAAAAAGTTGGCAGCTCTCTAATCAAACGGAACTGGAAGTTAGCAGCTCTCTAATCAAACAGAACTCGCGCATACTTGGTGGGCAAAAAGACTTCTTTTGACTGCTCCATCATCGAACCTAACACTACAAGCCTCACCATTAATTTGCTGCCCAATTGGCACAAAAACACATTCTCTCTCGATTCACCAAGAAACATCATCTCAATATCTTCGCTTGTTGAACTCGAACGCCACCCAAGTCCCCATTTGACCCCATCAGCGTCTCTTTGGGTCTACCACCAAACTATGTTACATCGAATTAGGATAAAAGCCAATTTTTCCCAAAATTTAAAAATATCAAAAAAATTACATCAAATTAGACCCACCAGTATCTAAGTGGCACGTGTCCTCTTATCTATCATCAAGAGACGGTTGGGACCCACACCCAGATTTTCTTATCAAAAGTGGAAGAAGACGAAGGGCACTTTTGTTATTTAAACCATAGTTCAAGGTCAATTCCATTTCCTTACAAAGTAAGCAAACTCATCTGGAGAATTTGAACTGAAGTGACCGTTTGAACTCAAGTATACCTCTCAGATCTACTTCAAAAATTAAACAACTCACTTTAGCCATCCGACTCTTCTGTAAGCTCAGCCTTGCCTCTCTAAGAGAGAGAGAGAGAGAGAGAGAGAGGGGAGAGAGATGACAGGGGTTGTGCTGGTCTCAAATGGCTGCAGAGGTGGTGTGAAGAGAGCCAAGAGGGAAGCTGAAGAGAGACAGAGCCAGCTCTCTGTCATCGCAATGCTGATGGCTACTCTTCGGAAGTCGATGGTGTATTGCCGCATGAATTTTGGTGAAGAAGAAGCTATATCGACGGCCGACCAGATGGATATCGGGTGGCCAACCGAGGTCCGCCATGTCGCCCACGTCACCTTCGACAGGTTCAATGGCTTTCTCGGCCTCCCTGTCGAGTTCGAGCTTGAATTCCCTTGCAAAGCTCCAAGCGCAAGGTCTCATTTCCTTCCAATTCTTTCCGTTTACGGGAAATAGAATTTCTTCTTAGGTTGATTGCCAATAGTTTGTTGCTTGTCATCAAATGTATTAAGAGTTGGAAGAACTACTTTAATGCAGTGTCAGCGTATTTGGTGTGTCTGCCGAATCGATGCAATGTGGGTTTGATTCTAATAGCAACAGCGTGCCGACTATCCTGCTGCTGATGCAGGAAAGGTTATACTCGCAAGCGGGTCTCAAGGTATTGACCTGATCTCACTTCATACGTAGATTCATCTGTGCGAGGTGCAAGCGATTGCGTTTAAAATGCTTTTTTTTTTTTTTCCCCTGCGGGCATCACAGGCCGAAGGGATATTTCGCATAACCCCAGAGAATAGTGAAGAGAAAGATTTGAGGAACCAGCTGAACCAGGGAATTATACCAGATGACATCGATGTTCATTGCTTGGCAGCGCTAATAAAGGTATCAACTGTACTAATTTTGGGAACAATATTTGTTTCGTGAATGGCGATAATATTGCTAAACCTGGGTGATGTGCAGGCATGGTTCAGAGAGCTGCCCGAGGGAATACTAGATAGCCTTTCCCCTGGGCAAGTTCTTCAGTGTGAAACAGAGGAAGATTGTGTTGATCTTGTGAAGTTGCTTCCCCCAACGCAGTACTCGCTCCTCAGTTGGGCCGTCGATCTCATGGCCGATGTTGTGGAAGAAGAGGAGATGAATAAGATGAATGCAAGAAATATCGCCATGGTATTTGCTCCAAACATGACTCAGGTATTCACCGAAAAACCCGTCTAGATTCAAGGACTTCGATCGCCTTGTGCGTATATGAGTTATTAAGATCAAGTTCTTCATTTCTCTTTTCAGCTATCAGATCCTCTGACATCTCTGATGCACGCCGTACAAGTTATGAACCTGCTCCAGACGCTAATCTATAGAACTCTGAGAGAACGTGATGATGCAGCATTAATGGAAGGCTACTCTCTTTTCTCATCTCCAATGTCATCCCAGGGCGAGGGGGATAATGAGATAGGTGAATTTAGGAGGAACAGTATGTGTTGTTGTGATTTAGAAGAAGACGCTTCTAATTCCCAGTTCAGTTTTAATAAAAGTTGCATCTACGAAGATGATGAAGTTGCTGAAAGAATCGAGGAATGCTTCTTGAAGCAACTAGAATTGGGCTTGAAGGGTAAGAAGGATGGTCTTGAAGAAGAACTCATATGTTCAAACACCGAGACTTGTATTCCAATGTCTGAGGCTAATGAAGGTAGCAGCAGTTCGAGAGTAAGTAATGGACTGGTGATGGTGGATGTCTTAAATTTGTCTGAAATGAAACAGTCGGAGGAAGTTGAAGCTGATCACAAAGACATGGAAATGGTGGTGGTGGAGTCTCTAAATCTATCCTTCGTCGAATAATACATGCTTGTTCATCTCCAGGCTTTGATCTCAGGAGCCATTTCTTGTAAGAAACTAATGGTCATGAAAGGTTGGCCGATAAGAATGTAGTCTCCTGGAGTTTTATACAGATTACATGCCAACAAATGTCAGCCGAGGAAACTTTCAGACAACAAGTAATGCTTTTTTTTTTTTTAGTTACTAGGAATAGGTTTCGATCCCTTTTTATTGTTTGGCTTCTTTTCTCCGGTGAGACTGTAATTTTCTAAAGTTCAATACTGAATGTTTTGCTTGAACATCTTTTGTGAAAAATAAGTTTAAAATTTGAACGGTTTGGTAGCAAGTTTTTGAAATTTGAAGTATTTAAAGCAGAAATAATTTGATATTTCTAAGGTACTAACTAACAATTGTAAAGTTCTGAAATTTGAAGCAGATACTTGATTAAAGAATCTAAATGCACATGATTATTACAAATAATTAACACAACGCAATGCTAACAAATGTAACTTCTGAAAATTGTAGATGAAGGTTGGTGCAAGAACCTTATTCGACATTTTAACTACAGATATTAACATTTGTAAGGTAACAACTAAAAGGTGCTTATTATGCAAACATGTACCAATCTAGAGATTTGATACACAGCAAGAATAGCTTAATCATATACATGTTATTGCTCAGATTAAAGCCCTCCATACAACAACATACCGTTTCATTGGCATTCGCCATATAATATCATCTGCTTCCTATAAGAATCGACACAAGAGACTGATAATACAAGCATAATGTTCCGGAATTACACTACCACCATATCTCTGTTTCCTATATACAAGTAGAGATGCTAATGGATGTGTCAACGGGCCAAAATTTGACCCGTCCTATACAAAATTTTGAATCAGATCTAATTCAAAATTTTGTATAGGAAGTTAGCCGTGGATACGTCCTTTACCATCCTTATATACAAGTGCTCTCTCCTTTCTTTGAGAAATCCTCCATGTCTGCAAGCCATGAGGACACCAACAGAAAATGACCTCCCCAGGTCAATTCCTCTCAAGCTGAACTTGCCCTAAGACATCCAAAGCAGATGGTCTGTATTTTGGAGTCATGGTTATGTCTACTATTGTCCGATGCGTGTCTAGATGTAGATAAGTATGATAATGGACGCATATACGGATCAAATTTTGGCATGTTCTATTCAAAATTTTGAATTAAAAGAATAAAGTTTTATTTTTAATTAATTTAAAATTTTGAATAAAGCGGGTCAATGTGAACACGTCCATTCCCATTCGTATTCGTTGGTGTAGGCAGTAAAATATGCAAGTCCTGAGGGAAGTTCAAGCTGTCCCCTTGCCTTAAACTGGAAACTTGTCGACCATAGTTATGTGCTCCACCATAGTCTAAGTTTCTTTCCTCCTATTCTTTCGTTTGTTTTCCTAGCAAAGTGCAAACTTCTGACTTGTTTACAAACTATAACAGTGATAGTTTGAGTCCCTAGCTAGGTGAGCCAATCGGTCAAGTTTCACAAAAGTCCTGGTCGAAGTCGGAATAAGTATTTTGATCGATTATGCTGACTGCTAAGTCATATACATAAATAAACTATGTAATATTAGTTGTAGTTAATTGACTACAACAAGTGCTTGTTGTATTGACTAGAAACTATGTGCAACAAATTTCAAGCCATATTATCTTATAAGTCCACAACAGCATGGCATTCGAGCTCCCTTTTAAGAAAAATCCAACCTTAGAGTCCTTGCATGACTTGCAATTATCATTTCTTGCCATAAATCGTTTGAATTTTCAAATCTGATGTGAGGGCAATGGACTTTACTCTCACTCATTAATTTCCCAACTATGTCGAAAAAATTGATCGTCTCTGTTTGGATAACTATGATTATCATGAGATACCTCGATATATTTTGAGATACTTTAAGTTTTAAATTAAAAAATTTGTTTTGGAGGAAAAATATAGATTTAGAGAACTAAATATCCAATGATGTTCGAATTTCTGTATTATTACTATTAGAATATCTCACTAATTTAGGATATCTTCCGAAATTAGGATATTTGATAAATCCTCTAATTTATTAGAATATCTTAGGATATCTTCCTAAATTAGTATATTTGTCAATATCACTAATTAGGCTGATTATGCTGATTGAAAATTATATGTAATTAGAATCAAATTATATATTTTCTTGTTTTTATTTTTCATACTTGCCTCCTTCACCTATAAAAGGATGGGTAATATTGTACTGTTTTATTTACAACTCAGAATACAAAAACTATTCTCCTATCTCTCAATTCTTAGTTTTATCATGGTATCAAAAACAAGCTGAGATTTGACTTCTTTTTGTTCTGATGTCTTTGACCCGCCCCTCAATTTAGTCTCTGACTCGCACCTTGATCAGTCGACCTACGTAGAAAACTTATCGTGTTCATTCTATTGTTTCGTCTTGGCTATTACAACTCTCAATTCTTCCATCAAAGTTCCCTCAAATCTCTAAAAGATTAAGCAATGGCCTCTTTTGCAGGTATGATGGTGCTTGCATTCCTCACTGACGTCGGCATTGCCTCTGCAGCGGGCCCAGCCCTTACTCTGCTCCCTTGCGAGCCATCCGCTGCATCGCCATTGCTGGCGGCCTGGTAGCTCCTGTTCCGTCCTCACTGCCAACTTCAAAGGGTTGCCTTTGCCGTTTTTGTCTCGTGCCTCGGTAACTCCACCTGCTGTTCCATCATCGAAATCTAGTGTCGTTTTTGCTCCTACTCCGCCATCACCGCCATCTTCAAAGGCGTCGCTTTTGACGTCTTCATTTTGTATCCCAATGACTCCACCTACTGCTCTATCGCCGAAATCTAGTGTGTCATATTTGGCTCCTACTCCGTCGTCACCCTCATTTTCAATGACGCAGCCTTTATTATTTATGTTTCCTCCTCCTCCGGTGACTTCGTTTGTGCTCCATCGTCATCTCTTGTGCTAGAGATCCCATCTGCTGCTCCCCCACAAAATATGATGCATCATCGCCGACTCCACCGCCTCCGTTTTCTGTGTTGCCGCTCTCGATAGGACTGGCTGGATCACATGACGGTGCTAAGGGACATCAGCTCCGCTGCTGGTGACACTGTTCTTCCTATTCTCTCGCTGTCTGCGGCCATCACAGAATTGCTGCTCAATCATCAGCATATTTAGATTCTCCTCCTTTCATCTATTATGTCTGACCCTCCTTTCATCTATCAGGATTCATCTACATGGTCGTCATCATAATCTCGTTTCCAAACTCAAATTGGCGTATTCCAAACCATCTTAAGTTTGTAGAAGAATATTAGTATATCTCACTAATTTATTATATCTTCCGAAATTTGTATATTTCACAAATTCTCTAATTTATTAATATATTTCAGAATATCTTTCTAAATTATTATATTTGTCAATATCACTAATTTGGCTGATTATGCTGATTGAGAATTATATATAATTATGATCAAATTATATATTCTCTTGTTTTTATCTTTTTTACTTGTCTCCTTCACCTATAAAAGAATGACTATTGTACCGTTTTATTTACATCTCAGAATACAAAACTATTCTTCACTCTCTCAGTTCTTAGTTTTATCAATTACAAGTCAAAATTTGTATTCTTACAATTCCAATATCATATATTTACAAATAAACATTTTTTTTTTTTTTTTGCAATAGTCAATCAAGCTTAACCTTTCATGACACTTTTCTTTGAAAATAATTTCATAATATCCTCATGATTTGTAGGTACACGTACTATATAATGAAAATGTAGGGAGATATATGTTAAAAGCCCAACCTTTCATTTTTATTTTATTTTTATTTTAGCAAAAAACCCAACCTTTTTTTTATCATAGGGCGTGGAATTATCACCTATTTTATCTTAAAAAATGAAAAAAAAAAAATCCTAGATTCTTAATATAAAATAAATAAATTAATAAATCCAAAACGAACTCAAGAAGAAACCTATGTGAAGACATAAAAGCCAAAGTGTGTTTGCAACCAAAATTCTTCAATATCCATGCAATTAAATAAGTGAAAATGTCCCATAATTTTATAAGAAATACACGAGCTTGCATGCCATGCAACAATCACAACTAAACTCATATTTATTCACATATAGATATTCGAGGAAAAGTAAAAACTAAAATTAAAGAGAGAGAGAGAGAGAGAGAGAGAGAGAGAGAAATTAATTTATTCTCCATTGTAAATAAGCTTGACGTAGGTTGCAATATTAGCTATATATGGCTAGAGTACTCATTTGCCAAACAAGCCTCCCAAAACAATCTGTTATCCTCCATCTCAGCCGTCCGTCCACCCCCTCTCGATGCATCACAGCCGCTCCTTTCGACAGTCTTCTCATACTCTATCGCGGTCTCTTTACACCACTGCATCCAAGTGCTCCATCGCTCGTCTGTATCGCTGCGATCCTCACCGGCACCATCAACGCATGACTCGGCATCTTCCTCTTCGTCGTCTCTCGCCTCGACGGTCACTGACGACACGGCCTCTGAGTCCTCCTCCGAGTCACCGCTCACCTCTAGAGGGGCCACACTGAGCTCATGAGAACTTTCCATAGCCCGAGTTGAGTTAGGACTTGAAGAAGCCTACAAATTTATTGGCGAGCAAACTTTCACAATCACTGGATGCAACAGGACGCTGAGGAGGAGTTAGCTCAGAAATGTGGTAGCTATAGGTTTCTTTCTTTTTTAGAAACTTCTCCAGGTAGCTACATAGAGCCCTTGCCATATATAGATATCCTTCGGTACGGTAGAGAATGAGAATGGACGAGCCTTTGGTCCGTTGAGTTTAAAATTGAAAATAAAAATTCTATTTTTCTGATTCAATAATTTAAATAGGAGAGTGTTTGACCCTGCATTCTAATCTCTAGGCTTCCCCTATGCAAAAGAGATATTCTATTTGAGCATACCATTTTGCTCAGTAAGCCCACCTCTTAAGTTATAAGAAATTACAAGTCTTTTATCTTGATCGAGGATTAATTCTCAAAATGATGGTTAAACTTTTTCAAAATCCGATTCTCGAATAGTGTGAAATAATGAAAACCTTGACTGGGAAAGGTGGGCTCAGTGAGCAGAGCAAAGTGGTGTGCTGTAATAGGCTTCTTCCCCCCGAAAAATGCATGTACGTGGCACGTTGTAGGACGAGATTGGGTTTGGAACCGGTCTCAAAATTATGAGAAGAGGCCTTCTAGAAAGTTGGAACATGTCAAAGTGTTTACTTTGTCCTGAGAACAAGATTCTATGTGTGCATCTCTTCATGCAATTGATTGTGCAAGAAGAATCAACTTGAATTAATGTATGCCTAGTTCAAGATTCAAAGCATTGAGATAAACTTTCTATGTAACGAGCAGAAAAAGAGAGGCTACTAAGACAACTTTCAGCTTTTATTTATCTTTTTATACCTGCAATCAGAAATATCTCGGATCACAACCAGATGATAAGGAAAGTTTCCTAACCAAATAGTTCTTGATTCTGTCGTAAAATACTTATTAGCAATAAAGTCGACGCACATATTCCCCTCACTCCAAATATATTGCACAAACAACTGTGTAAAGAAAATCTTAGTAGTCGAGCTTCTCGATTTTTGTTTGATAAAATATTTAGCATGCCTTGGACATTTTATTAATAAAAATTTACCAAAACATCTTATAGAAAAAAGATTGGGTAATTATTTTTCAGCTTCCAACCAAACAAAGGAAGACTAGATTAACGAGATCAGTCTTTGTCAATGTTTAGTCTAATTATTCTTTTATTTCTTTTTTTTTTTTGTTCCCACTAGAGCCTATCCTCTTAAAGTAGAAGATATTGTGGACTAATTATTCTATTTATTAAAATGGATCAATTTCATACATTACATGAGCTTAGCCTATCTTTATCTTTAAGAGGAGTTTCTTATTTCTTTAAGATTAAGATAGCTTAGTTTAATTTAATTAATATTAAATCAATGGAATTACTTTTCATACAATCTAAATAAAATTACTTGTATATACTTGTTTTGCACACATTGATGACATGCGCTTGTAAGTTTTCTAGATTGTGAGGTCCCATCAATATATATATCAATCCAATTGTAGCTCCGTTAATTCATCCCCAGGATGGGTCTAAGAGCCAAACATTGACCTAGCATATTTAAAAATTTGAATAAGTATTTAAATTTTTAATAGAATTGATTAAGAATTGACTCTTGAATCTGCTTATTCTCATTATATGCTCCTAGTTTACAAATGGAGAAAGCACAAATTGGTATAAAATGCTATGTTCACACACCTTGCGTAAATCATTGATATCCCCATGTCTTATCTAAAATAATAGATATACAACAACAACAACAACAACTAAGCCTTTTATCCCAAGTATTTGGGGTAGGCTACATGAACAAAAAAAAAAAAAAAAAAAATTACGCCGGATCGATCACTTTGATATTCCTTCTCCGTTCATTTCTATCAAATAATATCTCCTTATTTAAACCTCTAGACTCCATATCTTTACGTATCACCTCCATCTATATTTTTTTCGGTTTTCTCTTCGTTCTTTTAACTTGTCCTATATTGATAAACTCCCCTCTTCGAACTGGTGCACTTGTAGGCCTACGTTGCACATGACCAAATCATCGTAAACGATTTTCTCGCATGTTCTCATCGATAAGAATTACACCTACCTTAACACGAATATCTTCATTTCTCACTTTATCTCTCCTAATATTGCTGCACATCCAACGGAGCATGCACATCTCTGCTACACTTATTTTTTGTGAATGACGTTTCTTTATAACCCAATATTCCGTGCCATATAATAAAGTTGGCCTAATAGCAGTCCTATAAAATTTTTCTTTCAATCTTAACGGAATGTTACGGTCGCATAAAACTCCCGTTGCTCTCATCCATTTCAACTAACCAGCTTGTATCATATGGTTAATATCATTATCGATCTCTCCATCATTCTAAATAATAGAACCCAAATATCTAAATTGACTGCTCATTTGTATCTCTTATCTATCCAGTTTTACAGTATTATAGTCTATGGTTCGGCGTTTACTAAATTTACACTCCATATACTCTGTTTTAGACCTACTCAATCTAAAATCTCTAGATTCTAATGTATGCCTCCATAATTCTAATTTGGCATTTATCACTTCTCTTATTTCATCAACTAAGACAATATTATCAGCAAATAGAATACACCAAAATATTTTATCCTGAATGGTTTTAGTAAGCCCATCCATCACTATAGCAAATAAGAATGGGCTCAATGCAGATCCTTAATGTAATCCAATTGTGATAGAAAAATCACTTGTTAAACCACCACATGTTCTGACATTGGCCACTACTCCATTATACATGTCCTTAATTAGGTCGATATACTTGATGGGAACTCTTTTCTTCATCAGTGTCCATCAAAGTATCTCTCGTGGAACTTTATTATAGGTTTTCTCTAAGTCAATAAATACCATATGCAAATCTCTATTTCTCTTTCGGAATCACTTTATAAGTTGACGAAGTAAATGAATAGCTTATGTCGTCGATTGCCCCGGTATAAATCCAAACTAGTTCTCCGATATTTTAACAGTTTATCGCAATTTATATTCAATTACCCTTTCTCAAAGCTTCATAGTGTGACACATGAGTTTTATTCCATGATAATTAGAACAACTCTGAATGTCGCCCTTATTCTTATATAGAGATACTACGGTACTCTTCTTCCATTCATTTGGTATTTTCTTAGTTTGCCAAATCTTGTTAAAAAGATTTATTAGCTATCTCACACCAATCCCTCCTAAGTATCTCCATATCTCTATAGTAATCTCATCTGAACCAACACTTTTTGTGATTTCATCCTCTTCAAACCCTCTTTTACTTCAGACCCTTTGATTCTGCGCATAAAACTATAATTCATATCCTCACATTGAATAGTAAGATCTCCCAAATCTTGAGTAAAACTACCATTATATAATCTATCAAAATAAGTTTTCCGTCTTTCTTTAATCTCTTCGTCTCGAACTAGAACTGTCTGATCCACATCTTTAATACACTTTACAGTACATAAGTTTTTAAACTTTCTCTCTCTTATTCGAGCAATTCTATATATATCCTTTTCTGCCTCTTTATTATCTAACTTCTCTTACACTTATTTATATAATTTAGTTTTAGCATCCCGAACAGCTTTCTTAGCCTCCTTCTTTGCTAGTTTATACTTCTCAAAACTTATTCCATTATTATTATTATTATTATTATTATTATTATTATTATTATTATTGTTATTCAAATCTCTATAAAGATCTCGCTTGATCTTAATAGTATTTTTTTAGCTCTTCATTCCACCATGATGTATCCTTACTTGGTGGAGCACCGCTCCTCGACTCATCGAATATATTTTTAGCTATCCTTTTAATGCAGCTAGACATTTTGTTCCATGTTACATTAGGATCATCATGGTCGCTCAAATTTGCTTCTTGTACTACTCTATCTACAAAACCTTTTTTGATTACCTTTTAATCGCCATCACTTAATCTTAGAATCTAATTTACACTTAATTTTTCTAAGTTTTTGTCTAATCTGAATATCTAAAACTAAGAGTTTATATTAGGTAACTACACTCTAACCTGGCACTACATTACAATCGATACAACTAGCTCTATCTACCCTCCTAGTTAAAAAGAAATCTATTTGGCTTGCATTCGATCCACTTTTAAAAGTAACTAAGTAGAAACTCTCTTTTTAAACCAAATATTCGCTAAAATTAAATCATAAGACAAAGCAAAATCTAGAATTGAGTTACCTGCTTCATTTCTTTCTCTAAAACCAAATTCTCCATGTACACTATCAAACCCATTACGACTAGTTCCTACATGTCCATTGAGATCACCACCAATAAATTGTTTTTCTCTAACAGGTATTTCTTGTACTATCTCATTTAGATCCTCCCAAAATTGATGTTTACTGGATTCATCAAGTCCGACTTGTGGTACATAAGCGCTAATGACATTAAAAATCTCTCCATCTAAAATAAGTTTAACTAATAAAATTCTATCACCCTTCCTCCTAATCTCCACTACATCCCTAAATAATTGCTTATTTATGATCACACCTACCCCATTACGATTTCTATCTATATCCGTATACCAAAATTTATAACCCCAAGGCTCTATGACTTTAGCTTTCTCATCTACCCACTTAGTCTCCTGCACGCACAAAATATCAACCCTCCTTCTAATTATAATATCAACTAACTCTACTAATTTACCTGTAAGGGAACCTATATTTCATGATGTCAACCGAAATTTATATTTATGAGTTAACTTTTTTAACCTCACCCGCTCATTAAGATGTGGGAACTCTCATATATTTGACACTATATCTGGGCGCCGACGTGGCGCGTCGCTTCTGAGCGACGACCTAGCAACCCTCATACATTTTTCACTACACCCGGGCTCCGATGTAGCGCGTTGCTCAGTAGGAAACGCTCCAACGAAATTCATATTTTGGCTCATTTCATAATATGCGACAATATTTTACATTGGCTGTCACTGGCCTACCACAATTCTCCTCCTTTATCCTGGTTTGGGACAGACAGTGCATAACACTGGCAGAGTTAAAATAATAGATATAATGGTTCTAGATTTCTAGTGAGTACCATAAGCTTTATGGTGTAAAAAGATTTTGAGGAATATTAGCTCAAAAAAATAAAAACAGATTTTGAGGATTGTTTATGTTAAGGTAAAAAGAGATTTGATTAATGAACTCTTTAACACTTTTTCCTTCCCACACAGGAATAAAACAAAAAATAAAAATAAAAAATAAAGTTATTGTATGGAATCTTTCTATTCTAAAACTATTTTATTAATACCAGAAGAAATACTTCAAACTTTTTAACTTCGAAAGTTACTTTTATTTTTCTTTAGGGTATTTACAGGTCTATCCCTTAAATCTATATAAATAATAATTTAGTCCCCCACATTTTTATATTTAGGATTTAGTCTTCTCAATCATTCAATTTACTACAATTTAGTTCTCCAGTTTATATTTTGGCCGATTTTTCCGTTTTACCCCTGATCTCCTTTACTTAATTCTC
The DNA here is from genome assembly GCA_036321105.1 of Dracaena cambodiana. Classification (NCBI taxonomy): domain Eukaryota; kingdom Viridiplantae; phylum Streptophyta; class Magnoliopsida; order Asparagales; family Asparagaceae; genus Dracaena; species Dracaena cambodiana. The sequence continues at coordinate 4,721,521 of JAYEPQ010000014.1, forward strand.
TCTTCCATCTTTCCCCTCTCTTCTTAGTTCTTATTGGGTTCCCCTCTTCTTCTTCTGTTCTCTCTCTATTAATTTATTGGGTTCTCCCTCTCTATATTGAGACCAAATGTATTATTCTCCACAAAATATATTAAACCTTTAAATCTCAATATAAATTTATTTATTGGATTATCTCTATGATCTGGACATGATTGGGACTAAATCCTATATATAAAAATTTAGGGGACTAAATTATAATTTATAACGATGTAAGAGACAGATTTTTAAATACTCCCTTTCTTTATTATTTTTCTTACTTCTAGACACTTAAACGTAAGTCGAAGACGTCTCAGAGTGGATTTATTTCATGTCTTTGTTTTATCAAGACTCAATTTTTATTTTTATTTTTTTGAGAGAGGGAGTCACTAATGGGTAGAGAGTAGGAAAAGTACAAATATCGCAACCAGCACTATTCTCATTAGGAAATATTATAAAGGCACACTCCTAATGTATAAGGGCACACGCAAGCATAAGCTTATGAGCCCCCATCGCAGATTCACAGTGCGAGCGGGTAGACTGTGCCTATACACATTTGGCACGTGCCTTTATAATTTCACCGTAACTAGGGTGCTAACTGGACATGATCGGGCCCAGCCAAAGTAGTGCCGTGCTAGCTACAGCCCAAACCCCTTTCAACTTTGGGCACAGCCTGAACACCGATTGAGATTGGGGTTTGGCTCACCCGCCGGGTCAAGCCGTGTCTGGTCTAGAAATTTCTATAAAAATAAATAAAAATTCAAATTATTGAAAAATTGAATATCTAACTTTGAAAACATTTAAAATATATGTTAAATGCATCAGAAATTTCGACGAATTTGTTCCAAGTTGTAAAATGTATAGGAATTTTTTTTCCTTAGAAATAAATATATTTTAAATACTGGAATATCAATAAAACTCTAAATACATCAGGCATAAACTCTTTATTTAATTAATCAGCACATAACACACCCAAAAAAAACGAAAAAAAAAAAAGGGACATGCGTGCTTGCTCTCATGGATACCCGGATGCCAAGCAAGCCTCCCAAAAGAGCCGGTCCTTCTCTTTTTGATCCTCAACTGATGATATATCTTTATTTTTGAACTCAATAGAAGATGCCTCCATATTTTTTCCTCTTTGCACTTCACCTTGTTGACTACACGCAGAATTCATATAGTCGATAGAACTCCTTACAGCTTTACGTTTCACTGAGAAAATATTACTGGTTGTGGCAACTGTGGACGCTAGCTTGAAGTTTGAATGCTCCATGGCTTGAGAGGCCGGTGGCGATGGTGGAAGAGAAGCTTGCGATGCATTATATTTGAAGGCCAAATATACCTATTTATCTATATCTATATGTGGAATAATAACGTGTATAAATTGAGTAGTGATATTGATTTGGAATGATATTGAAGGATATTATCTAACTTGTCGATTGGATTTTGGGCCCATAGAAGCAAGGTGTCGTTTGGTTCCTTTGTTTCTAGAAGAAAATGACAAAAGTTTTCTAGAAGGTACGTAACCATACCACCACCAAGAGAGATGAGGGATAGTTTTTTTTTTTTTTTTTTTTTTTTTAAGTTTTGGTTTGCACGTAAGTCTTGATGATTAACTAAATTAATTAATGGATACATGCCTAATCACTCTTCCTTGACATGATACACGAGAATTTCTAAATGAGCATGCCACTTGTCTTAGTGAGCACACTTTGCTGAGTCAGGAATTAGGCTCGAACAGTTTTCAGATCGTTTGAACGGTTTTAATATTGTTTGAAGACTAATTTCCGACTAGACCAAAAGACAAGATGACAAAAGGAAATCGCAAACTTGTAACTTTATTTACAACTTTAGGAGGGGCTCACCAACTTCTTATATACACAATTATGTGATTTCTATAATTTGAAACAAGTTATATAAAGTTTGCATATTCAAAATGTCATGACAAGCAATTTCACAACAAATGCTTCTCTTAAAATAAAATAAAATAAAATAAAAAAATTTACCAAACCATATAATAGACCGAACCAAAAAGCCTTGGCCTCTGTTCTAAATAATTGAGTCAACATTCACGGGTCAAAATTTTGACACTTCCTATACAAAATTTTAAATTAGAAAAAAAAAATATTTTTTATTAAAAATTTTATATGTGACGGGCCAAAAATTGACCCCACATATCTATTACCATCCAGTCATGCATTTCATTTGGTACTAGTTCTTGATTCTTCTGCTTTTAAGACCGATAGACGAAGTTGAATCTCGTATTTTTACCTTCAGGAAACAAATTATGCTGACAACATACATGATACTGCTTGGTAGTTAATTTTAAGTATGTTCTGTTAAATATTTTTAATGGAACGTGGTTCTGACTTCACCCAATGTTAAGCCTTTAATATATATATATATATATATATATATATATATATATATATATATGGGATTACTGTAGATGAGCCGCCAACTCAGAAAAAGTTACGTGAGCTAGTGGAAAAATTATAATGATCCAATGATTTTTCTTTATTTTTTTTTAATAATCACTATCTCTACCTCCTTAACTTTTTTTCGGATTAAATTTCATAAATTTTGGAGTTCGTTTACCTTTTCATCAAGTGCATACAAAATATTTTATTAATTGAAAACTGTAAATTTTAAGTTAACTTGATGGAGAACCAAATCAAAATTAAAACCCAAGAAATTTGGTATGAGTGAACCCTAAGGGTCGAGATCATAATCCAAAAGAAATTTTTAAAAAAAATATTATTAGAGATAGTGGAAACCGTGAGCTGTCAGCTTATTTTCATCTCTCTCTCTCTCTCTCTCTCTCTCTCTCTCTCTATATATATATATATATATATATATATATATATATATATATATATATATATATACATACAAATTACGCTCGTATGGCAATCAATTACACTCGTATTCAAGTTATACTCCGACATCATCTCATATACCAGATGTAAATATTGGGATCAATATCGGTATTTGTATCTATAATTCTACTTCTCGATATCCATATATATTTGTTAAACGCTGAATATATATATATAATGTGTAACGACCATTTTTTTTTTCAAATTTTTGAAATGAAAAAAAAAATCTGAAAATAATAATAATAATAATAAATATAAATATATATGGGGATTTGTTTGGATATAAATCTGAATAGTTAAGAAAAATTAGATAGAAATCTAAATAGTTGAAAGGAAATCAAATCTTAACAAATATATATATATATATATATATATATATATATATATATATATATATATATATATATATATATATATATATATATATATATATATATATATATATATATATATATATTTTGTTGGATCTCAACTAAGTAGGTTATATCTTAATCCAAAACCTCATTCTCATCCATCTTCTGGAACGCTGAGAAATTGGAACGCTTGCAGGACGTACGGAAAGAAGAAGAGCGGAAGTAAGGAAGGGAAACGACTCAGCCAAAAGTGAGTTTTTAAACTCACTTAACATGCTATGCTTGTTCTTTATATAATTCCTATTTTATTTAGATGCATAAATATTAAATCGAAAATAGCCCTCTAATATTTGTTAAAGGTTGTCTATTAATTTTGTTAAAAATAGATCTATGAATTTTACAATCGTGATTGACTAGAACATTCATATTATTTTAGGCGAAAGTATATTTGACAAAGAATAAATTAATAATTAGTTAATTCTATTGACTTCTATAATGATACGTCTCTTTTAGTAGCTACACAAGCAGGTAGATACAACTCACTACTTAGTATTCAAATCGTCGGGTACTGCACTATTCTTCTTTCCTTTATTTACTACAAAGTATTCAGCTTCGGTTTACTGCTTTGATTGTTCTACTCGCTTATATCGATCTAATTCCAAACTAGCGCACTTCTTACACTTGCTTCTTATAAGACATAGTGCATAGATTAGTTAAATGACTTTATACTCATAGTATTAACCACATTTAATAGTTATATTTAATAGTTTGGTTACTATGCTGCTACGTTGACTTAATGACTTAGTTAGCTATTTAATCAAATTATAATTTGATTAATAATTCATAAATGATGATCAATTTATTGGCTTCTTCTTCACCTTCTTCTTCTGATTCCACCCCTGCATCTCCTTGTGCTCCTTCTTCGGCTCCGCTTCCGCATCTTCTTGTGCTCCTTCTTCGGCTCCGCTTCCGCACCTTCTTGTGCTCCTCCTTCGGCTCCGCTCCCGCATCTTCTTGTGCTCCTTCTTCGGCTCCGCTTCCGCACCTTCTTGTGCTCCTCCTTCGGCTCCGCTCCCGCATCTTCTTGTGCTTCTTCCACTTTCGCACCTGCTTGAGTTTCTTCTTCACCTTCTTCTCCTGCCTGTGTTTCTTCTTCACTTTCCATTTCCACTTCCACTTCCACTTGCGCATGTGCTTCTTCTTCATCTCCTCTTTCCCCCTTTCTATGTTCGGTTGCGGATGGACAAGGCGACTCGGCAGTCGGCGATATCGGCTCCATCGATCTCTGCTGCTGCCCTCATCGGTCGAAACTTGGGTTAGGGTCGGCGAGGTGATTCGGCCGAGACGAACGCAGGTGGCCGTCGACGATCTTGGCTCTATCAATCTCTGCCCCCGCCTTGTTGGATTGAAGGATCCTATTTTTCTTTTTTTTTTTTCTTTTCTTCCTTTGTTTTTTTTATGGTTGATTTCTTCTTCTTCTTCTCATTTCTCTTTCTGATTCCTATAGTGATCACAGTGCGGGCAACTTTTAGGAAATTCTAAGTGAGCCCATATTTCACTAGTGAGCACCCTTCCCCTATGTTGTAAACCACCTTACTACCTAATATGTGGTGCGCATTCAGACCACCTGCAACGTTGCAGACAACTTTTAGGAAATTCTAAGTGCGCACCTATTTCACTAGTGAGCACCATTTCCCCTATGTTGTAAATCACTTTACTAAATAGGTTGTGGTGTGCAGGTAGAACTACCTGGTTGTAGTGCAGGAAACTTTTGGGAGTTCTAAATGCGCACATCTCTGCTAGTGAGCATCATTTTTCTATGTTGTAATTCACCTTAATTATATAGTATTGGGTGCGCATCTAGAACTACCTCAACATTGCAGGAAAACTTTAGGGAATTCTAAATGCACACATATTCTACTAGTGAACACTACTACCTCTATGTTGTAATTTACTCTACTATATAGAATGGGGTGTGCATTTAGGAATTCTACTTCTTCTTTTTTTCTGTTTCGGCTACTGCTGCTTCTCTTTCTCCTTGCAATGATAAGTCAACTTTAGGAAATTCTAAATGCACACATATTTAGTAGTGAGCCCCATTTTTCCTATATTGTAAATCACTTTATTATACATCATATTGGAAATAAAGCCCGAAAAGACACCGTATAAATGCAAATTGTTATTGTATAAGATTGGTGATAGATAATTAAATTACCGCAACGTTATATTGTCACTGATATTGTTACTGTTCACTGAACTCTAATTATTATCACCGATCTACATACTGAACTGAAATTTACTGAAATCATAAATTATATTGAAATTGATAATTAACACCGAACTTGATATACACTGGGGATTTGGGGGAAAATTTAGGTTTGTATGAATTAGATGGCTGAACGTAACTGTACTGTGCCACTGTTTCCCACTTGTGGGAGGATCGGGATAGGCTCCGATCAAATTACTGTGTCACTGTTTCCCATTTTTGGGAGGATCGGGATAGGCTCCGATCAACTACTGTTCCGTTTTTCCGGGGGTAGACGGGGATGCGTTCAGCTCAGCTATATTCATATTTCCTTGAATTTTCAAATACCATAACTAAAAGACATTAATTGTAAAAATTTAAAAGACATCGATTAAAGTAATAGTGATGATAAGTATAAGTACGTAAAATCTCCCGTCCTTCGTTTGCATGATTGTTCCTGACATTGAGATATTATTATTCATTATTTTTTGTTGTTATTTAATTATTGAATATTGGGTCGCTTTGCTGATGATCCTGATTATGCATGACCAGATGCAGGCCTCTATCAAGAGGTAGATCCACCAGTGGCAGAACATGATATGTTGTACTTCCAGGAATAAGCAGATCTGCAAGAGTGATTACTTCTTTTTGTTAGCTGTTTTCTTTTTAGAGAAATGTAATAAGTGCACATGGCGCTATATTTAGTTTCATATGAGACAGTCCTTTTCTTTTCAGAAAGAATTTATCTGTGGTGACACTTGTTAATTTTATTTTGAGAGAATTTATTATTGCTTTGTTTTGATAAAGAAAAAAATTTCATTTAGTTTCTGCATGTTATTCATATTAAATTGCAAATGGTGACTGTAATATTTTGTTTGAGGCTCATCGAGTTATCATTCGACGCCGAACATTCCAGCTTTCCACACTACTGAAAGTGGGGCGTTACATAATGGGATCTCGTGTTCATCACACACCTAGGCGCATGGTTTAGTTGGGTAATGGAATGAGTTAATTACAAATTTAGACGCATAACTAATTAGCTGTGATGGAATAAGTTAATTACAAATTTCAAGTACCATCCAGTAATGTTTTGTGACATCGATCCATTGTAGGCTTGTTTCAAATTCCTGTACTTATTTCTGTGCTTGCCCGCCGGGCACGTGCCGTATGTGTCCGTGGCTGCACGTGCCAGCTCGAGTATTTTTTTTTTTTTAAATTTGACATTTTAGTTAGTTTAATTAGTTCTCACAAATAAAAAAGATTGAAAATAAAATTTTATTATATAAAATCACATTACATTAACAAATCTACTATACATATCTCTTTGAAAATTATACAAAATCCGAAGAGAAGGGAGAGAACCCTTCCCATCACTCTCAAATTGTTCTTAGTGTTTTTTTCCAAAAGAATTATGAGTTTTGAAAAAATTAAATAAAAAAATTATAATTGTAGAATTCTAAATAAAAAAATTGCAATTGTGAGAAGGAAAAAAATGAAGACTTAATAGTGTAGAAACTTTCAATCTTCTTCGAGTGAGTTCTCTTGCTCCAAATCGTTTAAAATTCCTTGATTTCTTTGTTCTGTATCCAGTCAGGTTTAATCAACATACATCTCTAATATGTTTACTGTTATTAAGCTCCTTCACTCTATTAGCACTCTTCCACCTGCACTAAAAGCATACTCTAATGTTGCTGTGGACATCAGAGAAGTTAGTATATCACGGGTCATGTTGAAAAGCACATGATATGTTTTCTTCTGTGATTTCTACCAAGCCAAATATCAACATTTTCATAATGGACACGTGGATAAATATCTACATTGGTCCTATCTAAATAGTAGTGAAGTTCATTGGAAGAAATATTAGTTTGCATATCTTTTTTATGGTTGAATACAGTTGACATTATTGATCTATTATCTTCTTCAATAGTATGTTGGTTTGTATTTGAGGATTTATTATTAAACATATCTTCATATATATGATACATAATATCTAAACATGTTTTAACGTTTTTAATTAATTCTTGAATATTATTTGTATAACCCCATATTTGTATGAAATATATCTATTAAAATTTACTTTCCATTTAATTTACATCGTGGATCTATAACAGTTGCAAAATAAAATATGAGTTTTTTAAAAATATTTGCTAAATTTAATTTCCATTGGCTTTACAATATCTTCAGAAAATGGGTTATTCCTATTTTCATAAAAAAACCAAACTAATTTTAGTTAAATAATAAAGTGCAATGTGTGTGGTTGTGTAGTAGGTACCTAAAAGTGCTCTAGTTGTATTCTCAAATTTCTTTACAGAATTACAAATACAGTGTAAATAATTCCACTCATTAACTTCCAAACTACAAGGTTGTAAATCCATTTCGTTAAATAAATTTACTATGTTTTTATATTTAATTGCCTCATCTAATATTTTGAATGTAGAAGTTCATCTTGTTCTTACATCTTGAGGCAAAGTTCTTCGTGAAATTTTAAAATTATTACATATTTGTTTAAAAGTTTGTTTTCTTGGCCCACTATATTTAACAAATGCTATTGTATTCCTAAATTTAGTTATTAAATTATTTACTACTCTTAATCCATGTTGCACACACAAATTAATTATGTTGCAAAGACATCGAAGATAAAATAATTTATATTCTAAAATTGGCTTAGTAATATTTTTTTTTTAAAATTTCTATTATGTTCGTATTTTCGGAAGTATTATCGGAAAAAAATATAACAAAATTTCATTCTATTCCGAATGCCTTAAAAACACTTAGTAAAAATTGTGAAAAATTATTTGCGTTGTGTGGAATTCAAATATTCTAAACCTTATTTTTTTAATTATCCAATCTTGATCTATATAGTGGGTTGTTATATACAAACAATGAATATTATTTATTATCTCCCAATAATTGGATGTTATTGTAACTCTATAAATTATTGAAATTAAAATGACAATTAAAGTTTGTCTCCTATCTTTACATATTTTTACAATATCCAATTTATAAGTAATCTCGGGACTTTTTAAAATTCGAGGTTACGTGCCGTTGTTATAAAATTTTAAAATTTATGGTTTTTAGCAGTAGAGAACATTTATTTAGGGTTCATTATATATGTTGCTAATTGTTCTCAATCAGATATAGGATTATATTTATAGGTTCATAAAGTTCCTCCATATATATTTAATTATATTTGTTGAGGCTCATTTGGTGGTATGCTTTTTCTTAATATCTTTTAAAATGACCCGTTCCACTTACTTTAGAGAAGGCGTAGGTTCTTTTGATAATGTTTGCATTTAATTTGCTAACACCATCTTCTATAAATTTTTCAAAGTAATTTCACATCAGATTTTGAAGTTCTAGAAGAGATGGTTACTTCGGGTTTTGTGGTTTGGGAGGCTTTTCTTGTAGCAAATTAGAAGACATTATGTGTTCGTAGAACTATGCCACAAATAGAATTTATGGAGTGTGTTCAAGTGGTTCACAATCAAATTGGTATTTTTCATTTGATAAAAAGGATAAAAATTACCCGCGACTTGAGAAGAAGGCGGACAAATATGGATCCATTGTCAAAAAATAGGAAAAAACCAAATAAAAATAAACTAAAAAATTAAATACATCAATGTTGCAAGTCGAAGAGAGAGATTCTTAAGAAATTTGCTTGTTAGGAGAGAGTTTAAAATCAAAAGTTGCTTCTTTTTTGAAGAAAGTTGAAGTCGAAACGAGAGATTGCTCAGGAGGGGAGATGATGCAAAATGGAAGTAATTTAGAGTTTGTGGTGGAAAATTGGGGGAAAACTTAGGGTTTGGGGGATAAATTAGGGTTTGGACCTCACGCCCACTTTCTCACGATTTACTCGAGAAAAGATTTGATAAAATAAATCACATGCTCTCAAAAGAAATCATATTTTGCTCTCTATTCTTCTTAAATTAGGATTTTACAGATCATATATATATAGAATTCTAAAACAACAAGATAATAACAAATCTCTAAAAATCCAAGATCTAACTAAATTCCTAATCAAATTAGATTCAACTAAATAACTAATCTCATCTCTATCAATTCTCCCGCGCTTGGAAACATTCACCACCTAGTGAATAGCGGTAAGAAGAAGTCAAATACGGTCAATTGAAATTGGTCAATCTTCTTAAGATCTGACGAATTTTTCCACCGAACTAAATATAAGAAAATCGAACAAATCAGCAGGCAAATGTATGTGGCCTTACATTTCGATGGTGGCGACAGTAACAATTATAGAAGGTCTAGAGATAAATTTAAATTTATCGCTTCTGTAGAAAATGAAGAATTTGGAATGTGAGCTGAAAAGTCACTGAAAACATGATTCTCATGAACATGGCAAATGAATGTTTCTGTAATTGATTCTGATAGAAAAACCGGATCAACAATTTTTGAACATGTGACGGGCTCTATGATGGCTTTGGTCTCAACCATAACATAATTACATAAATTCTCAGAAGCTGATGTGTCGATATATGTACTCTTTGAACGACACTAATATTCATAATACCAAAATTCTTTACATGTCGAACATTTGATGGAAAGACACTGATGAGCCGAGTATCCGTATCCTTCACATTTAGAGCACTGTTTAAAAATAAGATGCAGAGCATACCGTGCACGAAGAAAAAACTACAAACAATTCCAAATTGGACGAAATCTATAGTTGTTGAGATACCAATCAGAAGTTTCTCTAACCAACGGAAAGTAACGAAAAAATTATTTCAAATTGCTCTCCCAATTATTATAACTATCAAAATCATTATAACCATGAAAATATGATATTGCATCATATATATCACACTCCACTTGCTTGAAATCGACATCAGTATTGATGTATTTTCTACAAAATATAAATCTCATGTTTAAATCAAGTTCAGAAAATACTAAAATTGAAATGTGTCGATTATATCTCGAAACCGATGGGAATCGGGCTCAAAATGACTTCAAATCACTCAAAAATCCTTAATGAGTCTACTGAATTGCAAACGGGTCGGATTCTGTTAACGGAAACCCAACTTTAAATTACCTCTGAACTCAGATCTTACTCTGACTAAAATGTTGTTTGCATCGAGTATGAGACTAATGGGCTGGACCTGAATTTCTAAAGATGGTGTCAAATCTAATGGTACTGGATTGATCGGCTCCTCATGCTATCTGGAAGAAGAGGAGGTTGTCGAGGTGGGCTTTGGGTTGCTGCTGGCAGCTGAGCGAAGCAGAGGCCGGTGAAGGGAGGGTGCTTGAATAGAGTGGCGCTGCTTCGACGATGGACTCCGACGTGGTGACGGTGAAGAAGACAGAGTGGCGGTTAAGAGATGGAGGAGATTGGGCACCTCGAGGTCGAGATTTAGTGGTGATGGGCTTCGGATCAAGAGCTGGAGAGAGGATTTGTGGTTGTTTACTGGACTTCGAATTGAGGATGGGTGAGTGTTTGTTGGGGAGGTTAGGTTTTGATGAGGAGGAATGTCCTGTGAAATTTTTTTTTTTTAGAGTTAGGATCAAAGATGAAGAGGTGAGGTGGCGTGGATTTACAGGTTTGGTTTGGGGCGACTGTTTGTGACGAAGAGGGTGAGAGAATGGATGTTGTCGAGGGTTTTCTGTTTCCAAAAACAAGATAAGAAGAGATGGGGAGTTTCTAGATGGGCACAACATTTTTCCTTAGTGAGCCCACTTAAAATTTTTTCTATATTACAATTTTGCCACCGAAAATTTTGGACCAAAATACCCTGATTCCTTCTCCTCCCTCGCCGCTCTGCCCTTGCCCCTGCTCCGCCCCCGCTCCCGCCCCGCCCCCGCTCCCCCCATCTTCTCTCTCTCTCTCTCTCTCTCTCTCCCATCTCTCTGCTCTTTATTGCCCTGTGGCTGAAGCACTTCGACTGACCGCAGCACACGGTCGATGCGATTTCGGAGGTTGCATTCGGGTGCTGCAATCTAAAAACTCGAGTCAGAGGTTTCGACATTCCATGAAGACTGACGATAGTCCTGATCTTCTACTTTCGGTCTTGCTTGAAAAGCAAATTTAATTTGATTAAATTTCTGAGTTTGGATCGATAAGCAAAGTCATGAAGCGTATTTAATCAAACAATGTTTCTTTTTATTTTTGGTAGATTGGAGCGCGGCGGAGTGTAAAACCTGTCACATGGGGGGACAAGCGCGATGATCTCAAGATCATTAGATGATATCAGATTCTGTGACAGAAGCCACAAATAGCTAGGGGTACGGCGGCGATGGGCAATGGGCAGTGTTGAGATTCGATCTCCCTCCTGTTAGCAAAAGATAGCGGAATAATACTAATGCAACAACCAGCGGAATCAAATAGTTAACCAAAGAGAAAAATAGCAGAGACAGAGTACACACAGATTTAACGTGGTTCGACAATATGCCTACGCCCACGGGACACGATCGAAAAATTTCCACTATATCAAAAGAGAATTACAACTTACTAGTTCTCAACCACAAGAGAAATCACAAAAAAATCACACAAGATTTTGAGATCAAACTCTAATCTCTTGTTGCAGTGATTTACCTCTTTACTTCGACCACCGAAGAAGAACCCCAAAAGAAGTCCCCGCCTTCTTTTCTCCTTCTTTGCTTTCGGCCGAAATTAGAAGCAGCCGCCGAAAACTGAACAGCACAATTATTTTTCCCTTGGCCGTTGGTTGCTTCAGGCCGCACCAAACCTCTGAAATCCCCTGGCCAAAAATAATTGCTACAGGACAGGTTCATATATATTGCAGCAAACCCAATTGTTTGCTTAAGCCGCCTATCTTTCCTGTTTTTATTTCGACTCCTTTTCCGGCTCCAATTTTTCGGCACAATCAAAACCCCAACACCACACCCCATATATATATTATATCATAATGGGTTTGGGCCGGTTTTAGACCCCTTTCGGTTGACCGAAACCCATTACGGCAATGGGCTCCATTAGCAACAATCTCCCACTTGGAGACCTATTGCTAAAAATATAATCTCTATACATGATAATTCCAGTGTCCAAAGTTTTTATCTCGATCGTTTAAAGTCTCGATTTCAGCATTCAACACAAATGCACCAAAGTTGAGCAATAGCTCAACCTTTTTCCATCAACCGACTTTGTCAACATATCTGCAGGATTCTTACTGCCCTCAATCTTCTCCAACTTTAATTGGCCATCCTCTAACAAGGATCTAATAAAGTGATATCTCAAGTAAATATGTTTAGTCCGTGAATGATATGCCGAGTTCTTGCAAGATGAATTGCACTCTGACTGTCACTGAATAACCTGCAATCCACTCCATCAAAACCCAACTCACTCATCAATCGCTGCAACCAAATAAACTCCTTACTTGCTTCTGCAGCAGCAACATACTCAGTTTCTGTCGAATATAAAGTAACAATTGATTGTAATCTTGAAATCCAGCTTACCGCTGTCCCTCCTACAGTAAAGACGTAACCAGTAGTGCTCCTGCCATTGTCTCTATCACCCGCATGGTCCGAATCCACAAAACCTTGCACATCAATGTTATCACCCCCAAAACACAAACAATAATTTGAAGTACCTTTCAAATACTTGAAAATCCACTTCACCACTTGCCAATGTTCCTTTCCAGGGTTCTTCATGAATCTACTCACTAGTCCCACTACATGTGCAATATCTGATATTGTACTCACCATTGCATACATGAGACTCCCAACGGCCGATGAATAAGGCACATTCTCCATGCGTCTCTTCTCCTCATCTGTCTTAGCACCTTTCTCTTTTGACAGTTTGAACTGTCCACCAAGAGCTGTAGTCACCGGTTTTGCATTCTCCATGTTGAATCTCTCCAACACGTTCTTGATATACCCCTCCTGAGATAACCACAATTTCTTGCTTTTCTTATCTTGGGTAATTTGCATCCCAAGAAGTTGTTTAGCCTCACCCATGTCCTTCATAGAGATTCTCCCTGCCAACTTTCTTTTCAGATCATTAATTTTCTTCATGCATGTACCTGCCACAAGTATATCATCTACATACAAAGTAAGTATAACAAAGTTACAATCCTTAAACTTTTGTAGATATACACAATGATCTGAATTGCTTCTGGCAAAACCCGAATCCAACATAAACTTGTCGAACTTCAAGTACCATTGCCTCGGCGGTTGTTTCAACCCATACAAGTGTAGACACTAAAAATAAGTATATATATATATATATATATATATATATATATATATATATATATATATATATATATATATATATATATATATATATATATATATATATATATATATATATAATATGGAAACCACAATGGAAGAACCTGAGCGTGCAACAGCGGGAGAGCTCCCGCGGGTTGCCACCCGCGGGAGCGATCCTGCCGGTGCCAACCCGCGGGTTGTTTTCCGTATTTTTTTTATTTTCGTTAATATGGCTGATATTTCGTGATCCGATTTTTCAGGAGGGAATCGATCCGGATTTCAAGTCCTCTCAGTCTATAAAATACAAGATTGGATTCGAGAGAAGGGACTTTTGGCTGGCAGAGCGATTCTTCACAGAGAGTTGAGAGAGATCAGAAGGAGCGGGTTTTCTTTGAGAGCTCATAGATCCCCTTCCAAGTTGGACAGTCAACGGAGGCAGCAGCAAGACTCCACCACCACCCGAACCCACGAAGAAAAGGGAATCCACTAATATTCCCGTTCTTGTGACTCCTATTTTCTTTTTTGTAATCTTAATTCTCATTATAATCAAGCAATTTTTGCAATGGAATCAAAGATGCAATTTTCAGGTGTACAAGAACTGGCGACCACAGTGGGAGCCTCTCTGTTCACTACAGAGAACGTTGTGGCGCAGTCCGACTTGCTACCCATCGGATCTGTTGTCGAAACGCTGATCGTAGAAGTCGATCAGCAAAAATATGAGGAATTTCTCTCTTCCTCTGATTCGGAGCCTAGGCGTCATCGCCGGGCTATGATGAACAAACGTGAGGCGTCATCGCCCACCGAAAAGAAAAAAGCGTCATTGCCTATTAAAACTTATGAGGCGTCATCGCCCGTTAAAATTGACTCTATCAGAAAATATGTGGCGTCATCGCCTACTCCTAAGTTGAACCAAACTCTCACCCGCTCTCAGAAAAGAAACCTAAGGCGTAAAGCCCAACGGGCCCGCCTCAACAGTGCCTCTGGAAAATTACAGTCAGAAAATCCAAGCCAGGAAACAATCCTGACACAAGCAACATCAGAAAAGAAAAATTCTAAAAATGGAAATCCACAGGCAGAACTGTAGGTTGCACCGCACGGGAAGAACCCCGGAGTTGCAACCGCGGGTGCAAACCCGCGGTTCCAACCGCGGGTTGCACCCCGCGGGGGCAACCCCGCGGTTGCAACCGCGGGCGCAAACCCGCAGTTCCAACCGCGGGTTGCATCTCGCGGGTGCAACCTCGGGCGCAAACCCGCGGTTCCATCACCCGCGGTTCCAACCGCGGGTGCAACCCCGGGCTTGCAACCGCGGGTGCAAATCCGCAATTTCAACTGCGGGCTGCACACCGCAGGTTGCAACCCGTGGGTTGCACTCCGCAGGAAAATCAATGGTTGGTTCTGGTGTCTATTCGGGTACACGAGCAGTGAGCACACAGCGCACACCTAAATTTTTGGTCACTCTCTCTGGTGTACCATCCCGTTCCTCTATAAACAAATATAAGGATGTGCTCATGAACTCACCTGAGGATAGGTCTTTAAGTTTCTCTTCGGATGAACATATTCATGATAGAATCCTCCAAATCCCGAAGAACAAATCAGATGCGTGCGGGGCCCGCGCAACTGCGCAAGCCAGCACACACTCTAGAAGACTTCATAAAGAAGATTGTGTTGATACTGAAGAAATTCTTAGCCCTGAGATATTACAAACCAATCAGTATTATGAGCAGAACTTGCGACGCAAGAGGCGTCAAAGTGTAAATTTAAATGGGAACATGTCTCAGGATTTGAGAGAGTATCTTACTCAAAAGAGGAGCACATCCTAATCCACTTCTCACTGTCATTGTGAACGGTTGATCTCAGCCGTTCTGTCAAACTGCAGATGTAAGTCAAGACCATCCGTTTTTGAGCGAATTACGGAGCCAAAGAGAAGGCGGATAGTAAAAAAGATATGCTCTGGGGATGATTTGCCTGCCGTTTCATCCCATATGGTCAGTAAAGACAAAAGGATTGCCGACAGCGACTCCTCAGAGAAAGAGTTCACTTCAAAATTAAAGGAAGTGTCTATTGAGCCAGAGGGCGTGTATCAACACACTCGGGCTAGGAGAGGAGTCGCCATACCACTAAATTATAAGAAATTGCTGGAGAATCTGATGAAGAGGAAGACATATATTCTGCTGTTGTATCTTCGTCTTACTCTGATTCGAACAGAGGATCAGAGGCTGCAGTAAACATGGCCGATCTTCCAGAAGAGCTTTCTAGAAGGCTGGAAAGACAAGAACAACGTCTCAAACAGTAAGAAGAGACCATGGAAGAGATGAAGCAGCTCTTAACTCAGTTGCTAGCCCAAACGAAGAAGGGCCAATCCTCGTCATCCGCTAAACGGCATGAAGAGGAGCAACATGTCCGCATAGAGGAAGATAGCAAAGATGACTATGAAGAAGTTCCTTCTCAGTTAGGAGAAAAAGAAAGAGTAAAAGTGGTTATTAACTCTCAGGTGGAGAAAATGGAGAAGATAGAAAACCAGCTACAGGCTCTTCTTCACCGAAAAAAGTTGCAGGAAGTGGGGATAGTGCGTCCCTATCCCATAGAATGGGAGACTACACCCTACCCTGCAAACTACAAACCGTTAAACCTTCAATCGTTTGACGGGAAAGGCTCTCCGCAGCAACACATCTTCTACTTCCTGTCACAGACAGGGCATTTAATGGGGCATGATCCAACATTGACCAAAATATTTGTGAGTACCTTACAGAGACCCGTCCCAAGGAACGATTAAATCATGGGCCGATGTAGAACGCGAGTTCTTAGCCCGATTATTTGAGGACGATACTGAGGTCTCGGTACCATCCTTGCTAGCAGCAAGGCAGGGAGAGGGCGAAACAGTAAAAGCTTTTGTCGAGCAGTTTCGAGAGCTTTCCATGCGGTATCCGCATGGCATGACGCAGGAGACCCTCGTGGAGACTTGCAGACATAACTTATTGACTGATGTCTTAGTCAAAATGGGTTCGGTTGAATCCAAATCTTGGAGAGACTTACTCAAGCAAGGTGAGCAGGCCGAAGACATACTCCGGCGCCTTGAAGAGCAACAGCAATCTGCGAGAAGAGTCACCTCGAACAAACCAGCATCTCATTTCCCCCATTCCAGAGGGAAAGACATAATGGCGGTGGAGAATACATCCAAGCCAAAACAAAGGCCGGCTAAAAGCAACACATCGGGTTCACCCAGGCCACAAAAACAGTATTCATTCAAGGATGAACATACTGTTACCATGTTCAATTTGCTCACTAAGCGCAACATGCTCAAGTTGCCAGAGAGCAAGAAGCCTGAAGAGGTTGGAAAGACCAATGATCCAAACTACTGCTTATACCATCAGATCGTAGGTCACCCAACTAAAAACTGTTTCATTTTAAAAGACAAGATTCAGGCACTAATTGATGCTGGAGCAATTCAGCTCAAAGCTGAACAAAAAAGAGTGACAGCTAATTCGGCCACATTTACGGTGGGTGGTCTGGAGGTACCACTTGGGCTCACACTTATTCCAAAGGGTGAGTTCATGGTGGTTAATTTGGACCCCCATAATCAGCAGAAGAAAGGGTTAGTCCCTTTCACAACAAAGAAACAGGAGGTCCTTTGGGTGCATCCGAACATTCTTGAAGATGAACAGTAGACAACCGTCAAGACTAGAAAGAAAACTGAAACAAGGGGAAAGAAGCACATATGCAATGTCGTTTCAGCAACCATTGAGAAGGATGCAGATGACATACCACTGTTAACAGATTCTGAATCGGAGGTGACAGCTCTAGCAGTGGAAAATGAACCCGCGCTACCTTCTGGAATCAGATTTGGAAAACAGTATTTGAGGGATCTCTCAAACATGGAAGCTGGCCTCTCTAAGCCAACCAAGGAGACTAATGAAGGAACTACCAAGCAGATTCCCGACAAGGAAAAACAAAAGGAGCTCAGATACAACCGGGCACTACGGAAAGACGCTCTTGAAGAGCAAAATTCTTCTTATCAGTTTGATGTCATGGCGCAGTTGGCAAATATACCTGCAAGAATAACTCTGTATGAGTTATTATGCCTGTCCAAGTCTACAAGAGATACACTAAGGGAAGCCCTAGCGGAATCTGAAACTTTCTTAGCCCATCTCCCAGAAGAGATTGAGGAGGCATGCCCACACTGCAATTCAGTGTCGAGGCATGCCCCTTATATCCATTTTACACCAGAGGATATGCAGCTGAAGAATGTCAAGCACAACAGGCCTCTGTACTATACCGGGTATATTGGCTCAGCGGAAATCGATCGAATTCAGATTGATCCGGGTTCTGCCTTGAGTATTGTACTGCGGAGGCTTATGCAGTTTCTTGGGATCTCTCCCTACAAACTGACTCCAACTAATACCGCCATTTTTGGCTTCAATGCCAATGGCAGTCACCCTCTGGGAAAGATCAGGCTCAGATGCCAGATTGGAGATCTTAAAAGCGAGGTGACCTGTTACGTGATCGAAGCAGACACTTCATATAACATTCTCTTAGGACGACCGTGGATTCATGCTAATATGATCGTCCCATCCACCCTGCACCAATGCATGAAGTACGTAGATGAAGACGGAGAAGTGCATACTTTGATTGCTGACAAACAGCCATTCAAGGGTGTTGAAAACTACTTCGTAGATACCCTTTTGTATGCTGAAAGTGCTGAGGTCGACCCCCCACTACACGATGAATGTGATAGTGGGAATGAAGCGGATACTGAATCAGGGGTGTTTATTGCCAATGAAGGCTTTGAACCTCTTGTAATTAATCTTGATGATTTGAATGTAAATGACACCGCCTGTGATGAAGGCGAGTGGGAAATAAATGAGAATCTAAACTTTGCTTATTTGTCTGGTATTTCTACTGATTCTATACTTTCGGCTACTAGCACGGATGCAGATAGTCTCTCAGTATTCGAGACTTTAGCAACCATGCACATGCCAAATCATCAATGATGTTAAAATCAAACATAGAAAACATAGATGGGGCGGTGTTCGAAGTACCGGCCCATCGACCAGATCAAAAACCTATTCTTTTTGGAAGAATTAAATCACATATAGCCTCATCCAGTGATAGTGAGAGTGAGGCTCAGGAAGCCCCTCAATTCTATCATTATGGACTAAAATCATTCCGGATGATGGCAAAAATGGGATATGATTTTATCAATAAATCCGGATTAAACTTTGGTAAGGGATGTCGAGATTTGCTTACCTCATTCGTACCCAAAGGAAAAGAACCGGATTATTATCACAAAACCGGCAGGGGGTTGGGATACGTCACAACACCCGATCCTTCGGATATCGAAGATATGACCTGTCAGAATGTGGAAGATTCTGATTACGATTCAGATATAAACCTGGGAATATTATTCAAAGAGATGACAGTGAACATGACATTTGTCAGTCCAGCCCCAGATGTAAACGATGAATTGACCCTTATAGAAGATGAAGCACTAGTAAAGTATCTTGATGCCCAGTGGAACATGCGTTTTGAGCAATGTGAACCTCCTACTGAGGATAAGGTGGTCCAAATAAATATGGGTGATGAAACCAATCCTAAACTCATATTTATAAGCGAGAGTTTATCTCCTAATGAAAGAGACGACCTGGTGACTCTCGTCCGAGAATACATAGACGTCTTTGCCTGGAATTATGAAAACATGCCGGGTTTAGATCCTCAAGTTGCTATGCATCGACTTAATATTAAGTCAGATGCGAAACCAGTAAAACAACAACAGAGAAGGTTTCGTTCAGAGCTAATGGAATCAATCGAAGATGAGGTGAAAAAGCTTATACAATCCGGCTTCATCCGAGAAGAACAACATCCTGATTGGGTAGTGAACATCGTTCCAGTTCCCAAGAAGAATGGAAAAATCCGAATCTGCATCGATTTTTGGGATCTCAATGCAGCATGTCCTAAAGATGAATTTCCACTTCCAATAACGGATGTCATGATTGACAATACCTGCGAGTTCGAAAGAATGTCTTTCATGGATGGATTCTTCGGGTACAATCAAATCAAAATGTGTCCGAAAAATGAGAAACATACTGCCTTCAGGACACCGTTAGGTGTGTACTGTTATACGGTCATGCCATTCGGTCTGAAGAATGCAGGTGCGACTTATCAGCGTGCTATGAGCATAATTTTCTGCGAGTATCTCCGTAAAATGGTAGAGTGTTACGTGGATGACTTGGCTGTTAAGAGCCGCAATAAAGACGATCATCTCCAAGATCTGAAGGCGGTGTTTGACATTATGAGAAAACACCAATTAAAAATGAATCCAACTAAATCCTTTCTCGGTGTCTCTAGTGGCAAATTCCTTGGTTTCGTTGTTACATCCAAGGGTATTTATTTAGACCCGAAAAAGGTAAAAGCAATTCAAGAAATGCAGCCGCCAGGAAACCTTAAAGAACTTTGCGGATTACAAGGGAGATTAGCATACATCCGGAGATTTATCGCCAATCTTTCATGGCGATGCCAACCTTTTACCAGACTAACAAAGAAAGGGGTGTCGTTCGTTTGGGATGAAACTTGTCAACAAGCCTTTGAAGATCTCAAGAAGTACCTCACAAAGCCTCCGGTGTTGGTAGCCCCTATATCGGAAAAACCATTCTTGATATACGTTCGGGCAATGGACCATTCACTTGGTGCCTTGTTAGCCCAAACTAGCCATGAACAAGCTATTTACTACCTTAGTAGAACTATGGTAGGTGCCGAACATCGGTATACTCCAGTAGAGAAGGAATGCTTGGCCCTGGTGTTCGCAGTTCAGAAAATGCGACATTACCTAGTAGGCCAAACAATCCATGTGATTTCCCGGGTAAATTCCCTAAGAGTGCTCATGACCAAGCCTGGGTCACTCAACTGCAGATTAGCTAATTGGTCAATCCTCCTATCGCAATATGACATGCGGTTTATACCACAAAAGGCGATCAAGGGACAAGCGATTGCTGATTTCTTAGCAGAGCATCCTGTCCCGCAATCCTCGAAACTTTATGTGGATATTCCAGATGAGATAACAGAAGCCAATATGGTTTCTAAAGAACCGATTTGGCAGTTGTTCTTTGATGGAGCAGCTAGAAATAACTCTGCTGGAGTGGGGGTGGTTCTAATATCCCCGCAAAATCGTATGATCCCTCGAGGATATTCATTAACTCAACTCTGTTCTAATAAAGTGTCCGAGTACAATGCATTATTAACGGGATTGCGAATTGCCCAACAGCTAGGGGTCCGACGTTTAAAGGCCTATGGGGATTCCAAACTCATAATAAATCAAGTAAGAGGAGAATACGAGGTTAAATATGAGCATCTCGTACCTTACCACAAAGCAACAATCAACTTGCCAACTCATTCGAAGAATTTTATATTGACTATGTGCCACGGCACGAGAATGCATATGCTGACGCCTTGGCGTTCCTCGCTGCTACATTAGCACTCCCTGCTAAGTCAAGCAAAAGTGTTGAGGTTGGAAGTCGTGAGCTCCTTTGCCCTGAGGAAATACTCGAGGCAAATGAGGTCCATATGTCAGGGATGAACTTCGAGCCCAGAGATTGGCGGTTCGTATTCGTCGATTTTACGCTCTACTGGATATTACCCGAAGATCCTAAAGAAGCCGCAAAAGTGAAAAAGGAAGCAGAGAAATTCTATTATAATCCTGAGCTTAGTACCTTGTATCGGAAAATGCCAGGTGGAGTTTTACTTCGGTGCTTATCACAACAAGAAGCACAAGAAGTACTCAAAGAAGCACATGATGGGGCTTGTGGTGCTCATCAGTCGGGACCTAAATTAGGAGACCGGATAAGGAGAATGGGTTATTACTGGCCGACAATGATGTCGGATGCCCTGGCATATGCGAAGAAATGCCATGCATGTCAGGTACATGCGAACTACATACACCAGACCGCAGAGTACCTACATCCAACCACGATTACATGGCCATTCGAGACGTGGGGAATGGATATCATTGGTCCCATTGCTCCGTCATCTTCTCGTGGACATCGGTTTATACTGGTTATAACCGATTACTTCTCGAAATGGGCAGAAGCTATCCCTTTGAGAGAAGTAAAGACGAATGATGTGGTCAGTTTCATCAAACACCACGTCATTTATCGCTTTGGTGTTCCTAGACAGATCATCAGTGACAACGGCTCTCAGTTCACTAGCAAAGCCTATACTAAATTCTGTGATAAGTTCAGAATACATAACATATTTTCGTCTCCATATAATCCTGCCGCAAATGGTCAAGCTGAAGCATTCAACAAGACCATTGTGAAGCTTTTGCAGAAATTTGTCACTTCAAGTCAGCGTGATTGGGTCGAAAAATTGGGAGCTTGTCTTTGGGCTTATCGCACGACGGTTAGGACACCGACAAAGAGTACACCATTTTCTTTGGTGTATGGCTGCGAAGCTATACTACCTCTAGAAATTCAGATTCCTTCTCTTCGGGTGGCATTAGCTACAAGAATGACCACCGAGGAAAAACATAGCCAACGACTTCGGGAATTAGAAGCGTTGGATGAGAAGCGCTTAAAAGCTCAACAGCAAATAGAACTTTATCAGGCGCGGATATCTCGAGCCTTTAACAAAAAGGTGAAAGAACGAACTTTCAAAGTGGGTGACTTAGTCTTGGCGGTCAGGCGTCCTATGATTTTGACGCACAAAACTAAGGGCAAGTTTCAGCCAAAATGGGAAGGCCCATTTGTAGTGGAAACAGTCTACTCAAATGGAGCATACCGGTTGATTAATCAGCATAGAGATCGAATGATGATGCCCATTAATGGAAAATTTCTTAAAAAATATTATTCTTAAAATAAAAAAAAGAATTACCCAACGCCGACAAGGCTACGGGAAGAGAATAAATTTCTCGCCAATCCTATCGTATTGGGGGTAAAGAGTATGAATTACCCAACGCCGACGAGGTTACGGGAAGAGAATAAATTTTTCGTCAACCCTATCGCACTGGGGGTAAAAGAGTATGAATTACCCAACGCCGACAAGGCTACGGGAAGAGAATAGATTTCTCGCTAACCCCATCATACTGGGGGTAAAAGTATGAATCGCCCAACGCCGCTATGGCAAAGGAAAGAGGAAAGTTTGGCATTTAAGTCCAAACGAGACCCTCGACAACTTACCATACTGGGGGGAATAGTATGGCTAGCCCAACTCAAACGGTAGTTGGTAAAGGCGAATCAAACCGGTTTATAGCTGGGGGTTTGCTAAAAATCCTACGACAAATCTGTCACGATAATATCCTTGCCTGAATGTAAGGATACATCACTATCCAAAGCTACTAAAGTAAAGGGAAGAAGGAATGTTTGGCCTTTAAGCCCAAACAAAACCTTCGATAACTCACCATGCTGAGGGGAATAGCATGGCTAGCCCAACTCAAACGGTAATTAGTAAAGGCTAATCAAATCCGTTGATAGCTGGGGGTTTGCTAAAAACCTTACATTAGATCAATTCTTTATTAAGATAAGATTTAACCTTTGTCAAAAAAAAAAGGGATAAAAATCATACTTTATCAAGTCCAAAGTTACAACGTCTGATGAACATAATTTTTTTTAAGGTCGTTAGGTTAAGAGTCTTTTCTGACGACAATCATTTCTCCTATCAAGTTAACAGTTACCTCTGATAGTCAGAATTTTGAGACCGAACACGTTAACAATTACCTCTGTTTGGTCGGCTCATTCATTCCTATCATGACTAGATCCTCTGAATAGGTTGAGCCCCAAGACATGTTTAATAATACCTCTGTCTTTTCCTAATTCGTCATACTAGACGTCACTGAACGGTTAGAATTCTATAAGCACGTTAATATTATACCTCTGTTTGTTACTCTATAAGCACGTTAATATTATACCTCTGCTTGTCATCCTATAAGCACGTTAATATTATACCTCTGCTTGACATTATTAGGCATGTTAACACCATACATCTGCCTATTGTTCGCAAATCCTAATAGGTCACACCGTATGTCGCTGAACAGTTAGGATTAAATTTATCTGAAGACTCTCGCTATCAAGTCCTGAGCCTCTGAATAGTTTGAGCCACTATCCATTAAGTGAATAAAATACATATACGTATGTAACAAAAAAAAAAGAAGATAAAGTTAGTAATAATGATAATACAGCAGCACACAGCAAAGTCTTTCTTTCTGTATTATTACAATTACTAAGAAGTAATAATAATGATTACTTTTGAGATAAAGCCTTCAAAGCATCTTCCACTTCCTGCAGCCTTCGATGGAGACTCTCTCTTGTTGTCTCTAAAGCTTTCCTCTGCAGGTCCATTTCATCCATGAGAGGTTGTTGTGCAGCCTGAGTCTGGAGTTCTTCTAACTCCCTGATGCCGACGACGATGTCATGTTCGGTTTGTTCCTTTTGCTACGAGATCTCAGATGCTCTGTCAGAAATATTTTGAATTTCAAGTTCAAGATTAGTAATCGAGGCTTGAGCCTTGGCTATGATCTCTTGCTCGCGACTTATTGAGTTACGGCAATGTTCAATATCGTTCTCCATCTGGGTTAGGTCCCAAGTCAGCTTCTCTGAAGAACCTTGGAGTCCCGCGACGAGTTGGGCCTGACGTTCTATATTCTGCTGCAGTTCAGCATGAAAAGCCAAGTTTTGGGCTCGTAAGCGAGCCACTTCTTGGTTTGTCATCTCGGCAAGATCAGCCTGGCGCAGACTGTTGAGTAACGACAATTGGACCTCCAACTCGTCCCATTGAGCCCTATAAGGAGCTGCCCGCTGCGGTCCCCCAATCCTAGTGATATGGTCTAGGTGACTCACCATAAGAGGATGGACCTTCTCCAGAGAATCCTCTCCGTTGAGAATCTCCTCAATACATCCATAAAAAAGTTCAAGAAAGAATTCGACGTTGCGACTGATAATTCTTTCACTAAAGCTGGAGGCCGAATTCTGCTTTGAATCTGTTGAGGCTGAGGGAAGAGGACACATGGATGCTGGAGCAACAACAGGAAGTACTGATGCCATACGTGGTTCTGATAATGGAGTAGTTGCAGCACCCAATAGATTAGTCGTGACTCGTGCTGGAGTGGTCATTGCCTCTATTGTCGGGATCGTTGATGCTGGCGGCATGGCTGCTATACCGAACGTTGATTCCATATCATCAGAACATGATGAAACCATGTGCGTTGGCAAAGGAAAATTCTCTGTGTTCACAGACTTTACTAAAGCCTCCGCAGAAGACATTGAAGATGCACCTGGTATAAACAAAAAGGTCAGGTATCATCATCAAACAGATTTGTGCAAAGTGGGGAAAGTGTGCAAATACCTGTTGGAAGAATTGTATCGGCGGCAGTTATGGAAATAGAACCAGATCCCTCAGGTCTATCCGCCTCTGAAGCCTCCGGGGGTAAGTGAGAAATTTTATCCGTGTTGGGTTGGTAGAAATAATCACTATCAAACTCTCCATCGGAGCCTAGACCGTCAAAGTCACAAATTGCCCCACTTACACCAGAATAATCCACCAGGTCCAAAGAGTCTGATTTGGCGGTCGGGTAGGCATGGGTCGTTGGACCTTCGCCACCTGAAATACAAACAAATATGTATTAAATAAAAAATGAGGGATGGAAAAGGAGGAATAAAGTCCAATCTTTAAAGAAAAATGCTCACCTGAAGGTACAAGTCTTGGCGCTGGGCTAGGTAAAGCAGCTTCACTGGGAGATGACAGAAAGTCATCTAGTGCACTATCATCCAATGCAGTACCCGTCGGCTCCACGACTCCTGTATCCCTGATGGTTGGATCGCTCCTGTCAAAATTCGCAACTTTAGGGACTGGATTTACAGTCGCAGGTGTCTTAAGTGTGGAGAAAGCTGCAAAACCATACATCCTAGCAATCTCACTGGAAGAAGTCGGTGTTGGTGTGACGGCAGAAAAGACTGGAAAAGTTGTAGTAGACAAATGTCCTCCTGACCCAAACACCAAAGTGGTAACAGGAAAGTCGTTTCTAGATGAAACGATTGGTGGAACTACAGGTGTCGCGGCCCGCAGATCTGAATGACTTGTAGTCGGTGGATCCGGATAGTCGTGGTCGGCAGATCTGAACGACTAACAGTTCGTCCTGGGACCGAATTATCAACTCGACCCTGAAATTTCTTCTTCTTTTGAGGGACCTTGACTCCTCTGGGATTTGAGCGCTTCGACGCGGATCTACCTCTCTGAGGGGAAGCTGGGGTAGAAGTATCATCTTGTCCATCGTCATCGTTGTTATCAGGACTAAGAGAGGCGCTTATGGACTGGGATTCACGCGCCAAGGTTTTTTTTGAAGACCTATGTGATGCCTCAATATGTCTTAAGAAGGAGTGATTCATCTGATAGTCACCAGGGATAATATCTGCAAGATGGTACCAATTGCAGAATCCCATTGACGCAAAAAGGGATGGTGACTGGCTTGGAAGGGTAAAAGATGCCTTTGTACCGCCCGCCGCAAAATGATACCATCCTCGCGCACCCTCAAAAAGATTTTCCTCATGACGAAGATAAGAGTTCGGGTTGCCAACATATACCTGATCATATCCGAACTGACGCGCGAAACGACTGGGTGTATAGGGCTCCATAAAGCAAGTTCGACCCTGTCGAAAAATCAGATGACTTGGCCGGATGCTAATGAGCCACCAGAAGCAACCCGATGGCAAGATGGTATAGCCATCATTTCCAGGACTATCTTCAAGTTGGCTACTATAACTTCCTCCGAGAAATTTTGGGAAACAACGGTAAATATGGTAATTTTGGTGTCGCCCAAGGATTTGCCGAATTTTAGCCATGTACTTTCCATTCCATGAGCAATTTTTGAAGCGCTGTACATGAGGAGTGGCATGATCAATGAGTTCTGAAGGAGAAGTCATTAATTCAGGACAGTGCAGCACAAAGCAAGTCATCAGATAAGTGAATGGCAGGTCAATGCGCGGATTAGGCGTTTTGAAGAAAGTGTTACCATCCTTATCTTCCGCCTGTTGGACTTTGCAAAATCGGGTAATTATATCTCTCAAGCCACGTTGCAAACTACAAACCATAGCTGGCAATAATCCCAGAGGCTGGCCGAACGCTAACAGGACTGCAGGGTAAATAATATCAACGATAACAGTTTCGCGACACGAAGTAGGCATTACACAGCGCTTCAACCACAACATGAGATATCCGGCAAAAATCGCATTGTCTGATATGGGGGAAGCTGCTTGGTAGTGGTAACTTTCGAAAACAGTCTGAGCTTTGAACCCGTCTTCATCAGATTCTGCAGTGTATGTAGTTGCGAAGCAGGTGTCAATCCTCTCATTGACAGTATCCACATCGCAAGCAGCCCGTACTTGGATACTGCGCTCATGTCTTTCTAGATTCTGGAATAGATATTCTACCCATACCTTATGGCGCACCCCTTGATTTCGGGCCTGGCGCGCCCCTTGATTTCGTGGCCTGGAGATATCAGCACAAATGTTGTAATGACACATCAACTCTCAGTAAGTTGAGTATGCATTAGGAACAGCCTTGAGGCGGAGCAGTTCCTTCATATTCGGAACATACTCCTCGTAAAGGGTTTCGCCTATGGATAATACTGAAACCTCATGCATCTCGTGAAGTGCGAATCCCAATTCTCCAACAGGGGTGAAGAAAGTATTGGTCTCCGGATTATACATCTCCAGTATGCAGAAGAAGTGAGGAGAACTATGTGGAATACCAAATTGCACGTTGCGCACCGCATGATAGAGGCCAAGCTTCTCTAAGCGTGTCTTGAAATTTACCAGAATAAAATGGGTCATCCGAGACCACTATGATCGCGAAGTGGAGTGAATCCATCAAGGAGTGCGGAAATCATGAGCTGGGAATTGACCATGGGCGTCTGAAAATTGGTTAATAAATGTGTCTGCTCGTTTCGGGTGCTCTCCAACGGGAAAGTCTTTGCCGAATCTACCGAGCAACAGACCTGTAACGTACTTTGCTGGGCCGTCGACAAATGGGCCGTTTCTGTTAAATCTCCCTGTCGCAACGCCGTGACTGCTACGGGTAATTGGCCAAGACATCATGCGAGGATATAAAATCCGCTGCAAATAGGATAAAGAATAGTTGCGCTCCAGATCCGGGATAAACATATGGCGACCTCCAACATTGCTCAACCACTTGGTGGTGTCCCATAAATCTTCGTCTGGTTGGTTGACAGTATCTCCAAAAAGAAATTGCGGTTTCTTCAAAACCTACCTGTTTACGCCCTCAAAGACGGAATCCGTGATTAATTCACGAGCGGTGAGTGGGTTGCAGCTAATAATTTTCTGTTGCCGATCCGCACTACTTCGCTCTTCAACTAAAGGGATGTGACCATCAAATCCAAAGTAAGATAATAATTCTTGGATAAAGGATCTGTTGAATACGAAACTGTAAAAGAAAAAAAAATGAAACTTTAGTCCAAGTCTAAAAAAAAAAAAAAATTAGCAGGGTAGACACCGCGGGGCGCCACCTGCGGAATAATACTAATGCAACAACCAGCGAAATCAAATAGTTAACCGAAGAGAAAAATAGCAGAGACAGAGTACACACAGATTTAACGTGGTTCGGTAATATGCCTACATCCACGGGGACATGATCGAAAAACTTCCACTATATCAAAAGAGAATTACAACTTACTAGTTCTCAACCACAAGAGAAATCACAAAGAAATCACACAAGATTTTGAGATCAAACCCTATTCTCTTGTTGCAGTGATTTACCTCTTTGCTTCGACCACCAAAGAAGAACCCCAAAAGAAGTCCCCGCCTTCTTTTCTCCTTCTTTGCTTTTGGCCGAAATTAGAAGCAGCCGCCGAAAACTGAACAGCACAATTATTTTTCCCTTGGCTGTTGGTTGCTTCAGGCTGCACCAAACCTCTGAAATCCCCTGGCCAAAAATAATTGCTACAGGACAGGTTCATATATATTGCAGCAAACCCAATTGTTTGCTTAAGCCGCCTATCTTTCCTGTTTTTATTTCGACTCTTTTTTCGGCTCCAATTTTTCGGCACAATCAAAACCCTAACACTCCACCCCATATATATTATATCATAATGGGTTTGGGCCGGTTTTGGACCCCTTTCGGTTGACCAAAACCCATTACGGCAATGGGCTCCATTAGCAACACCTCCACCTCGAAGAGTCGAAGGGCTTATCATTTCTTCCAGCAGTTCCGACACCCACAAATACGCCCCGCCCTCTGCTCACCGCCCGCCCTCCGCCCTCCGCTCCCGCTCCCGCTCCACCACCCCTCCCTCCGCTCCAGTCTTCCTTGCCGCCCGGACCTGATCCAGGCTGGACAGCCCGGATCAGAAAGTCTGATCCGGGCTGTCCAGTCCGGATCAAGACTCCGGATTCGGGCTAACAGTTCCGGATTAGTCGTCTTTGATCCGGACTGTCTAGTCAGGATTAAGTTCGGATGGCAAGGGAGCGGTGGAGTAGAGCGGGGGCAGGGCAGAGGGTGGAACGGAGGCGGAGCGGAAGTTCTGACGAGCAGCGGCGAGAGGAATTGGGAGAGCGGCGGCGAGATCTGACGGGCAAGGTCGAGGGAGAAGAGGAGAAAGGAAGAGACAGAGAGTAATTTGAAAATATTGGTGTGCTCACTAGGAAAAACCCTCTTTTTCAAAAGAGAGGGTATGCTCAATAGGAAAAGTGGGCTCACTAGGAAAAAAGTTGTGCCCATCTAGAAACTCCCGAAGAGATGAAGAAGAACAAGGGAGGAAGGGAGAGGTGTTGCTGCTGCGGGGAGAAAGAGAGGGGAATTTGTGGGTTTTTTTCTTTTTTTTCGTCTCTTCTTCTGCTGCTACTGCTTCTCTGTTCGCTCTCTCCTTTTTTTTACTCATTTTTTCTCTCTGTTTTTTTTTCTGATCTGTTCTCTCTCTCTCTCTCTAATATGATTTTTTTTTTTGCTTTTTTTTTTTCAGATTTGATCTACTATCAAAATTTTTTTCCAGTTTTTTTAATTTTTATTTTCTCTCAAATCTAAAAGAAAAATTTTAAAAAAAAAGAAGATGGTGATGGATTTAGACTCTGATACTTGAAAATGCGGATCTTGAGTTCTGATACCAATTTGAAAGACGGACCGAAGCGAGATTAAGGTTTGGACTTTACGTCCAGGCGAATCACACGCCTGCTCTCTTACGAATCACTCGAGAAAAAATTTGATAAAGTAAATCGCATACTCTAAAAAAAAATCATATTTCACTCCTTATTTTAAATTAGGATTTTACAAGCCATATATATAGAGAATTCTAAAACAACAAGATAATAACAAATTTTTAAAAATCCAAAATCTAACTAAATTCCTAATCAAATCAAATCAAATCCAACTAAATAACTAATCTCATCTCTATCAGGAGATCTTGATACTTGCTCTTGTGCTTAAGCCTTGATGGATTAAGTTTTTTGAATGAATTTTGTGTTTAGAAATATTAGTGAGAGATGAAGATTGAAGAGAGTTTGAGTATTGTGAGGAAAATTAAATTTGGAAGAAGAAGAGGATATTTATAGGAGGGAGAAGAAGTTTTTTTAGCAAAAATAAAAAATACAAAAAATCCCAACGGCTATTTTGACCATTGGAGTTTAAATTTGCAATTTCTTTTGCAAAAAGCTCCCAACGGTTAGTTTCATAGCCGTTGGGGCTTTCTACCAAAAAATTATTAAACCCCTCTCGCCAAAACCCCCAACATCTATCTTATAAAAAAAATTTAAAAAAAATAAAAACCTAACATCTAGGGCCACTAGCTCAAGCACGGCCCGAGCTATGGCGGCGTGTCGGGCTAGGCCTGATATGCCATCGGCATGTTGTGCCGGGCATATGAGCAGCACGCACCAGACCAAGCATATGCCCGATGAGCTTTCGGCCCATTTATCACTCCTGTCCTATCACCTTCTAGCTTTCTCTCTCTCTCTCCTCTCTCTAAGTTAAATATAAAAAACAGAATTACATGCCCGTCGTAATGGAAAAATGATTATGAGATCCACATTAGTTATGAGCCAATTGGTTAAAGTGTAATAGAAAATGATTTGAAAACACTTTCGACTTTTCATAAATTGATTTATAGAAAGTGTCAATTATGAAAAACTGCTCTTCCCTACATGGCATGGAAAGTTGTGAATGTACTAAGCACCTTTTTGTTAAATCCCAGCTGAAATTAGAGAAAGTACTATTTTTGGGTGGGAGAGAAGTTATTGTAATTTCTCTACTTTTTATGGATCACTTTCTGTGACCACTTTTCCTTAAATAATCAATAAAGAGTTAAAGTCAACTTTTAACTACCACTTTCCATAATTATTTTCCATTATTCAATTAAAAAAATTAAAAATAGCTTTACCAGCGCTCTCTCGGAACCACCCGCTTGCCAACAAAGATAGCATGGCAAAAGAGAAAACTGGGGTTGTATAAAGCATATTCGACGATCGAAAAGAATGTTGTCGGGCACCAAGTGGTTGATAGTATAGCTCCAGAATCAAAGCTTCTTATTTCATAGAGTGAATCCATCAAACTTAATTAACCATTAACAAGCAATCCTAATATGGAAGGATTTGCTCATGGATAAAATTTATTAGGTCCTACCCTCCCACTTCACATTTTCTATTTTTCATAATCTATCAACATTAGGATTTAAAAATAATAATAATAATAAGATCAAGTGGACCATAATATGTGGGCGGAGAGCTTTCCCAAATATTCTTTGGCAAATAAAGCTTTGACTGTGCCTTTAGTCTTTTCATATACACACTGAAGGATGTAAATCCCATCCAAACACAAAAGATGTGACTGGAGATACCCTCCACTTTCAGTTTAGGCAACCGGTGTACTGCACGTTCCACCTGATCTCTGCCCTATTGGATCCTCTTCTTATGGAGTTTCCAAAGGAGCACGCTATTTTTCCTAGTGAACCCACTTTATAACTGTTCGAATTGTGAGTCCGGATAAAAAAAATATTGAGAAGTGAGTTCACTAGGAAAATTGGTGTGCTTCTTTGGAAACTCCCATTTTTTAAGCATAAACTGTAGGTATATTCTACCTTAATTATTTCATTAATTAGGATTTAAGAGAATATGTGAACCTCCCTTCTCCCACTAACCTCACCTCCTAGTGCATCAAGCTCCCCACAAGCACACCATGGCCATCTTCTCAAGATTCTCCTGCCAAAAGCTCAAGAAACTCCCCACAACCTCACAACAACATTCATAACAACAACAACAAGAACAACATGAGCAAGAAGATCATGTCCATGCTCTTCAACCTTTGATAAAAATTCAAGAAGTGAGCGCAGCTGCCGCCCTCGGCACCACGAGCAAGAGCTCGGATGCATAGACGGCGTCCATGGAGGCCGCCGAGGGTTCCGGATGGAAGCCTTCGGCGGCTGGTGCAGAGGAAGACGAGGGTGGTTAGAAGCGCGGTGAGGAAGTTGGTGGTGGACAGGATCAAGGAAGGGAGTCCGTACGTTGGGGAGCTGTTTGCCGGGAACTACAGGTTCATGCAGGCCCACACTGTCCGTCAATCTCCTGCCATGGTGGAAGTAGATTGGCCCAGATAATTTTTTTTTGTCTGTTCTATTCAAAATTTTAAATTAAAAATTAAAAAATATATATATTTTTAGCTTAAAATTTTAAATAGGGCAAATCCAAAATCGATCTATGGACGTGTACATTACCATCTCTAGTGCAAACAAGGCCTACAAGGATTGTCTCTTGAGTCTCGGATCTTGTTTGAGATTTATTTGTGATGTTTTACTTGTAGTTGCATAACGTTGGATCTATAAATTAAATTAAGCGTGTTGTAAAGTAATCGGCTATGGAAGTTTGTTTAAGAATTGATAATCAGTTGTTGGGCTTTTGTAAAGATTTTTCATACAAAGATATTTAAATCAAGGATGGCTTGGGTTTGAAGGATTTTGTGTTGGGGGCATCTTAGTTTGTGTATGATTCGTGTAGATATGCAGAAGCTTTCTATTTTGCGGCACAAATGGTGGGACTAGTCCTCTGCATTCCACTCGATATTATTTTTATGTTGATTGATTGAAACTTGCCAAATAAACAGTGGGGAGAGGATTTTCCTAAATTTCTTGGTGTATGTAAAAATCAGTATGGAATTAGGAAGATACTGCAGCAATCTTGAAGAGCAAACTTATGTGTTTCATTTTTTAATTATGCTAATATATCTTGACTATCAATTGGAGAAAAAAAATTTGAGATAAAACAGCAGACTAAAGGTCCTCTACGTTCAATTAGCGATGCAAAAAAAGCTCTACGTTCAATTAGCGATGCAAAAAAAGCTAATCTACGCAAACAAAATACATCAAAGAGACCGAGCTAGGCCTGGACGTCGGCTATGATGACTCCCTATACATCAAAGAGAACCGGTAACACCCTAGGCTTCCAAAAAACTGTTGATTTAACTTAGATAATTAATCAGGCTATCACCTTGTTATGTTGTAACATGAGAGTATTAGCTAACTAGGGATTAAGAACGAAAATAAAAATTGGCAGTTGATATATGAACAATTGATTGGTATCCTTGGTTTCCATTCGGGTCTATGACTCGCTTCACAGAAAACCGGACCCGACCCAGTTCGGCCAGCCCTAAGGTCCCAAAGCTGTAGGCTTGAGTGTTTTTAGTTGGGCGAGTTCGGCCGAGGACAAAGACGATCGAGAGGGAAGAGAGAAGAGAGAAGAGGGGGCGATTTTGACTAGGCGAAGCAAACGCCATGAAGTTCTTGGACTGGTACTTGAAGGTCGGTGTAGTCTCAGCGATGGTCGGTGCTTCAATGGAGCTCTTCATGATCCACACCGGTTTCTGTAAATCTCTCTCTCTCACTATCTTAAACCCTTGATTTCTCAATTTATTTGTGTATGATTTTTACTAATCATGTTAAATTATTGAAAAGTATTATTAGCATAAATGATCAAGAATTATTTCTGAAAACCCAATGAGCGCACTTAGGGTTTTAGCTTTGTGATGTGAATTACAAAAATTTACAATTGGCATGTTAAGTTTGGTAGAGGGTTAAATATCTTGCATGTTTTGGATGGATAAATGTTGGATTTAGATCCTGACGATTGCGATTAGCTTGACCTGTTTACTTGGACCTGCGGCATTAGGGTTAGGGAAAGAAAGAAATTAGGGTTGAAGACAGAAGAAGAGTAGAATGAAGGAGAAGGAGAGGAGAAGAGATTCTGGAGATCTGGGATCTTTATTCAGCATAACCTACGAATGCCCAAATTTGGGGTACATATGGGAGTTCACAGAGTTTCCGCTCTTTTCCACTTCACAATGGTTACAATGGTCGAATCACTGTAGCTTTGGGCTTGTTGAGAGAAAAGGAAAAAACTCTCATGGGCCTCAGTCACAATAGGCTCTTGGGCCGGCAGGTTACATCCGGAGTTGTATTCGACATTCCTCCCCCGCCGAAAACACACATTGTCCTCAAAGCGTAACTTCGGAAACTTAGCACCGACAACATAGTAGTCTTCCCACAATGCCTCCGACTCATCTGCCCACTTCTATTTAATTAATATCTGGCTCACCACCCTATCATTCCTCCAGACCATGCGGCAACCAAGGATCTTCTCTGGTTCTTTCTCTGTCCATCCCCAATATTGAAGGTAAATAAGAACTGATCTTACTGAGATCACTATGGTACTTCTTGAGTTGTGAGACGTGAAAAACGTCATGAATACGGGCACCTGCTGGGAGTAAGAGCTTATTCGCTGTGTTGCCCACCTTAACTATTATTTGGTAAGGACCATGATATTTAGGGGAAAGCTTTTGCGACATAACTCCTTTTAAACAAGTTTGTCAATAGGGATGCAATTTTAGGAGCACAACATCACCAACAAGGAAATGACGATCAGGGTGTTTCTTGTCAGCATAGAATATTTTCTCATAACAATACTCGGGTGATCATGGAGGAGCTTATTCACCTATCTCGATCATAGAAGGAATCCTCAACTGACTGATCCTTGGCTATTTTGGATACATATTGGAGAAGAGTGGAAGGAGGACGACCATAGACAACCTCGAATGGAGTTGTGCCCATTAAAAAATGCCAATTCATATTATGTGCTAGTAAGCTGCCCATGGAAACCACCCCGACCAATCATGGGACTTGGAGCTGCAAAAACAATGGAGATAAGTCTTTCATTCACCCACTTTGTTTGTTGATCAATTCACCCACTTTGTTTGTTGATCAATTTGCAGGTGGTAAGCTAAACTTAATTGGAGTTGTATCCCATATAACTAGTATAACTCCGACCGGAAAGAACTTGTAAAAACTTTGTCCCGATAACTTGTAAAAACTCTGTCAAGATCACTTGTGATATACTTTGGTAATCCATACAGTTTAAAAACTTTATTATAAAAGATTTGCATTGTGCAGTGCCATGAAGGGGTATTTAACAACAATGAAGTGAGTAGATTTCGAAAATCTGTCAACCACAATTAGAATAGTGATCTTTCTATAGCTAACCAGAAGACCCTCAATGAAATTCATTGATATATCTTTCCAGACCTTTCTAGAAACAGACAAGGGCTCAAGCAATCCCAGGGGGGCCATGGCTTTAGTGTTGTGTTGTTGGCAAACATCACATTCCTTAACCTTTTTCCTCACATCTCTTTACTTGCTTGGCCACCAAAATGAGTGGCGCACCTTTGCGATTTGCTATGGTACCCTGATTGTCCACCACTAGGTGAATCATGGTGGTCATGTAGGACTAACTTACACAAATCAGACACAGGGTCAAGCAATACATTGTCAAGTAGTACCTTGTCCTTACGGAACCAACCCTCATTCACCACTTTGTAATGTTGCTTAAAAGTTTTCCTTCATAGAGTTTGTATTGTAGATCAGTAAAGTGAGGTGAAATCGTACCAACTCCTGATAGCCTCTAACCAAGAAGGCATCACCATTATCACACTCCTTAACCCCATCTCTCCTTCTAATTCTTGCTTCCTAGACAAAGCATAAGCCACCAAGTTATCTAATCCTCTCTTGTATTCGACTACGTAGTCATTACCAGAGAAACAAGCCATGATGTTGTGAATCTTGATGGAAATATTGATCAAGGAGGAATTTACTAGTCCTCTGATCCGTTTAATAATGAAACACCTTCGGAGCGAATATTGCTTCCATTTTCTTACTGTAAATAGTATTTGCTAATATTTCTTTTTCGTAAGCCGAGAGGAGAGAAGCCTTCCCTTTTAATCCTTGGCTAGAACAGGCGATGGGATGATCTTATTGCATCAAAACAGCTCCAAGTCCCTTGCCTGATGCATCATACTCTATCACAAACTCAAAATCAAAGTTGGGAATTCTTAAAGCTGGTGGGGTTAGGAGTGCTTGCTTAAGAATTGCAAAATCTATTCTCCCCTTCTTCGTCCATTGAAACCCTCCCTTCAACATCTCATTTAACGGAGCAGCCACGACTTAATAGCCTTTGATAAACTTACAGTAATAACCTATAAGTCCCAAAAATCCTTGCGTCTCCTTTGGAGTTCGAGACAAAGGCCAGTTAGTTATTGAATCCATCTTCCTTGGATCTAGTACTATTCCATTTTCCGTGATGATGTGACCCAAATAATCAATTTGAATGCGTCCAAATTTGCACTTCGACATTTTTCAACTAAATGATTATCCTATAGCATTTTGAGGACTAACCTTACATGCTTTAAGTGATCCTTCTGTGATGAGCTAATGAGCTATAGATCAAAATGTCATCAAAGAACACTAGCACAAACCGTTGAAGGAAAGGCTTGAAGATTTGAGTCATTGAACTCTGGAATATTGATGGTGCATTCATGAGAACCAGTGTTCAAAAAATCACTTTATGTGGCCGTTTATGTGGCTGTATAAATGAATGCGGAGTGTAACCGCATAGAAAACTAAAAAATTGTCGCTACTATGTGGACAACCTTATAAATGGACATGTATGTGGGTTATGCACTCGCATAATGCGCATAATACGTTTAATCTATTGATAAATTTTCAGATTTCAAAACATAAATAATCCAGTAGCCAATCCTCATTACCCTTTTAGGGTTATGCGAGATGCGATTTTCCCTAATTCTCTCTATCACACACACATTCTCAATTCCTTACCGACTTTCCTCTCTCTCCGATTCGTCGATTATACTCGTCTCTTGCTGCCCCTGACGCATCTCTCATTCTCGTCGAGACTCGTTCTAGCTACCGTCAAGATTCTTTTGACGAGTCATATTTCGTGGAGTTTTCTCTTCCGTTTCCACTCTCGCTGTGTCTTTGTCTTCTGTCTCTCGTTTTCACCGAATCACTCTCCTCAGCCTCTCTCGTTTTCACCGAATCACTCTCCTTAGCCTCTCCTTGCTGACTCTCTCCTCAACTTCTCACACTCACGGACATTCTCTACTAAATTCTCAACCTCTCGATCTCCTACTTTAAGCTCACTGTTGAGACTGCACTATTAATCTTAGATAATGTTTGATATTTTGATCAAAAAATAAAATTAAGACTGAAGAATTGAAGGTCTCAACTGGATTTTGATTTTAATTTGAGTATGATATTATTTTAAACATTTTTATTGGTTTGTTACTGGCAAAGATGAGAAATTAAGATGTTTTTTTCCTTATTTTTTTATTTTATAGCACTCAATATATACATATTTAAGTATTATTATATTAATATATAATAAAATTAATAAACCATGTAATTCTGCATAATCTGTTTAATCATCATGAAATCCGTTTACGCATTATGCACTCTCGGACCGCTCGCATAATGAAAATATATTTTAGAACATTGGTAAGAACCAAAAGGCATAACCAAAAACTCACAGTGTCCGTCATGGGTTCTAAATGCTGTTTTATATATATATATATATATCATTCTCTGTTACTCGGATTTGATGATAACCCGACTTCAAATCTAGCTTAGAAAAGTTCTTAGCACCAAATAACTCATCTAGGATCTAGCAAATCGTCAATCAGAGGAATATGAAACTTGTTTTTTATGGTAATCTTGTTTAAAGCTCTATAGTCGATGCACATCCTCCATCTACCATTAGCTTTGCGCATCAATACCACAGGTGACACAAAATGGACTTGTACTTGGTCTAATAATTCCCTCTGACAATATTTCATTAACTTGCCTTTCTATTTCATTCTTTGGTGAAAGGAGTGTCGATAAGGCCGTGAGCTTACAATTTTGAGAGGATCAATTAGTGGAATGTGGTGATCACACAGCCGAGAGGGGGGTAATCCATGAGGACTTTCAAACACATCAGGAAACTCATTAATCACCTATCGCAAATCATGAGGATATAGATTCTCTACTGATTTCTCGATTAATGGTTTCATCTGAATGGCATAAGCAACTCCCATGGGTTTAGTTGACACCCCCTGCATGGTGACCACCTTTCCTTTATGAACTTCAAGGTTTTCCTAGAATCCACATTGGTCCAAGACTTTTTAGCCAAACCGTTCTCAAAATTACTTGGGAGTCTCCTATGGCACCTCTATGAGGTCAGTCTCCGTAGTTTGCCTTTGAATTTCTAGCTTAGTGGACTCATAACACAACTGTCTTTACAACCTCTCTCTATCTGTAACCACTATTTCAAAGTATCCACCTCCACTGTCTCCAACCCCAACCGTTGGACAATTAAAGGATCAATATAATTGTGGGTTACCCCAGAATCAACTAAGAATTTCACTTTTTTATCTTTAATTTTTCCCATTAATCAGATTGAGCTTACTCCCAATACTCTGCCTTAGTATTAAGGGATATTTCCAAAGGTCCTGGTGTTTCATTTCCCTTAACATCTTCAAATCCTCAATCTCCCTCGTATTCATCTACTAGCAACAACTTTGGTTGGATAATCTATTGACATTCGCACTGATAAGTCGAGGTAATTTTTTTGTCACAGTGAAAACAAATCCCCTTCTCACGTTTTACCTGAATTTCTTGTAGAGTTAACTACTTGAATTGAGTTGTGCTGGGAGTGCTAATTTCTATCAAAACCCCCCTTGGTTGCGCTACCCATAGCAACACTTCCCTGCCCTGCTGTACTCATTATCATCCCTGTAAAGGAGTTTTTCTAGAGCTTACATATGGCAACCAAATTTTCCTCTTCATGCTTAGCTTACCTCATGGCATCCAAAATTGAACATGGGCATTTAAATAGTAATTTCAATTGCATAGTCTCCCAAAGTCCACTTCTGAAAAAACTTTACCAGATGAGTGAGAGAGACTCATGAATTGCTCCTAATACTCTTCGAAGGATGAACTCTCATGCTTAAACTTTGTCAACTCTCCCTAATAGTATTCTACGATCATATCGCCATACATCTCCACTAACCCTTGTTCCAACTCTCCCTAGCTCAACGGACGTCCCTTCATCCATATTATCCAATGGTAACAGCTCAAATGGAGCCTCCTCCAGATAGAGCCGCCATCCTCACCCTCTAATCTCCTCCTATATTAAAATAGTAAAGAAGTTGCTCAACACGATAAGCACGTCCTTACTGAAAAATTGAAAATTCTAACGGGACAGGATTGGTACCTCGCCTCTGTGGATCTTCCTAGAGACGACATCGCATCATTAGCAGAATTAGGGTTGAACTGGCCAAAAAGGAATGGTTGAGGATTGGATAGTAGAGATCCTTCTCTAGGTGGATTTAGTCCTCTTTCACTAGGTGAAGATGGATTAAGGGCTGAGTTGGCGATCGGAGGTGAAGGAGTTGCTCGATGAATAGATGAGGAACTAGAATGTTGATGCATCCTAAGAATTAGGAATTTGATTTCGTCTTTGTTACTTGTGCCACTTGCAATTTTTTTAATTTAGCGGTCACCAAACGCAGATTCACGGAAAACTCCAGAGAACTCCATTATCTGAGCAGTGCATTGATCGATGATGGCCTGCATTGACTTGAATTCAGAGGCCAAGGACTCCTTGGCCTCTAATGACAGAGCAGCAACTTCGGATGCTTCAGGAATTGGTGAGAGTTCTGAGCTAGCTCTGATACCAATGTTGGAGTCGGATCCTGACGATCCCGATGAGCTTGACCTGTTCACCTGGACCTGCAGTATTAGGATTAGGGAATGAAAGAAATTAGGGTTAAAGACAGAAAAGAGGAGGAAGGAGAAGGAAATGAGAAGAGAATTTTAGAGATCTTAGATCCTTATTCAGCATAACCCACAAATGCCCAAATTTGGGGTACATATAGGAGTTCACAGAATCTCCGCCATTTCCCACTTCACAATGGTCAACAGTCGTTCGACTGTAACATCAGGCTTGTTGAGAAAAAGGAAAAAATTACTCATAGGCCTCGGTCACAGATGAGCTCTTGGGCCTCAATCACGATAGGTTTTGGGCCGGTAACTTGCTTCAAGAGTGGTATCAACAATAAACTTAAAAAAGAAAAAAAAATCCTTAAGATATTCGATTTGAGAATGAAACTTAGAACATATAATACGAGCCATGCGGTTTTATACAAAGCTTACCATGAATGGTCATTAATCTACTTTATCGTACATTCGTATTGACATGGTAGATAAATTGTCTATTGAAGCCTCAAAGGATGGACGTAAAAGTGTTGAACATTCATCACTTAGCATGTATTTATGTTAAATTGTTAATGGATATTATTCGTACTGTGTGGGCAATCGTTAACCTTCTGCTTGTCCGTTAACCTTCTGCTTGTCCAGATGTTATTTTAATTCATCTTGCTATTGAACTATTTGGCGGCCATGGACAAATTAAATCCTTTAACATGCTTTCTTGATCCTCCATTTAACCTTTTTGTCTAGCAGCCAGTAGGTTTTTTTTTTTTTTTTTTTTTTTTTTCTGTTTCTCTTTTCCCTCCTATGTTTAATTCAGCTTTAAGAGACTTGAGTAAAGTTGGATAGAAAGAGAATCTTGGTTCATTCAGTATTATGACCCTCAAGATTTTTAAATTTCAACAGAGGGGCTTAAGTCAAAATAGCTTGAGGAATCAGTATATGGAGGATGCACATGAATCTTCTTCAGTTGCATATCAGCTTGTGCTTGTCCTTTATCAATTGACAATACAATTGATCTAGAGTAAATGCCCAGAGATGGGGTTGTAGAGTCAAGTATGAACATGATAAATGCAAAGTTATACCTATCAAGAAGTGAGCTAAGCTTGGAGATGGTTGACCCTCTTAAACACTAATTCTTTTGCCCAATTAGTTCCTTAACAGTGTGTATAGGTTATCCAACCGCCGGGAAGGCAACCACTTTCCCTTTCACCTTACCTCTCTTTTTGCTCAGGTACACTCCATGCAATACTCTCCAAAGTTTGCAGGCTTTTTTAAGTTGCAATTAAACATTATCACTAGCTTACCAGCAACATTTTGCACTTTTAGAAAGCCTCCAATGGACTCAATTTTTGATCATTTGCAGAATTTTGCATTGACAAAAGAGCCGTGATTTAATTTATTGTTCAAAGCCAACAAACACAAAGCTTAAAGAAAAAAAAAAATAAAAAAATCAAAACCCGGCTTGATATAAGTTACAAAATTTTCTCTTACTTTTTATTTTTGACCCGGACTGTTACCCTGGTCCCCAATTAGTTTATCAGCAAATATCAATAGATCCACTTGGTTGCCTCCCATGTTGATTGACTGTATCTGCTGATGCTAAAGGTTGTCTTTACAACCCATGCTTGACCTAACCCTTCACTTTTTAATCTGAGAAACACCTTGATTTGTTTCATTAGGGCTTGATAGTATCTACTGATGCTAAAGGTTATCTTTTATATTTGTTTTTTAGGGCCATCTAAAGTTGATGATATTGCACTAGGTTCTAATTCACGGAATTGTTATTCCTTGATGTTTGATGTTATTGGAAATTGGCAATATCAAAAAGTTTTGGCTGGGTGTCAACAATATCAAAAATTCCGATGCCTAAATTATAGAGTTATAGTGTATTGGTTA
Organism: Dracaena cambodiana; assembly: GCA_036321105.1. Lineage (NCBI taxonomy): Eukaryota > Viridiplantae > Streptophyta > Magnoliopsida > Asparagales > Asparagaceae > Dracaena > Dracaena cambodiana. The sequence continues at coordinate 4,763,152 of JAYEPQ010000014.1, forward strand.
TCTGGAAATTTGATACAATATATGTGATACATATTAGTACAGGCCTTTATTTAAAACCGAATAGCGTGGTTATATCTAGAAACAAAGTTGATGATTAAATGTTTTGTTGTTTTAGAGTGTATTTGTTGCCCTTTGCAGAAAACCAATACCGTGTTTTATCCCTTGTGATAATTAGTTTACTCTGACACTTGAGTTACAAATTTAGAGAGACAAGTCTTGTGTGTGCTCCAGTGTAGATTATGAGTCTATGACAACTTATTGTGGAGTGTAACCATAGTTTTCTTGCAATCCTCTACCCTAACCCTTTCACACGATCCATTTTTAAGTGCAGCATAAACATTATCCAACTACCAATGAGGCAACTACTTCCCTTTTCACCTTTTTCCCTTTTTTCTTCAGCTGCTCTCCATAAAGTACACTCCAAAATCTTTGAACTTTTTGCAAGTGATCAAACCATCAAGTTTAATAGCAGCATTTTCAGATTTAGAAAATCTTCAAATGACTAAATTTTGGAACATTTGTTTTGAACTGACAAATAGCCATCTTTTAATTTGTTGTTCACAGCCAACAAACACTAAGCTTTAAAAGATGGGCTAATCATTTCATTGCGATAGTGACCAAAAAGGTGTCTTCAGCAGGAAATGGAAACAGAGGGAAATCAAGGGGACTTGCGAGAAATGAATTAGCAATCTATCATACCGAAGTAGTGTAGGACCTACCCATGAGCAACTGCCCCTTGTCTATCTTGCTAATTACTGTAAAGACATTGTAAGGGCATACTATTTTCACAGTCAAGAACCACTGTGTTATGAAAATGCTTCTGATATTGTTTTCACGGGAACATCTATCTGCCCTCTCACATAGCTGTGCATATAATTGCTAAATATTATATGTACCTGACAAAATCGCAGAATAAATCCCAATTTAAAATCCTTAAATTTTGATGCTTTCAATTGGACTGAATCTATGCTGTTTATCGTATAATCGAAAACTTGAAGATCACATGTGAGGACTTTGTTGCTTGAGGATTCTACCTTGATTATCAAGGTGATTTTACAATATAAACGTGTAGTTGAAAGACAGGGTGATAGTAAAATGTGAGTATATGGAAAACAATTTTTAGATCCAATGCTATCTTAGCCAAGTGCAATAGATAGCCTTTTATGCTATGTAAAAAGGTTTGACTGCGTCTATCATGTTTTGTAGCTTTTTCTGGGTTTTTTATGGTGCATGATTGGGTATGGCATGTGTCTGTATGCACACACTTTCTCACATATTAAATAATTTATTTCCTTATATATTTATGCATAGGGATTCTAGTGAGATTAGCTTGGCTTGAGTGGGTTAAGAGATTGAACTTGCATTTTGGTACAAGTCAAGCCTGACCTTTATATGAGGATCATTAAGTAAGTTTTCCATTAGCCAAGACAGTGGACATGACTCAATTTAAGCTCAAATCAATATATTCTACATTTAGTTACTGTATGTGTGGCACCTTTCTGAGGATAATCTTCTTTGTGCATAAATACGTATCTAGTCCAGCTTACCCTATTTGTATTACTGACTTAGGTAGAGCAACTGTATAGTTTATGTTTGTAAATTGTAAGACACTTGGGTTTTCTTGAATCTTTCTACTTATCGAAAAGAAAAGTACGTTAATATATGAAATTGTTATCTGTCTATTTTCTTCTATATACTTTGAAAGCCATATTAAATGGCAAACATCCATGGCAAACATCCAGCTCTCTTTTTAGTGAACTATTTTTTGTATCAAATGTTTCAATTCATTTGTCTTCTTCTTACTAGGTTATGCAAGGAGCTGATAATGTTAATTGAAGAAGTTGCTTTAAGCATTCAATTTATACTATTTTGTACCTTGTGCAGATGATAAAGTTACTGTTCTGGAGTCAGAAAAGCGAGCTTGGGAAAGCTCCCCAGAAGCTCAAGCAATTAAAGAAGCTCTAAATCCATGGAGAAAGCTAGATGAAGAAAAAAAATAAATCAACATAACTCAGCTAACTTACAAAATGCTTAATAAGGTCAGATCCATCAACTAAAAGAATCCCTTTTTTTTTATCACTATCCTAAATTTGTTAATAGCTAAAGAAAAAGGTGATATTGCCTTATTGGCTAGGAGAAGTAAAATCCTGTTTGAGTCGATCATTTAAACAATCACCTCATTCATCCTTTCTACTCTAGTTTTTCTGTGAACTACAAGTCACCTACATATTCTGCTACAGACATTAAAGTTTAACCTTGAACATTGTTATATGTACATGGTTAGCTCCAGCGGAAAACAACTTGCCTTTGCTATAGTACATTTCAAATCTTCAACACAATAAAGCCATTCAAATCAGTAGATACACTGCAAATTCCCAATGTGCAACGAATAAAATGAAGTCTAACGGGTGGTTGATAACTGATCAGCATGCCGTTACTCCCATAATTCCCACATTGTCTTTTTTTTTTTTTCCTGTTCCGCATTTATGAGTATTATATGATCGGAAGTTATGCAGGTTTAACTGTCTCTCTGGGGAGATGAACACTGAGAAGCTCATGGCGATTGCAAAGGTCATTCTGCCTTGTACTGTATGCTTAGGTGATTCAGTGACTGATGCCCTTGCCAGAAGGAACAGAATAAGCTTCGACGCTTGTTATGAAACACTAATTTAGGTTTTATGGCGATAGATCTTCTTGTCAGGAATGTATTCATTTATTTGTAAAGAGACTTGGATTGGCAAAAAATGACTGGCCTCTTTAGTTTGTACAACAGATTAACAGTTGCTACCATTTTGTGTCGTATTGTATGACTCAGAAGATGAACTTTCCAAGAATTTTCTAACTATGACAGTTTTAATCCAGTGGGACATTTACGCATATTTTCAGTAACATGGGATTCCACTGTAATGCTACGAAGTCATTTTCGAACGCTAGACGATCTGCCACGGTGCTGCGTCTGCATTCCTCAGACGATGCCAATTTTTTGCAGGAGAAAGGAAAGAGCATTACTTGTTACATTAACCGAACGGCCAGAATTTTCTTGGGAAGTTCCAGAAAGAAGGAAAAAAACAAAAGAATGAATCGACAAACCCACCCAAATTTCGTCACACCACATTGATGGGAGATTCTAAATGCGCACCACGATTTTACCATAGGATGTGGTGCTCGCTAAGTTAAATGAGGTGCGCTCCACATCGATGGGGACAGAGGAGGTGATGGGCCCATAATTTCCCCACATTGATGGGAACAGAGGAGGTGATGGGCACGTTGTGCTCGGATTTTTTCAGCTAAGTAAATGGAAGAAGTTTAGAAAAAAAATAGAAATAGCTTTTAAAATGAAAGCTTAAAAAGAGAATTGTTTAATAAAGTTTAAGGGTTTGCAAATTTACTTTTGAAAAAAAGAAGCGTGAAAAATATTATTTTATTATCAAATTAAATAAAAAATAATATTAATATATTTATTAATTAAGTAGAATTGAAAAGTAATAATGAGAAACTAATAAAAAAAATAATATATTATCTTGTTTCTTGAATTTGAAAAGTATTTCCAATAAAAAATAAAATAAAGAGAAAAGAGAAAGTTGGAATGACATCCACATCATTCTAATGGAAATAATCAAAGAAACAAGTGAAGTAGTGGAAATAGGCTTATTTTCACTACTTTCATTCTATTTCCATGCAAACAAATACACCCTAAATACATCGATTCCAACTGTAAGGAACTTCTCTAAAATCTATATCTTTCCATCTCATAGAGCCAAATGCAACCTTGCTAAATACCACCTCAGGCTTAGTATCAGTTAAGGATGATTATGGATTTGTTGGCGGATCAAATTTTTATTATTTAAATATAAAATTTTAAATTAAAAAAATAAAATTTTTATTTTTAATTTAAAATTACGTACATTATTAGGTGGTCAGGCTGCTGACCGAATCCACTATTGTCTCTGGCCACTTCATTGATTGATTGGTACCAAATGCAATAACCAAATACAAAAAAACCAATCATGGTCTGCCGACTCTTTGCTGGGAGCGGACCGACTCTCCTGTTCTCATCCAAATCCCTGCACTACAGTTTCTCATTGCTTTCCCTCTTTGTTACCTTCTCGTGCCTTTCCTTGGCTACATATATCTGTAAACCAATTTATATTAGTTTTTAGTTAAATAGTAACAGTGGTGGGCATTGCTGTTGTTGTTGTTGCCACTCCACCTTCTTCTGTCCCACTCTCTCTCTCTCTCTCTCTCTCTCGCTTCCATCTCCTGAGAGAAAATGGATGAAGCATCAGCATCCCAGGGCATCAACCAGAGCTCTCTAAAGGTACCTTTTTCTTTCTTTCTTTCTTCTTTTTTTCTATATAGTTTTAGTTTATGTAATTTATTGAAAGAACCCATGTCATGAATTTGGTTGATATGAATTGTATGCTAAGATTCTCAAGAACCCATTTCGTGTATTTGTTGGGTATTGCGAATGAGCTTGTGATTTGGTTGATTTGTACTCTGTGGTAAGATTTTATAAGTACCCATTTGGTATATCTGTTAGATTTTGTGACTGAACTTGTGATTTGGGATTTGCCCTTTTGAAGCAGTTTCTTGTCTGCCCATTTCGGTTTCTGTACCGAAAAATTACAGTTATTATGTTTGGGGTGTGAGTTTAAGGGTTTGAAGGGGTTTCATTCTCATCACTCAGGAAAGTAACAGTGAAATGGCTCCTAATTGCTAACAAGAGTAACTGTTATTTATTCGAGGAATGCACAAGTTTAAGGTTGCCACACTCGCTGATTGGGGCGTAGATGAATCAAATGATTGCATCTTCTATTAGCTGTTTTTGATCGAACCACCTTGAGGCGAGTCTTGAATTTGTTGCTTCTGATTACTAGCGCATTTGACCTCCTAAGACTAGAATAAATCAAGAAATGTTATGTCTCACTCACACATTAGATCTTGATGCATAAGAATCGTGCATGGTGCCCCCCCCCCCCCCCCCCCCCCCCCCGCGTAATTTCCTTATTTTTAGAGGAAATCAAGTGGGCCAGTGCCATCATATTAGAAGAATACGGTGATGTAGTAATGAAGCACTGCCAGATTTACCAGTATTGGGATGTTTGTGCTTTAATAGTCAAGATGATAGCCCATTGGAAGAAAATCATGAACAATTTGAAAGTGAAACTACTTCTTCTATAAATGAAGCATTGAGCATTCGTGAAGTTTCTTAAAGCATCTGAAGAATCTCAAAAGGAGGTTATGTTTGGGGAATTGAAGTTATACCATCTTCCCAAGAACTAGTCAAGCAAAAGGTTTAAACCGTGCTAATTAAAGTTACTCTTGTTTGGATTTCTACTGCCTAATAAGGTTAAGGTATATATAATACGAGTTAGATTTCCTTAAAGGTATGCATTTTTCGACTAGGGTTTATTTTTAGGCTGGGGTTTCTACATTCCTCCTAAAAGTAGTGGGAGGTCCGATGCATGTCAACTGCATATTTTAGGACTTTGATTTCCAGGATACATTCTTAAGATGTCTATGACTCAAAACTAATTGTTTTTTAAGAACGATTCCAATAGATCTAAGGAAGTTTTAATCTATTTATTGCTTGGGTGGTTTGCACAAGGGGAGGGAGGTTAAAATAATTTAAATTTATATCCAAGATTACTCTTCTAAGTTAAATAATTAAAAAAAATTGAGAATAGATGATGGATGAAACCCCTGCATTTCACTAACAAGGCATAATAAAACCAGATAATGTATATTTAGTACACACACACACACACACACACACACACACACACACACACACACACACACACACACACACACATATATATATATATATATATATATATATATATATATATATATATATATATATATATATATATATATATATATATATATATATATCCCTTATTATTGAGTGAATTACTAATACAAATAGACTAAGATACAATAACTAGCAAAAGGTCCATATCGCTCACTGATGCTCAAGTAGGTTCCAACTCTACCACTCAATGCCGTGGAGATGTCGATCCTTCCTCCAGTTGATCAATCAAGTGATTGACCTATGACCCGCAACAATGTCTTCGTCGTCCTCACTGATGTGTTGTAGGTCCAGACATCTGTAAGGTCATGATAAATCTGAGTGGAAGTATTGGGTGGTTCTAGTGGTGACTGATCAGACTCTGTCCAAAGTAAAATATACCGATTAATACGATAAGGAACAGATAACACAAAGAGTAATTTACTATTGAATATATAGATATTTCTTTCTAAGCAGATATTCCACAAGTAAGCTTCAATAATCAATCCTTGAGATCTTTGTAATCCAACCAAACATCAAACAAAGACCTATAATATTTCCCTCGATAACCCCTCGAACACAATAGGAATGTCCAAAGCTTATAAGTGAAGGAGCAACTCAGAAAAAGATGATGAGTGCTCTCCTCCGCTCTCTAGCGTAACGGATATGCATTTGGTCTATATCATCCCTGCTTCTGTAGGTTATCCTATGTCAGAATAGCATTCCTAAAAACTAACGGCAAAAAAATGAGAATTTTGGGCGGACCAGTAATACCTCAGACCGGCATTGCAGTTGGATAAACCATTTCTCTGGATGTAATATTGCGATAGTAGGAGCATACCGAGAATTGTCCTGTATTATTCCACAACCATACTGGTGTGTCCTTTTAATTGTGACACGGGCTATAGGATCATAAAGATTGAATCATATATATTTAATATCTCTTATTTCCATATCACCTGAAAATTGAATTACAAGTCTAAAGAATCATCTACGGAAGTTATTCTTCAAAAAACTCTCCATATCCGTAGCAATGCCGAACACCTTGGGATAAGAATCCCTATGTCTAGTATTTCCTTTCCACTATCCTCCTAGAAGCTGATGTCTTTTCCTTTACCCATGCGGTAAGATAGATCTGCCCAAATGATATCCTTCTGGGCCAATAAACCTTTCCAAAAAGCCATCACATTCGATGAATTTATGCTTTTGTTAAGCCAACGTCCCTTTCAAGAACCATGTTTTCCTTTGAATATTTTACAAATAAGGTTATTTGGGGCGGCTGTTAAATTCCAATACCATTTGCTTAAGAGGGTTCTATTAATATCGGTAAGCCATAAGACTTTCAAACTACCTTCCTTCTTGTTAGAACGAACCTGATCCTTGGCTACCAAGTGTTGAGTTTTGGCTCATTTTCTAGAATTCCTATTTGACTTAGATTTATTGAGTTTTGGCTCAATTTCTCATATTCCTATTTGACTTAGGATTTGTGCCAAACTAATCCTATTTGATTTAGTGTATGTGACAAACATTCCAAATCTATATAAGGGGGTTAAGGGCCTTCAGAGATATCTCTTTTACATCCTAGAAATCTTGTAGAGATCCAGAGAAATTTTTTGTAAGAAGAAATTTTTTTTCCCATCTTCTGAGAGTTTTTGTTTGTCTTTTTCAATTTTAGAACTTCGCCTGAATCTCTTTTACATCCTTTTGAGAGTTTGGATAACTCTCTTTTGTAAACCCTTTGAGAGCTCTGTAGTTGTCTTCTTTTTTAGAGATCAATTTGTAATTTGAGAGATTTGGGACTTAAAATTTGTAATTGCAAATATAAATAGTAAAGTTTGATTTAGCCTATACACATGACTTGCTCCGAATCATGCAAATTATTGGTGTCCTTTATGATATTAGACCTATTCTAATTTGCAATAAGTGGTATCAGAGCTCTTCTGATTCCAACACCAAGTGATAAGTTTTTCTCCCAATACCTGGTATACTATATAGGAATCTCCGCCTAATTGGGTCCAGTTTCTGTCTCACCAATAGAAAAAAACACAAGGGTGGTTGCCCCCACCCGACGCCGGCCGCGTGAAAGAGATCTATTTTGCTATCTCTCTAATTTTTTGTGTAACTTTTCGATAAGCCTTAGCCAGTCCTTCTTTCAGAGTGCAGTCGGCCTCTGTGAAAGACCAATTAAGTAATGGGAAAGACTTCTTAGGGACATCCAATAATCTTTTCTATGATTTGATTTCTAATATCTGTCTCATCGAGGAAAATAATATGACTTTTATGAATGTTAACCCGAAGCCCCGACCATAATTCAAAAGTTTATACGATCTACTTTAGCACAACGGCTTCTTCTGCCTCCAATTGTTCGAGCAAAATGGTATCATGAGCATATTGTAAGTTGTTCAGAATTAAAGATTTCAAAGCTGCAAACCCTTAATAATTTTTGTGGAGGCCTATCTGATGATCACATTTAAGCTATCCGCAACCAAAGAGTAGCAATGAGAGAGCTACCTATCACCCCATTGAGAAGTATGTTAGTCTTGACAGAATGAAGCCAAATCTGAATCCATTGGATTCATTTGGGACCGAACCCTCTACTCAATAGAATCTACAAGAGGCAGTCCAAATTCACCATGTCATTTACTTCACTGAAATCCAACTTAAACAGGAATCCATGTTTCCTCTCATGTACAATTTCATGAATGGCAATAATATCATCCAGGACACTATGGCCTTTAATAAAATATATTTAGTCTTCTCCTACCATCTTTTGCATCATTGGTCCCGGTCTATTGGCCAGTACTCTTAAGACGATTTTAACAGAGCTATTAAGGAGAGAATCGAATGGAAATCTCCAACAGACTCCCCCTTCAAGTTTTCTAATGTTCCATCACACAACATCTTTGGGGGACAACTTGGGGGATTATACCCTTTTGCAAATTTAGTAATAATGAACTTATTACACACACACTACCACTGATTAATAGTGCACGATAGGTTTGAAATCCCATTTTCCATTTTGCCTGTTCCAGCATGCATGGAGCAGTCAATTTCCTCAGTTTCTAAGCCTCAGATAATAATTACTGCAGGAGTTTTTTTATTAATTTTTTTCTATTTTTACTGTAGAGGGAGAGAATTGGGATTCCTAGGCATGCATGCGAAAGGGACTTAGGGATATTGTAAGCATAGAGATAGATGAGAAGTGTCTAAAATTTTTTAAAGACCTCAACATCATATCACCCTTATTTTTGAATTCCTCTGTACCGTTGGTATTATTAGAGCTTGGATAATCATGGAATCCTCTTTATGCTTCTTTGGATATTTTGATTTGTGACTTGGTGTTGATTACCTATCAAAGGGTTAATTACAACAACTACCCTTGTACTATTGAAATATATTACTGATACTCTATTAAGAATTTCTTTCGCAAAGAAACCCCTGATAGGGGTATAAGTACAGTAAAAATTAGCAAGTTTTGTTTCATTTACACCCCCATATCGAGGAGTCTCTTTGTGAAAATTTTTTATAAAGGGGTTTTAGTAATGCCCCCAATAGTACAAGGATAGTTTATGTAATTAACTCAATTAATAAATAGAAGCATAACACCTTTATGTAGCTGGATTGATAATTTACTGCTCTAAGAATTTATACCTACTTTCTACTTGTTACTTAAGTACAATACTCAGTATTTAAGATGACTCCAGGTTGAACACAATTTACGACCAGTCAGCGCGGGTGTTTCATATCAGGAACGTAGTGGAAGGTCATCTAACCTCACCCTCCAAGGCCCTCCTAGAACTATAGATGTCGGTCGTGAAAATTATTCAGAGCATTTGAGTCAAGATCATGATTACTCTAAAGGCAACTCATTAGTTGGTGGTTTTTCACGCGGGCTTAGCTTAAAAAACAAAGCAGTGTTATTTGATGATGAGAGAAGATCCCTCCTATATCCAGAACTTGCTGTAAAGCCAGAGAATAGAACAGGTCGTGGAAATGCTTTACTTGCTAATATTGCTGCAAGATTCTCGTGGAAAAGATGTGCATCACTTCCAGCGAAATCTGCATCTGATTTGTCTCCTTCCCCGACCTCTGCTCAGGAAAAGTCATGTGCAGAGCAGCATATATCTCAAGTAAGTTTTCTTATCCATGAGCTTTATCTAGTTTTTTCATTATGATATCACACAACATATTCTATCTGATTCAATTGTTTATACCCGGGATTTTTTCTTGGCTTTCATATACATATAATATACATAATTTGGCCATTTAATCACTCAATGCAGAAACGAAAAATTCCAGCAAAGGTTCCAAGGTCGTTGTCTGTGCCCATGCGGAATATTGTTATAGTGAGATCTGGATCATTTCGTTCTCCAAAGGAGCCTACTCATGCTAATCTACTAGACGGTAAGATTTTATGTTATTGTTTTAGTCATGTATGTTTATGTACTGTTACAGTTAATAGGGAGTTAAAAAAAAAAAAGAATAAACTCAGTACTGGAAATATTGACAGAATTTTGTTAATTGGAACTTCTATGCAAATATAAATGTATTTTTGACTAATTTTGCACAGTCTAATGTCAACATTCACGCCAATATTGTAACATAGATCAGTCAGTTCATGTGCAAGGAGGGGAGGACGGTGACGAAGAGATTCCGGAAGACGAAGCAGTGTGCAGAATCTGCTTCATTGGTTTACATGAAGGAGGAAACTGGCTCAAGATGGAGTGTAGTTGTAAAGGTGATCTGAGGCTCACACACGAAGAATGTGCAATTAAATGGTTTAGTATAAGAGGCAACAAGAATTGTGATGTCTGTGGTCAAGAGGTTCAAAATTTACCAGTTACATTATTAAGGGTGCTGAGTTCTGCTCAAAGAAACAGTATGCAACCACAGCCCAGACAGAATTCCAACCCACCGTTAACCAGGTATAATTATTAGATGATAGGTGTGAATAACATCTCATGGGCCTTTTCATATGACAGAACTCTAGTTAATAATAAGGGTTAATGATATAGGGATAGTGTAACTTATTCCCCCTTAACTTTAAAACTCTCAATTTAGTTTGTGGACTTCTAACAGCATTATTCAATAGTTTGTTATTCTCACCTGTGTTTAAATTGAATTGCACTTTTTTTATGAAAATCCAAAAATACCCTGTTCTCCCTAACTTAGGATGAGTGTTTGGTGTTTTCATAAAAAAAAGGTGCAATTCAATTTAAACTATGGTGAGAGAAACAAATTATTGACTAATACCGTTAGAAGTCCAGGGACTGAACTGAGGGGTAATAAGTTACACTACCTTTATACTACAAGAGGTCTCATTGTAATTAACCCTAATAATAAACTAGTCAATGCCATCCCTGCACCAATTATATGTGGATATATAAGACAAGGATACATTCAATTCATTTGTATATTTTTTCCGTTAAATCATAATATTGTTCAACTTTTTCTGCAGAAACTGGCAGGATGCGGTTGTGCTGGTCTTGCTTAGCACAATGTGTTATTTCTTCTTCCTTGAGCAGTTGCTGGTAATATTTACCGTCTACGAATGAAAACTTTTGATTATCTTTGAATGATTATCTTTGAAGCTAGGAGTAAAAGTCACTCTATAAACTCAGATTTTATATATCAAATGCTCTCTTATATGATAGTATACTGGTTCAAGATTACCCAGTAAAGCAGCAGTGAAATAATTCTATATTCTCTAGCTTTCATTTTTGCAACCATAATTGTATATTTGCTTATAAGAAAAAAAACTAATCTCCGCGATGCAAAAAGTGAAAAAGTTGATTACTCTTTTTTCCATCGCTTCTAACAATCTCCAAGATGGAAACTTTAATTCTATTTACATGAAGGAAAATTTTTATACTATATTCACTCATTGTCGCTGATGCTACCACTTGGTTGCTTCTTGAAGTCCAGGTAAAAAATTCACCTTTATGACACTACTGCAGCTTATGCACCTTTTTTTAAATAAATACTCAAAAGAAATAATTATGTCTAAATGGGTTATATATCTTCTCTTCGAAGGCCATCCTCTAATTTTTTGCAAATAATAATTGACTTCACTGTGAAAAGTTTCATGCTTTAGTCAAGGTTGTTTTAGTTTTGGATAATGCTTTAGTCAAGGTTGTTTTAGTTTTGGATAAAATATCTGCCGTACAAGATTGTGGAAGTATATTTGGCTGAGCAAATGCATCTGTTGGTGGCTCCTTTGAGTTCAAGTTTTTGAATCTAATAGACATGCAAGCGCACACATGAACATGTGAAAAATTAATGTACGGAGAATGCACGATGCTAATATTATGAGTTTATTTGTTTACAGCGTATCACCCATATCTGCATAGCATAAACAAGGCTAATTTCGTTGGTAATATAGTACATGCTTTTATTAATTTCCCCTAATGTTGTATATTTATAATTTGTTTGATTTCTACCATAGGTCAGTGATATGAGACATTATGCAATTACGATTGCTGCACCATTTTCTTTTACCCTGGCCGTGTTGGGATCAGTATTTTCAATCGTCTTAGGTAATCAAATTCTTGGAGAAACAAATGTTTTATAATTAGCATCTCCTGTTGTTCTTAGGTTTTCCCCTTCTGTTAAAATTCAGCATGCAGGGAATATGTTTGGGCATATGCAGCATTCGAGTTCTCACTTGTCGTCATATTCCTTCATCTATTCTATACAGTGGTGAGCAGCTAGTCACTTAACAAATTCAATATTGTTCTTTTCAACTGTTTATGATTGTGTTGGGCGGGAGTAGCACAGTGATCTCATCTTTAATTATAACTTTTCCCTGAGAAATGCTCAAAGTTTATGAGAATTGGTCACATCCGACATTTTTATAGTGAGATCGCAAAACCTATGCTATAGACTGCAAAGCTGACCTCGCCCACCCTTTGGAAATTTTCTGGGTCAACCTCAGGCCCGCATTGTTGAACCAGGATCTTTCTGAAATATAGAATAGGGATAATAGCAGAGTTATGCAAGGCAAAAGAGTAATGGGTTCTGTTTTCTCTGTTTCTTATAATGAAAAATGAAACTGCAAAAAAATAAATAAAATAGAATAAAATAAAAAAGTAGGAAGTGTTAATATAGAAAAGCCTCCATTGACTTGTGAAAAGTGCCATTTATATTTCTAGATGAAAGGGAATGCTGGAGAAAACAAAGAACTTTCTATAACATGCTAATGGGTAGTGAAGTTGATAATACATCCTTTAGAAAATAATTACGAGTATGAAGGCTAGAGTTGTTTCGATTGCTACTTTGCTAATGGGTAGCGAAGTTGTTATCTGCTCCTTTTTAAGTTGGTTACAATCTTGCTTTTGATGAACTTTTACTTCTACGGTGTTTAATTATCAATTATTTTCTATTTTGTTTGCTGAAAGCTGTTAGATTTCATGCAGTATGATCAGTTTTACTATTGAATCATCCGGTTCATCTGCGCTTTAAGAATGTTTATCTGTTTTCAGTAGATAAAATGGTCCTTCCATAAATTGGACCATGAAAATAGGGTGTTCAAGACCAACTAGCCAGTTCATACAGTTTTGATTTTCGAAAACATTATGTAAGGGGAAGTTAAGCCTCATTTGCTATGGAGAAATATGCTTCCTATGTCCCACCATATCAACACATATTGGACACATCTCAGCCAGTTCCTGGATCCTGGATACAAACAGATTATTTTTCGTTTTCGGAACATATTCAATGCATGTTGGTCGACAATGTGTTTGTTTTAGTGTTTGAATTTATTTGTGTTGAATGTGATTCCCTACAACAGAACTATATGTTTACGATTTCTTCTAGACACCTAATCTAGGAAAATTTTGAAGGCTTGCTCCCTTGTCGATGAGTTGGGTTTTTTACCAATTAATGACTTAATCAGATTTCTAGCATTCATGGCAAGCCACTGTGTCTCGTTCTTAGTTACCTTGGCACCAGCTTAAAGGGTTCATAGTTAATATGAATTGATAGCTGCTCACAAATTTTTATCACATCTTTCATGGAGCCTTATACATCATAGCCAACGTCATTTTGATGGGAAATGTCCTAGATGTCTGACATTCAGCGATGGTAATAAACGCGTTCATGGGCCAATATAAAATTTTGAATTAAAAATGAAAATTTTATTTTTCTAATTCAAAATTTTGTTTAGGAAATTTGGCCCGTCCATTACCATCTCAAATGTCGATGATGATTCATGTGAGTCAGGAAATATTGACACGGGATGTACCAGCATATCATAATTTCGAGCCCGCTGTACCCATTGTCTATTTAGTTGTTAATTCTCCTTTTACTCACCGATATTCTCCTCACATCTTTGAAACTCATATCTATCCTTTATCTTTAAATTTTCAGTTTCACCGGATCCTTCTTGCACTTGATAGTCAATTTACGCATGTCATGTTTTTGCATTTTGTAATTTTTACTATTATATGTTCTCTTCGGTATTTCATTGAATTATTTGGATACTGACATTAATTCCCCAGCAAAATCAGATGCGTAAGGCTTGATTATTATGGTTATGAGGATGGAATGATGAATTGCTATAGAAAAATTTTCATGTGATGAAATTGTTTACTTTGTCACTTGAAATATTGGCTAATTTCTCTGTTAACTAAATATCAGCTATATTTGTGCATTAGAGCCTTCTTCAGGTTATCCATGTATGTTCTTTAAAATGATGCTTCCTAATTCGACATAATATTCATCGAGTACAGTCTTGACTCCAGTTTTCAATAGTCATAATAAACTTCATCATGGAATTGTGTCCCATTTTTCTTAAGCGGTGACTTCCTCTCTTCTCTTGTGCAGCTCCAGCTGAAAGCAATCTTTGCGATCCTGTCTGCAGCTTTTGCTGGTTTTGGGCTTGCAATGGGGACCAATTCATGCTGTCTACAGTTTTTCGCTTGGAGAGCTCGAGTTCTCCAAGCACAGGTGAATGCGATGCCAGTTTAGCAGAATCAAATAGATCGATCTCTGCAACGCTCTCTTGTATCGTACTGATATCATGTGTAGCCATCAGTAATGCTCGGAAGAAGTTTGTATATGAAATAGTTAGAAGAATGTCAGAACCCATCCAATTCTTTGGTTTGGTTGAAGATATGTGCACAGTCCATGTTCTGCTGATGGTCCAGAGTTGTAATTACCTGTGCTGAATGTTTTTACAATAATTGGATTTCTGAAATTTTTTCAATCATTGTACAAGAATTAGCAAAATGACCTCAATATTCAGCATTTGTCTCTACTGTATTGTGTTCTGAATTGTGGTGACAAGTTGTTTTTTTATTTCCCCCACCCCATAAATGGTGCCACAAGTTTTCATGTTTCGTTAGTTAGACATTTACAAAATAGATACTGCTATGTAAGTTCCGCAAGGCTACAATAAAATAGTATATAATAAAGTAAAAGTGGTATAAGAGACGATCATGTAACACAAGATACTCCTGACGAGTCAAAGGTCAACTGCACTTGAAAGTCTTTGTTCCTGTCTTATTTTTTTTTCATATAATTCATTATCTTACGTTGCATCCCTATTAGCGACGCATCCGATGTCACATGATGCTGCCTTCCTTCTTTTCTTTTAATCTTGTACTTTTAGCTTACTTCTATCATTCGAATATATCTTTTATCAGCAGCTAATTTTCTATTTTCATGATTACCTATTGTAATTTAAATTTATTCACTAAATAAAAGTCTTTTTTCTATTAAATATTATTGTGTATTTAATTGAGACAATAACTAATATTACATTGAAACTTAACATATTTTCACTAATATATTGCCGAACGACTAAACTAACTAACGTTCCATATAGCAGTCCATTACACAACACACCTCCATTTTCTGCTCCACCTGAAAATAATGTGGACTTTGAGCTCATCCCTGGGACAAATTTCTTCTAGCTTTAAGGGTCAATCACAATATGCCTCATCATGGTAACCAAAACTCGCAGAGTTGCAATTAGCGACGGAGAGCTGTCATCATGCTTCAAATAATGATACAAACACGTTGCTCACATACTGTCAAGGTTCTCCTGTACATTATCTTCATTGACAGCTAGAAGATACTAACAGCTAGAAGAATTAAGGCAAGGAATCAACATTGTGTTCCCAAGATAACGCCTGACTCTACAAGTTTAAAAGCAATCACTTTGTGCTTCCACCTCACCTTGAGATACTGAGCATATTGAACAAGATAAAACTCTTCGAATTAGGCTACTAAACTGAAACATACAATGAATTTGAAAATGCAAAAATGGTAGCTTTTTTCTGCTGAGAATCCCAGAGAACTCACACTCGAGACAGTAAATCTTCGCATGCCAAAATGCAGGAGAAATACTACAAAGTATGCAATTATGCCACACGATAGTTCTCCGATGGAAGAGGGGTATCATCATGAATCAGAATAAGTGCAGAAGGTCAAAATGTGCCTCCTTAATAAACACGATTCACAAAAAGTCGATATCTGCACAATGTAGGAGTATATCAGAAGAGCAAAAAATGTTTCAGTAGTGGATACAACTCGATACAGAAACCAACCTGTCAAACTCCAGCTTCTGAATTATAATGCCATTCAGTACAAGATCAGAACTGAAAACCTTAGCTCCTGCATGTTATGTACAGTCACATACATGAATCGATTATTGCTTCTTAAATGTTGTAACTTGAAGAGAAGAGGTTTACCTTTGGCAAGGAAGGAAGTGCAAGCTGCATAGTCTTCTTCGCATGAAATAACCAAAAGATCATCTGGTATTTCGTCATTCTCCGTTGCAGGTTTACAAATAGTTTCCATGGGATGGATCTGCAAGAACTTTGTTAGCAGCAAGTATGCTTAATATATATGTAGGAGGGCAAATTTAAATCTACGAAAAGTGGCAGTTTGGTAACTGTAAATAATTCTAATGGTTACATGTATGAGAGTGCTGCAAACTAGATTTCTATCGATAATCTTGCTTACATCCTTCAGTTGTAGGCTGCAACTGCTAGCAAAAATGAGGGAAAAGAGATGTTTAAACATTTAAGTAATTGAGTTTTCCTTTCTGGTAATTAGTTCCCTTCTATCACAAGTAAAATTAAAATTTGTTTTGCTAACCCAGTGACATTTCAAATTTCGTAATTGTGGTTTTCTCAGGTTTTTCCATTCCTCACTGGATGCATACATAAGAATTAAAATGGCAGGCTACAACAGAAGGCTCAATAGGAAAATGGTGAAGCTGATATATACTTTTTAGCTGAAACCCGACTCTTTTGAGTCAGGGCACCCCAAACCAGGAAGCAGAGTTCTTCCAAGGTTGAGAAGCAGAGGGTGAAGTGCCTATGCTGGAGGTGCGGGGATGATCCCGTCCCAAAAAAATTTCATATTTCTATTCTAAAATTTTTATATAAGTTTAACATAATTCCATAGATGTCTATTTCATATGCTCTATAAATATAACAATATAGTTTAATATTTATGTATCTTTTTAATATTTCTTGATACAATCCAAAAATGATGAGACAAGCAACGCAAGTGTTTCCACCAAAATCGCACATGTAGGAGGTGTACGTTACAAAAAAAATCGACAGCCAAATCGAGTTTTTTTTTTTTTTTTAGCATAAAGTACAAGCAGAATGATCTTAGTTTCAGCAAAATTCACCAACTTCATTTTTTTGTTTTTTCTCTTTCCATTTTTTGAGGTAAAATGTTGATATCTAAATCAATCAATCCAAGTTCATGTATCTAAACTTGGGTGACATGGTGATTCCATTGACAAATTCTCATAACTATGCAATTGTTATTTATAATTGTACCTAGTCCAGATCTGAAACAATTTACATAAGTCAAAAAGAGCAAAGATGGATTACAAGCAGTGATGAATTACATCATATTACCTGGCCAAGAGCTGCCTTGACTAAGTTACATACAACTTCACTGTCTGGTTTTACATTTGGTGTAATAAAAACTCTCCTCCCCTGTCAAAAGTTCACAAAAAGAGTGTGTAGTTAGTATAACACAAACTATTATTAGTTCATGTACAATGTAGTTTAAAGGATCACCAAGATAATCCAACTCGTTCTAATAAACAATCATAGAAAACATAGAAGAAAAGAAAAAAATATACTCGACAAAAAGAAACACTCACCTTCAAGAGTGGATGTTGGCGTGCACGAGCTAATGAAACAGGCATGTTGAAGCCAAACTCTTTTTCTTTCTTAAGATCTCTCAGTAAGTAGTTTTTCTCATCAATACAGTAGCTAGTCCGTGCACAACTATCAAGCCACATGTGTGTCACCACTGGTTTACCCATAGCCATTGCTTCTAACATGTTCTTCGTGCGTGCAAACCTATCAGCAACAAAGTGTGTAGCATCTGTAACTGACGATGCAATGGGAATCCCAAAACGTGCCAAAACCTATCAAGAAAGTTAATGATTGACCTGTGTTATGTGGTTATCTAACTATATTTAGGACCAATGGGACTGAAAGTGGTGAACCATAAGCATTACCTTTTTCTGCTGCTTGATTACATCCTCGTCCAAATTATTGCTTAACAAAACACGAACTTTGGACATATCCTTCCTTCTTCGCGAGTCTTTTAACAACCAAGCAGTTGCCGGTTCAGTAGTTTCTAGTCTTCTAAGCTCTCTGGCAAATGACAACTTTTGTATATGTTGGCTGCGTGATAGTTTTGGAGTGTCCTGAGCCTTGGTGACTGGCGAAGCCATGTCTGGTTTGGCTATTACTTTCTTTTCTTGAGCATTAGATAAAGAAACCGCAGCCATCTCTAGCAATGGCAATTGTATAGTAGGTGCTATAAGCACACCAACTTCAGAAATTGATGGCTCGCACTCTTTGAAATCCTTTTCCGAGTATGGCTTAACTGAAGAAGAGTTCACTGAGGAAATTATCCTCAGACCAGATACTGATGACACTTTTCTAGCAGAGACTGATCTCTTTTTCCGCTTCACCGTGCTTAAGATTTCATGGAAGCTGTTGAAGTAGCCTTTGCTCTCACCTGTAGAGGATTGTAAACTATTTGCTGGATGAATGTTAATTGTTTGACACAGATTTTGCGGTTTTGAACAATTAGTCGACTTTGCTGAAGTAATTTGATGCATTCTCCTGCATCTAGGGAGCCTATATATGCCATTTTTTAAAATACTGGTTTTACAGTTCGGTTTATGCTGGTTCTCTGTGTCCTCCATATAGCTTGCAATCTCCTTATCGAGTTTGGTAACTTGATTATGACTGTCATGTACACCTACACGTTTGGAACTCCTGGATCTAGACTTATTTGCAGTACATCTATCATCTCCCATTTTGTCCGCAGGATTGCTTGCCTCCATTGGCATGGGAAAGCCCTTCACGTAGCCACTCAAAGTTTTCGTCCAATTTGATATTTTCACAGATTTAGACCGCCTAGTCCGAGGTGCAACAGGCATAGCACTGAAAGGAAGACCCCCTATTGCAACCACCCTCTTGGCTGTCGAAGAAATCTGGGTAGTTGACGAAATTCTGGACTTGTCAATCTCCGTAACAAACTTGAAATCCGCTGGATCACATTCTTTATCTTGATTAGGGCATCTGGTGAGTTCATCTGCATTAGCACCACCTCCACCATGCAAGTCTGCTTCGTGCTCCAACTTTGCTCTCTTCAGTTTGGTTTTCTCAATTACTTTGCTCTTCATCCGCGAGCTCCTACTTCTGGAAGAGCTAGGGTTGCTTGCTAACTTTCGTTTACGGAACATAGTTTTTCCTTTCAAATCCAAATCATTAGTAGAAGGAACCCTCTCCTTGAGTAGCACATGAGTAACAGTGCTTATATTCAACGGCATGCACATTTTTGAATCGTCCATCGAGTTCACAGTTTCTAGATTTGTCACCTCCCCTTGTCCACGATTTAAAGGAAATGCATGAAACAAAGTCTCCATAGCCTCAGCTGCAATTTGAGTGTTTGGACCAATATCATACATTTCCTCTGGAACTCCAGCGTCGGCATCCTCCATTTGCTGCTCTGCAGGTTCTGCCAGTATCTGTGCATCTGCACCTTTCAAAATATCATTTTTTCCCATTTCAGATAAACTCTGTGGAACTAATCCTGAATTTGGAGTCTCTGGAAATTTTAGACCTGTCACATTGGTATAACTGACATTTTCGCACTTCTTCCTGCTCATGTCAGCTGAGCCAGGGCCAAATTTAGAACCAAGATAAGCAGGCTTCAAGATTTCAGGCTTCAAGATTTCTCTGTGCACTTTAACTCTGCCTCCATGTCCGCAGAAGAATCTCATTTTATCACCAAAAGTATTCCCTTGGTCATCATCTGCAAGACTCTCAACCCAGTCGAACGTTCCCAACTCTCGAACTGAATTTCTATAATTTGCCCATTTAGCCAAGCGTTGTGCTCCCTTTACACTCAAAACAGGAGGCGAATTTGATCCCCCCGCTTTCCCAAAATCAACATCTTGACAAGAACCCACATCATTATCACACAGTAATTTGTCCACGACATTCATTGCAGTGGCTTGAGACACCTCACCAGGTTCTTGAGACCCAACATACCCATCTGTTTCATACAAAGCTTCTTCCCTTGCACCAGATGTAACGTCATTATATAGTTTTCTGATTCTCGACCTGTTTACTCTGCTTAAAGACTTATCACTATAGGAATTCTGTGAACACCTGAGGGAATCGTCGGTCTCATGATTCAGTTCCAATTCAGGTTTTTCATGATGCTTGGTGGAATCACCGCAACGGGAAGAAGATGCTTGTTCAGCATCTGTAGTCGTACGAGCAATGCTACTTGCTTTGGTACTCCTTAACGAAATCCCTAAGTAGCGTGAAGACATTTGGTTTTATATGAGTATCAAAATTGCAGATAGAGACTCATAATACAAGTATACGAGGCATATTGTTTTGCCGATTATGATTCAAACATGTAACGAGTTTGCACTAATTTTTATCAACTAAATGGAACTAAAATCCACCAAAAGGAGCCGCTAGCAAGAAAGATCCTAGAGATTGCTCTTATACAAAAAGGAAAAAAAATTCGAGAGATTGCATCAAAACAAAAAAAAAAAACAAAAGGAAACACCAATCTCTCTTCAACAACAACAACAAAGTCTTTTATCCCAAATACTTGGAATTGGCTATATGAATCAAAAGAGAATCACGCTGGATCGATCAGGCCCCAACGAAATTAAATTTTTGGCTCATGACATGATATGTGACAATATTTTACGCTGTTTGTCACAGGCCTACCACAACTCATCTCGTTTATCCTAGCTTGGAAGTGAAAGGATAAAACTTTAAGCACATGCGTAGTTAAATACCAATATCTCTTATCAATCTAAATACAATTTTCTTGTATCAATCAAAATTCAAATACATTATTTAGTCATAGATGAACTTAGTCTTCAACTTTTAATAATCATTATGTTGAACTGGACTAGGATTAGGTTATACTAATAAATACGGGAAGGGTACATAAATGGAAGCAAAGTTAATCAATTTAGCATCTAAATCAAAAACACGTAATTTCCAATATAATGACCATCAAAATCATAATTCAGAGAAGAAAAAGAACCAAGCTTCCGTCAAATTTGAGGAACACAGTACAAAAGGTTTGATCTTTTTTTAGAACTAAAGGCTCACCTTCATAATTCTCTTCATCGGAATCTGGAACATAGCCCATCTCCTCTCCTTCGCCCATATCTCTATAAGATCATCAATCAACCATCAAATTTTCATCAGTAGCAGCAGAATTGGGACCATGCAGCAATTGGATCAGAGGGATGAACCTGATTGGATTTTTGATCAATCTAATCAAAATCAAGATTGAAACTGAAACATATATATATATATATATATATATATATATATATATATATATATATATATATATATATATATATATATATATATATATATATATATATATATTATATATCAATTTTTTGGAGAAAAATATGGTTTTTTTTTTAAAGCAGAAAAACTGGGGGAAATAGGGAAACCTTATCCTGGCGTTGGGCAATTGATGGGCAGAAACTAGAAGGGGGTCATTGGGCTTTTGTGTGAAGGAGACGGGTGAAAAGATCCAAGCTTTTTATTTTTTATTCTTTTCATTTTTGGGTTTTAGGGTTTAGGGGAGCAAATTTTATGGAATGTGGGAGTGTTGAGAGAGAGAGGGGGGGGGAGAGAGTGGGAATCCGACGGGACCTTTCTTGGAGGGAAAATGAAGTTTAGTTTCAAGCGCGAAAGCGGGAGGCGAAGTGGCATGTGTAGAATGCTTATTAATTTAATTTGTATTTGGGAACACTTATGCGAGGGCATTTGGTCTAGTGGTATGATTCTCGCTTTGGGTGCGAGAGGTCCCGAGTTCAATTCTCGGAATGCCCCATCAATTTTGTTAATTCCACACTTACTAATTTTGAGAATGCCCCATTAATTTTGTTAATTCCACACTCATTAATTTTCAGCTCAAAAAAGAATTTCACCCTTACTTTTATTACTTCTTTAATTTTAATTTTATCCCTAAGTGAGCATCGATCGGTTCGATTTGTTTTTGATAGAAAATACCCCACCGATCGGTTCGATTTGTTTTTGATAGAAAATACCCCAAAATACCCCACCGATCGGTTCGATTTGTTTTTGATACCAAAAACCCAATTGAGTTTAAAAAAAAAAAGATTAGGCTTTCTGGATTAACCAAAGGATTCGGATTATGGGCCGAGTTGAATTATGGATTATTGGGTCAGTTCGGATCGATTTATGTCGGTTTTCGAATTTCTAGACCAAAAACCCAATTGAGTTTAAAAAAAAAAAAAAATTAGGCTTTCTGGATTAACTAAAGGATTCGGATTATGGTTCGAATTGAATTATGGGTTATTGGGTCGATAGGCTTTTTGGGTTAATTAAAGGATTCGGGTTATAGATTGGGTTGAATTACGAGTTATCAGGTCAGTTAAAATTACTGTTTGTTTCGGTTGATACGCCATCTAAACCTGACCTTTGACCCAAAGGCCGAATTGAAATTCGGTTTTGTAACCGACCCGATAACCGAATTAACTGAACCAATCGGTGCGGATCGGTTGAGTAGTGTTTTTTGGGTTAATTTGAAAATCTGCTCACCCCTACTCGTATCACCCTTTAGCCAAGCCACAAACATTTAACATTTTCTTACTTCAAACGCTCCAAATTTCATGCGAGGCACACAATCATTTTCTTAGTTCAAATACTCTGTCAATTAAACATGCAGCATAATCCTCTTTTTTTTTTTTTTTTCGTTTTTTTTTCCTTTTGAAGAAAGTTACCTCTCCACCCAATTTTGAAAAGATTAATCAATATTCGATGATATTAGAGGAAAATTTTCTCCTATAACAGCTAAAACTCCATCTTCCATCATAATGTTGATCAAATGAGCACCAAGATGTCAAACTAGTCTCCTGTAGGGGCAACCATGCTACATTCACAATGAACACAGATACTCAAACTTTCATGGAAAGCAATTTGCAAATATTGCTCAACACTAGGATTTTCAAGTAGACCAACTTCCCAACAATTTTCCCAGATAACCAAACAAGTCTTGGATGATATTAAAGCTAGCAGTTGTTAGTAAAGACGACTATGAAACGTAACATAGATGCTACAAGAGTAAACTTGTGGGCAGTTCACCTTGTCAATTATAAAGTCTCGCTTTCCTCAAATTTTTCCCAAGACTGCTGCATATTTAGTACCTAATTCCAAACCAAAATCTACAGTATATACATATTAAACAAGATCACTAATCAGGCTAAGCAAAAAAAAAAAGGATCAGCATTGTCACATATAAGCAGCCTGATACCCTTCTCCCGGGCAAAATGTGTTGGATAACACACAGCAACTCTAAAGTTGAATCTGGAAGCTAGCAGCTGGTTGAGTGAAACACAGAAGGTCCGTCGACTCCAAAAGAGACGCATGTTGAGGGATATAAACAACAAGCATTTCTTGCAAGTGATTCTCAATCTAAACAGGGTAGTAGAGGTCATGCATGCATGCAGCTTCTAAATGATTCAACTGCCCAGTGCTTCTTTCTTCACACCAAAACACAGAACATCCAATGCTTTAGTTGGAATCTGTAAACAGCATGATATCAGGCACAGATGCAGGATCAAGCTCCCAATAGCCTCGCAGCTTTCCACCTCTTTCCTCCGTAAGCTTGAAGGCAGGAATCTTGAAAGAGAACTTCCAGCGTTCATCAAATGATATGTCTACTGTTTTTGTGGAAGCCCCAATTCTTTCACCCATGAAAACAGCCCTGTAGCCCGTTACTTTTGATAACATCATGACTTTGAAACCAGAACTAGTAACATCAAGGATTTCCACAAAATCAATTTCACAGTTCCTCAGATCAGAAAGTGACCATTCGAGGCTCCAATTCTTGTAGACAGCCCAAATATCACCGACTTGCGGATAGATAAGGTAATGATTCTTTTTCATTGTTGGAATTGCCTGCACAATGTGAGAAAAGGTATCTGTCGTATCCAAAACACAACCTTCTCGCATGGCCTTAAAAGTCCCACAACCAATGGGTAATTGTCTTTTACACCAACCTTTCTCATGCTGTTTATCAGTGTAACCCTCGAGCCATGTGACATGCACTCTAAACTTCTTCTTTTCAACCTTGCTTATCCGACCATAGAAGTTAGGGTTCATGTCAACATCACTATAAATTGCCCAGATTTGACCTTCAACAAACTTATCAATCACCCTCCCTTCTTCAAAGTTATGGAATTCAGAATCAGGGTATTCATAACAGGTGGGGCTTGATGGCGACTGAGAGTTGTTATGGCGCGTAGCAGCCTTGAAGGTATTTGGATCTCGAGCATCTGTGTTATCTTTTGCGCCAACATGCTGATCATATATCGTCTCTTCACTTTGTACATTGTTCTGTGATCCACCAGCAGCATGCTTAGTCATACTTGTCCCATTAGGCTCCTCATAAGTACCACTCCCTTGGCAGCTGCTTCTCTGCAACTCCTCAATAGGAATTCCATCCAATTCAGAACTACTCTTGTTGGTTGTACAAGTAGGAAGTTCCTCCTTGCCTGCTGACTTCGAATGTAAGCCATTGCATACACTATTCAAATCTTCAAGGCTAACAGAAGGAAACATCTCAGCAAAGTTGAGAGGTAAAGAGGCAGTATCAAGTTCCAAGGAACCATTTGGAATGCCTTCTCTTTCATTTCCTTTCAATCTATATGAGGGAATCTTGTGAGAAAACTGAAGCATATCCTTCATTTGTATCTTGAGTGGGCCTGATCTCTGGTCTGTAGCTTGTGCAAACAAGCTCACAAACCCTTGTATCCTAACTAAACGGACAACAGTGATCACATCACCTACTGTGAAATCTGACACTACTTCTACAATCTCATACTCATAGTGCCTATCATTATCTACACAAGAGCTCCACCCAATATCCCAATTCTTGAACAGGGCCCAAATATCACCTTTTAAAGGAAATATGTCAAAAGTATTTTTCTTTGTACCTCTTCTCCAACGCATAAGATGAGAGAACATAAGACGTTCCTGGGTGTGCTCTGCCTTTCCTAGTTTGAAGCTCCCGCTTCCGATAGGCAAATCTCCTTTGTACCAAAGGGTCTCAGCTTTACCCGTAGGGTCATACTCTAACCAATTGAAGCGCAGCTTGAATTTTGGACCATAAACACGCCTAATCAGTGCATAGTACCGCGGCATAGCATCCAAGTTATCATATATTGCCCAGATCTGATCCACAGCAAATTTCCTTTCAACCCTTTCCCCATCAAAGTCATAGAATTCTGGATCAGGGTAGGAAAACGAATCTGGATCAGGTGAAGCCTCCGAGCTAAAATCAACACTTGCATTAACCTTTGAAGCGGTACCTGCATTGACAGCAGCTTCATTGATGCTGTTGGCATCTCCTCCAAAGGATGTTCGGTCACTTTGCTCTGCATCTAGTGATGTACCTCCAATCCTCGACCTTTTACCTTTTGGAGTCACAAAGTCGTCGTCATCACTTTTTTCTTCATTATAAGAAATGTTTTGCTTCTGCCTGGATGATCTGCGCGGATTACTGCCAGCTTTCCCAGTATTCTGCCCGGAAGGACGAACATCCTCAACAACCACATCACTGTCGCTGCTTTCAGACTCACTAGATTCCACCGCTATCTTTCTTCCTCTCTTCTGACTTCTATTTCCAGCTGAAGATTTTACTGCTTGCTCTTTCTTGTTCATTTCATGAAGTTTGACCTTTTCAAACTTTACATCATTAGCTGTTCCAGCATCCCTGTCTGCCATAACATCCTCCTTCGACTCATTATTAGACACACCGCCGGACTCCTTGTTGAATCCTGATCTTGACCAAGGTTGTGATGTGGCAGACCCTCCATCCACATTACCCTGATTGGAACCAGCTCCAAAGTTACTTCGTTGCCCAGAAAAATGTGCAGGAGGACCTCGTTTCTCCTGCTGAGGGATTCCAGGACGATTCCATGGTGCTGCAGATGGGACGGTATGGGCATTTATATCATGGGCGACAAAAGGCTT
The DNA here is from genome assembly GCA_036321105.1 of Dracaena cambodiana. Taxonomy (NCBI): domain Eukaryota; kingdom Viridiplantae; phylum Streptophyta; class Magnoliopsida; order Asparagales; family Asparagaceae; genus Dracaena; species Dracaena cambodiana. The sequence goes on from JAYEPQ010000014.1 coordinate 4,789,498, forward strand.
CTTGCAACTCTGACAACGAAGTGCTTTGTTCATTATAGTCTGATAATACTGATATCTGACACCACAAGAAGGACAAATGGTCCAAAATGTTTGATTACTTGCAGACGAAGTTTGTTGCTGGGGATTAAAACCATTGGACTGAGTATATCTACTATTTGCAAAACTGCTTGCAACTTCAGGTTGCTTCTTAGTGTATGAAGATTTGTTTGCCTGTGGTGCAGGTTGTCTTGCAGCAACAGTTCTGAAACTGGCCCCTCTTTTCATGTCATATAGGACACGCTTTGGTCGATCAGTCAGTACCCTCTGAGCCTCTCCCACTAGCTTGAATGCAGCTTCAGCACCTCCAAATTTGTTCTTGTCAGGATGAAGTAAAAGAGCAAGCCTCCGAAATTGCTTCTTGATGGTTATTTCATCTGCAGCTGGTGCTACTTGAAGAATACCATACCAATCCATCTCCCCATTGACCTTAACTTCAGCAGAGCAGTGCACATCACAAACTGTCAACATCTGGGACACATTCTCAAGGTCAGGATACAGCTGTTGGGCCTTGAGCACAATCTTTCGCGCCCCAAAAAAGTCTTTGTTCAACATCTTGTCTTCTGCAATGCCCTTAGCTCTGATAGCTTCCTCCTTGTTGCACTCCATGGGTTCTCCAATTTCAAAGGAATATCTCAATTTCCCTCAAGCAAGATGTAATAAACAAGAGAAAGCTAACCTTTCTCTAAGGTCACTGGATGGGAGTTTGTTCAAACAATGAACAATAAAACCCAAACTTTGGCTCCCGTCCACTCAAGATAATAATCAGTATCAGCTCAAATAGGCAATCATTAGATGTAGTTTATAAAGCCAAGAAACCTGCATGAGATCAAGAGAAAAAACTTCATTCGTAGAGAAAATTTAAGTACTCATAGTGATAGCTTCTCTATAAGATGCAAAATAACAAAGCCTTTATCCAAGAATTTCAGGGTCAGCTGTACGGATCTTTTTCTTCCAACAACTAGGCCTTTTATCCCAAGTATTTGGGGATCTTTTTCTTCCATTCAACTCAATTGAGAACCATTACCACAGTAAACTTTGCCAAAAAATAAAGTAATTAAGAAGAAGACACAAAGGAATTTCCAATCATCAAAAGACAAATCAAAAAAACAACAATGACGACCTTATAGAAGATTGAAAGACTGGATCTCCTCTCATAATCCTCTCGCTTTGTTGTCTACAAACAGCACAACAGCATGTCACTCTAGGAGGAAGGTTATGCCAGATGCCATATACCAAAAACTCCAATTATTCAAAGAATTCAAAGTTGACAAACTTAGAGGCATGAGGCTCACTCAACAAAATCTAATCAGGCTCATTCCATGATCTACACGAGTGTGTTGATTTTTAAATGCTTAACTGTTTAAGTTCATTTAACGAATTGAGTAGAGCTTCACCCTGGTATCACCTCTAACTAAAGTTTATTTTTGTTTCAACCTCATCCCAACTGCAAACATACAGTTCTCATAAGGCAATAACGGTCTTTGTAGCAGGTCTAATCTATCCAAATGACTTATATCCTTGATTTAGTTTACCTCTAGTTTCCTGCAAAAAACCTTATTCTGCTAATCTATTTTTGTTTCCTTGCATGGCAGCTCATCCCTTATGCAGCTCTCCTTAGCTACATTTTTCTGAACCTCGTGTTGTTTACACTTTGACCAGTAAAACGTTATGTACTTATTACTATTTTGTAAATTTTTCTTTGGAAATCATGAATGTTAGTCACTCAATACCCTATATTACAACTAAACCTTTTATCCCAAATAATTGGGACAGGCTACATGAACCAAACAGAATCATGCTGGATCGATCACATGGATGATCTTTCTCTACTCACTCCTATAAGCAAATATTTTTATTTAAACCTCAAGCATCCATATCTTTTCTTATCACCTCCATCCATATTTTCTTCGGTCTTCCCTTCGCTCTTTTAACTTGTTTCTGTTCCTACATTAATAAGCTCTATTCGCCAAACTGGTGCATATGTAGGCCTCCTTTGCATGTGACCAAACCATCTTAGATGATTTTCTCGCATCTTCTCTTCGATGGGAGCTATACCTACCTTAACAAGAATATCCTTATTTCTCACTTTATCCCTCCTAGTTTTTACCACACACCATCGAAATATGGTGCATCTCTATTATACTCATCTTTTGTGAATAACTTCTTTTTATAACCTAATATTCTGTGTCATATAGCAAAGTTTGCCTAATAATAGCCTAATAAAAATTTTCCTTCAGCCTTAACGAAATGTTACAATCACATAAAACTCCTGTTGTGCTCCTTCGTTTCAATCAGTCAGCTTGGATCTTATGATTGACATCACTATCGATCTCTCTATTGTTTTGAATAATTGAACCCAAGTACCATTACTCATTTATATCTCTTGCTCATCCAATATCGCAACACTATAGTTTTGGGTCCTTGGCGCAACAGTAAAAGTTGTCGCTATGTGACCTGGAGGTCACGGGTTCGAGTCGTGGAAACAGCCTCTTACAAAAAAAGTAAGGTAAAGCTGCGTACAAAAAGACCTAAATGGTCCGACCCTTCCCCGGGACCCCGCGCATAGCGGGAGCTTTGTAGCACCGGGCTGCCCTTTTTTTTTTTTTATAGTTTTGGGTCCTTCGTTTACTAGAAGTGTGAAACTGCACTATAGGCTGAGGTACGTGACACTAGCGACATGTATGACATATCTCTTGCACATGTCAAGCCTATCATGCACTTTCAGAACATAGCAAAACATAATTTATCAGATAAACTTTAAGTTTGAAGTTCCAGAGCAATAACTAATATTAAGACTATTACATATCATATTACATAATTAAAAATGCCACTAGAGATAAATAGTTCCTTACTACATCAAACTAATAGTTGTATGTATATGTATGTATATGTATATGTATATGTAATTGAATACAGATACATACATATGTATCTATATATATGGATATGTATGTGTAAGTATACATTCATACAGATACATATACATAAATATACACACACACATATACATACATATATGTATATATACACACCTACATATATCTATGTATACATACATATACATATCAATATATACATACACACACACATAAACACATATAGATATATCTATATGTATGTGTGTGTGTGTCTACTCTGTTTTGGACCTACTCTATCTAAAACCTCTAAATTCTAATGTTTGTCTATATAATTCCGACTTGACATTCACCCACATTCTCGTCTTATCGACTAAAACAATATCATCAGCAAATAGTATATACCAAAGTATCTCATTCTGAATAGCTCTAGCAAATTTTATCCATCATTATGGCAAATAAGGATGGACTCAATACAGTCCTTTGTGCAATCTAATTGTGATTGAAAAATCACTTGTTAAGCAGCCACAAATCCTAATATTTATCACTACTCCATCGTACATATTCTTAATTATGTTAATATACTTGATGAGAACTTCTTTCTTCATCAATTTCCACCAAAACACCTCTCTGGGTACCTTATCATAAGATTTTTTTTAAAATCAATAAAAATCATATATAAATCTTTACTTCTCTCCCAAAATGGCTCTATAAAGTGACGAATCAAATAAATAGCTTCTATTGTCGATCGTCCCAGAATGAACCCAAATTGGTTCTCTATATATTAACAGTATGTCTCAATGCATGTTCAATTACCTTTTTCCTAAGCTTAATAGCATGACACATGAATTTTATTCCACAATAGTTAAAACAATTTTGAATATCACCTTTGTTTTATATAGAGTTACTAGGATACTCTTCCTCTATTTATTTGACATCTTCTTAGTTTGTCAAATCTTATTAAAAAGGTATGCTAGTCACCTCACAGCTATCTCTCCTAGATATTTCCATTTCTCAATAGGAATCTCATCTGTACTAACCGCTCTTCCTGATTTCATCATCTTCCAAGCATCTTTCACTTTACATTCTTTAATTCTGCGTATGAAACTTTGATTCATATACTCACACATAATAGTAAAGTCCTTCAAATCTTAAGTAAAACTACCATGTACAATCTGTCAAAATAACCTCTCCATATTTCTTTAATCTCTTCGCCTTGAACTAGAACCCTCTGGTCATCATTTTTAACCTCTCCATTAGTAAAGTCCCTAAACTCTCTCTCCTATTCGATCAATATATCATTTTCAGCCTCTTTATTGTCCAACTTCTTGTACACTTATTTTTATAATTTAGTTTTTCCATCCCAAACAATTTTCTTAGCCTCCTTGACTAGCTTATACCTCTCAAAGCTCGTTCCATTACTTTTCTTCTTCAAATCTATGTAAGGATCTCACTTTATCTTAATAGTATTTTTTACCTCTTCTTTCCACCATGATACATCCGTACATGGTAGAGCACCAACCCTCGACTTACCAAATTTATCTTTAACTACTCACCCTCCATATCCAGATGCAAAATTTTTCATCGGTCAACCATTCTACTCCAACGTTAAGGCTAAGATTTTCATAATAACTGATTGCTACAAGCAATAAGATTTGAACACACTTAGGTATTGCATCACCATCTTACCAACTGTCTGCATTTTTAGTGAGTTCTTGCTAAAGTTGCATTTAATACATACAGGATTTTCAAACGAAAGAGCTGCTCGCAAACGGTTTGTATTTGAGTTGGTACATAATTCGACTTTTTCTTGCTCGGATGATAAATAAGCAAAGCTCTAACTACTCACTCCAGCTCGGCTCAAATAACACAAATGTAGGGGATTAGGTATGTTCCCAATAACAACTAGAAAATGCTTCGCATGACGAGTGGGATCAACAGGAATTATAAGGAGAATATGCCCAGGAATCAAAAAATAAACCAAGAAAAAGAACAAAAACAAGAAAAAGAAAAAGCAAAAAAACGCAAAAAAAAAACGCAAAAAAAGGCAAGAAAAACCAAAAGATAGGAAAACCCCAAGGAAAAAACCAAAAAAAGACAACTCTAAGAACCAAGGGGAAAAAAAAAAAAGCAAGCAAAATACAAGGGAAAAAAAAACATGCACCCGATTATGTCAACAGTCCCCACCTAAAAAACCAAACACAAAAAAGAAACCATCCATCATCCAATAAAGCCGACCCCCCTGAGAAGTCTTTTCCCCAAAATGCCCATACACATCCCTGACCTCTACAGGCTATTATTCTCGTTATTTCTTACAGTTCATTTATGCATGTTTTGGTTTTATGTCGTTGATCATTTACATTTTAAATAAACCAGAGAAACAAAATATATAGATTGGGATTTTAGCATACACATCCATATGTTTTTTAGAAATTACATATTTATCCCCATGCTATTGATATTTTCATTGCACGCGCACGCGCATACACACACATACACACACACACACACACGCATGCACATATCACATGTATATACATACATACATCCTTCTATTATCTAATTATTTTGCCAAAATATCCATCCTTCAGCTAGAACCATCATAGTCGAATTTGTAATGATTTTCACTGTAGCATCCCAATCCTATTAAATCTTGAAAAATTATTTTAAAAAAAGAAAAAAATAAGAGATAGAATTAGCTTTTTTTAAAATCTAAAAAGATAAAATCCAATATGAATTAATAAATCTATGTTATCCTAACAAGCTAACTACCCAACAACCTCCCCATCCCAATTTTCTTTTTACGTACAAAAAAAATAAAGAAGAAAAACAGATAGAAAAGAGGAGGGAATTCTAATTCATGTTCATACTTTGTGGGGAGATCTTGGGATTCGCTGTTCAGTCGAGGCAAGTGTAGTTCCATCCCTTTCCCTTTTGTTTTATTCACATTGAAAATTAGAAAGAACAAAAAAAGTATGAGTAATGCAATAACTCTATTTCTTTATTTTTATTTCTTGAATATGAGAATTATGTGAATATATTTTCTTTGCTTTATATTGCCGCAGAGTAAATAATTGACATGGAAAATGCTTTTCTCCAATTTCTATTTTGTATAACTGTTTGAAATTATAACCCAAATTACTTTGTTGATATTTCCTGCCTTAATTAATTCTTTTGTTTCTTTCCTTCAGCATGACTGTTCTAATATAGCTAATTATTTTTAGTTACATCCATGTGTTAATGTGGCTAAGTTCCTCACTGTAGTCAGCCATACAAATTTTTGTTATCAATTATTTTATTAAATAAAAAATACAACTGATAGAAAACTTAATAAAACTAAGAACTTTTATGTCATTTCTCTGAATCTCATTGAGTACAAAATTGATTTTGGCGAAAAACAAATCACAAAAAAAGAGTTGCTTTCTCTCTTTTTCTTTTCAGTGAACATAACTGTTCTGTTCACTGAACAGAAGAGAAATAGAAATTAAAAATAAAAAATAAAAAATAAAAAACAAACCAAAAAAAGAAGCCCTTTTTTGTTCTGTTCAGTGAACAAAGACTGTTTTGTTCACTGAACAGAACAGAACAGAACAGAAATTAGGAAAAGAAAAAAGCAAACAAAAAAAAGGGAAAAAAAACTATGTTCAGTTACTAGAAGGGAAAGTTTACATGTTAGTTTAAACTGTGAACAATGAGAAACAACCACAGCCACCTAGAGATTAGGAAATCACTAACAAAGTTTGAGAGCATCATCGTTTGGTCTTGAACATAGAAGTGACGCTGCATATGATGACTGACCATACATATGGATTCATGATGTAATAACCCTCCATTTCTTTATAGCAATAAAGAAAATTAAATAAATAAACAAAATGATAAATATGACTCTTCATTTTCAAACATTTCATCAATTATAACTCTCAACCCTTTCACCTCTAAACCCTTCTAAACCTTTCACATTCTTTAAACTTCAAACTCTTCATATTCAACCATTTAACTCTCAATTTAAGTTCTCTTTTTAATTATAAAATTAAAACCCTAAATTAAATAAAAACCCTTCATATTCTTAACTCCAATTTGAAAGTTATATAAACCCACATGTCTAACTCATTTTAAACATATAAATCTTTCTCTAAAATTTTTCCCCTAAAATTCTCTCTTCCTCTCATAATGCCGAATCCACCCTCGGAGTCGCCAGAACCACCGTCGGAGCTACCGTCGGAGCCGCCACTATTTCGCCGATGAAAAGCACTTTCTTCCTCCTCTTTCTATATTTGGAGCTCGCAACCTTTGTTAAAAGACCTAATAAGAAACGTGGAAAGGTTGTTTGCAATTATTGCAAGAAGATAGGATACATACAAAAGAAATGTAGAATTATATATCACCTATGTCTGCGTTGCGGGTCTAACGAGTATTTAGTGGGAAGTTGTCCTAAAAATAAGCAGACTGGTAGTGTGCGAGAACTAAGAAGAAGCTTGTGTTCTGACTACAAATCCGATATGTGATTGCTCTGTTGATCGACATTGGGAAACGAAATCCATGTGAGTTCTTTTTAGACTCACTAAACATTCTATTTTTTTTTAAAAAATATTATTTCCATTATATTGTTTAATTTGTAGAAATGTTATTATTAATGAAACCATTAATATTACTATTGTTTCTTTTTTCTATTAAAAATTCAATTATTCTTGTTATGGATGATCACGTGTTAATTTACATAGTATAGTTAGATTTTAGAATAATCAAAATATACAATATTTGATAAATCAAATAAAAACTATAATTATGGAACAATACCGTTTGTAATATCATTTTGTGTCGGTGTCTAGAAAAATTATCTTGCATGTTGATTCTCTAATTAAGAAACGTGCGTCGCACGAAAAACCTCTCAATATACCTAACCAATATCTCTATGATGTCTCAAATCAGTAAATCCTTGATATAACCAATTGTGATTTATTTAATAAAGTATGAATCGAACATCTTTGAATCATGTTGTCAACAAACTAACGTACCTGAATTGAAATATTGTATCTGATATGATCCATATACAAGTTATGAAAATCAAAATTTAGACCTAGTATGTTGAATGACACTGGCTAGAGGAAAAACTGAATGATGAAAATATACTATGTTTCGATTGTAACATGTTAAGTTGTACAACTAAATAATTCGCACACTATGAGTGCGTAATGATTTGCTGGATCATACCTTACTATTATTCCTGTTTGCCTGACGGCAAGTCAGGCTCATCACCAGACAATCTATGTGATCATTTTCTAGATATGTACAGAAGACAATCAATTGGCATCATTATTACAGATATCTCATTACATATTTTTTAAAACTTGTGTTATTATCATGTTTGGACATAACCGTTATATTTCATATTCAGTCTGCGTATTTTGTTTTGTTTGCAATCTGACGATCTGGGTATGCATGTCCAAACTTCCCGATGAACATACCAAACTGATGCAGAATCTAGTGTAATTTGAAGATCAGGTTGAAATCCAATAATAGATTAGAGATTCTCTACTTTGTTTTGTTTAGTTTTATTGTATTTTGTTTTAACTGTATCTAAATTTCGTTCTAATAAGTGAAAAGTCAAACTTTTTTTGAATTTTTCCATCGTAATTATTGAGTATTATTGTGGCAAATTTATTGAGCCTTTAGCATATTCAAACCGAATATGTTGTCGGTACCTACTACACGTACTCGTATACCGTATATCGGGAGCGCAACGTGACACATGACATTAGGGACAAGCTGAAATGAAATGTGTGCCTTCAAAACCTGTCAATAACTAGGGACTGCACAAATTGTGCAATCCAAACCGGAGAATAGTCAAAGGCTGCACAAATTGTGCAATCCTAACCTATATGCATGACAGGGACTACACATTCATGTTTCACCATTTGCCTATATGAACAACATTTTCTTTTTAAAAAAAAACAACATACCAATAATCACTGCCCAAGAGACTGCATTACAAGTCAACAATCAGTCATCATATGCAACATTTATGATGAGTCACTCTTCTATACGACATTATATATTTATTTATTTTGTGTCTGATGTATATTGATCATTAATTTGATATCGATGAGCCTTCGTATGTGTAAGTTCCTGCAATAAAATCTAGTTTATTTTTTTTTATTTAGTGTCATATTACAAATAACAATTGTAGACATGTATGATTTTAGTTAGAATCTGGCATGATAATTAACAACATGTTACACTCATAAAACAAAATAATATTTATGGGATTAAGGGGGTTCTCGAAGAAGGAACTATACACATATTTTGGAAGGTACATTTTATGAGGTTGTACAGTTGAACTTAGGAACCTGACCATGGAGGTTCTAGATGATTACTGGATCACTATCATTATATAGAGTTGCGCGCCTGGAGCTTAGCCTCATCAGAGTTCATGTTTCATTAGTACATAGCAGTACGTCCTGGAACAGTATTATGCATGGAGCTTAGACTCATCAGGATTCATGTTTCATTAGTGCATAGCAGTATGTCCTGGGACAGTACCAGAAATTATGGTCGTGGTCCCGGATATGCACAGGATACTCGTAAAATATGTGGCACACTACTTCTAACAGTTCCAAAAACATTAATAACTGACTATAATAATACACTTCATTTTATTAATTTACTTTCTTGTTACTATTGCTATGACCGGTATCCACATGATATTTATACATTTTTTTATTGAGATGACCACCATGACCTTCAAGACAAGATATTTTCCAGTTCTTTTATATCTTGTATCTTATACATTTATTACATATACCGTATCTGTGCATATATATTCTTTTATTGTTGCACTTACTAGGTCGTTCTAACGACCCTAGTTTAGCTCATCCAAATACCAATTTGCAGATTACCGAGGACACGCCATAGTTGGAACCATATTTTGAGGAGTTAGCAAATAATTAGTGAGTGCTTCCACTACAAAGCTCTTATTAGGGAATATTCATTTATTTATTTCTATTATTTCAGTAAACTAGACAATATCATTCACTTCAGTTCATTGTTTCCACTCGAAGTCTAAAATAATAAGTATTATTATCCTTTTGGATACTTCATGTACTTTGATCGAATTATTATTTTTGTTGGAATAAATTGTTTTTGTGTCTTCATATTATTAATTCTATGCATGTGTATATGATATTGTGGTAGTAGCATTCGTTTTATTAATTGTACTTTAGGCTTAGCGTATTTGTCATCGTCGAACGCTACCTGTACCCTGAAGTGTGGAGCATTACATTCACTACAAACGCATGAATGGTTTGTTTTTGGCAACATTTATGAAAAAAACATCAACTTGTCTCCATTCACATGTGAAAATAATACAGTTCAATTTCTTTCTATGTGCACATACTAAAAGAATATAGTTATATTTTTTTTATATTCATAGTGGCAAAAATATTAAAGAGATAAAGTCATGTAGACGATTGAGATTGACAATTTTAACCTAGTTCCAATCCTATAATCAACAAAATTAAGCTAGTTCCAATCTGTTACATCATAAACTAGCATAAATCACGCACTACTTGTTAAATTTTAATTTAATTTAATTTTTTTCTTGTTCTTGCATGTTAAAAGGACATAGTTGCAACTTGCAAAAGAACTTAAACAACAGGATATATATATATATATATATATATATATATATATATATATATAAAGGTTAACAACGTAAAGAGAAATATGTTATTTTCCCAAAACGTAAGGATATATATGCTGAAAAAACCCATAGAATTCACACATTAATGCATTGCTTCCGTGTTTGTATCCCCGCACATCAATCTTCTTTCTGTTATATTCCATGAAGCTCCCCCAAGTCCATCTCGCGCATAATATACTAATCATAGGTTACAACAATAGTGAGTTCCATCTTTAAAGAGGTAAGTGCACTACAGTCAAAAGATCGATAGTAATGAGAAGTAGTATTGTGGCAAACAATTTCCAGCGCAAGATTTTAGAAGCTCATCATTGTTACGTTCAATGCTTTATTTTAAGCCTTCCATAAGTTATCAAACCATGGGCAAAAAACTCTTCCAACCATATGCTTTTGTTTGCCTTTACACTTTTTAGATACTAGAGATGACATGTAAGTGAGTCTATTATAAACTCTGTTACGCTACAATGTATTTCCATTTGATATGATCCATCAAATTCTATCTATAGTACCAGTGTTCTAAAAAACAACGTCCTATGCGGGTGCATATGCGCCCGCATAAGCGTTTTCGGCCCCAGAACGCACAGAAAAGCAGAAATGCGGTCCATTATGCGGACAATCGCTTATGCGGACGCATAAGCGATTATGCGGATTATGCGTCCCGCATAATCCGCATACGATTATGCGTTTTTTGGGTTATTGGGTTTCGAATTTTTAAATTCGCCCGAAACCCGACCCGTACCCGCTACCCACACAAAAATCCCCTCTTCAGCTGTCGAACCTGTACCACATCCCGATCCCGATCCCGTTCTCGAGTCCCCAAAGCGAAAAAAAACCCTAACCCCTCTCCGATTACCCTATCCTCCGTTCACCCTATCCCCTCTCCAATCACCGGCGACATCTCCACCGGCGATCGTGACTCCAAACCAGCGACAAAAACGAAAAAACCCTAACTCTAGTCTCCCGATCTCCCGAGCTCTCCGTTCGCCATTTCCCCTCTCCGATCACCGGCGACATCTCCGGCGATCGTGACTCCAAACCAGCGACAAAAACGAAAAAAACCCTAACTCTAGTCTCCCGATCTCCCGAGCTCTCCGTTCGCCCTTTCCCCTCTCCGATCACGGGCGACGTCTCCTCCGGCAGCTCCAGTCCTCAAGGCGAGCTCTCCGGCGGTACTGATTTGGTAAATTATTTTTTCCAGTTAGGATTTTAGATATTTTTAGGGTTTTGAAGTTTATGTTTTTTGGGTATTATTCATATTGAATATTTTTTAAGAATGATTATTATTTTGAGTAAAATGAGTTGAATTTGGAGTTTGAATCCTTTAGTGAAGGGAAATATTTGGATAATTTAGGGCTAGGGACCTAGAGTTTTGGTGCGATAATTTTGGTGCAATTTTTGGTGAGAATTAAGTTTAGTTGCTGGATTAATTTGCTGGATTTAGTTTGCTGGATTTTGCAGCCAATTAATTTGCTGGTGAGAATTAAGTTTAGTTGCTGGATTTAGTTTGCCGGATTAACTTGCTGGATTGAGGAACATAGGGTTAATTTGCTGGATTTTGCAGCAAGCATGACCATCTTCGATATTAATATTTGCTGGATTTAGTTGCTATAGGATTAGAAATTAATAATTTAATATTTCTCTCAGCCAATTAATTCAAATTCTGATGTCTATCAAGGCATGAGTCCGATCTGAACTTAGTGTTTTAAATACCGGCCGATATACCGGTATATCGACCGGTATATCGGTAAAATTGAAGAAACGAGACGATATAGGGTTTTTTTTACCGTTTATCGTTTTAGACCGGTATGGGCCGATATATCGGCCACGTGGCGATATATCGGCCGGTATCGAGATGAGAAATACCGGCCGGTATTAGCTAATATCGGTTAATGGGTTTTGGTTACAGGTTAAATCCATTAATCCGTTAAGAAATAAAACGGGTCGGAAGGGGAGAGAGAGTAAAGTTTTCACGTTTTCTCTCTCTCTTTCTCTTCTGGCGCGATCCGAGCGATCGATCGTTCCCGCGACCAAACCCTAACCCTAGGTTCCCAAACCAGTCCTAAATCTCTCTCCGATTCTTCTTCTCCCACTTTCTGGCTCTCTCTCTCGTTCTCTCCCCGCGATCGTCGGCCGATCGAGCCGAACGGCCCGAACCCTAATCCTAATTTCCTAATTGAGCCATAAATCTCCCTCGTTCTCTCTTTCTTCTCCGCTCTCCGATTGCTCTTCTCCCATTCTGGGAGTCTTCGAAAGATACTCGCCGTTCTCCAGTTGGGCAGTGGCCGCCGGCCAGATAAGTGAACTTTGTTTTTTCATTTTAATTTGATTTAGAGTTACAAATTTCTTCAATTTATTTTATAATTGTGCTATTTAAGTTTAATTGATTGCGATTTATGTTAGAATTTTTTTTGTGTAATTTAAGGCGAATTCTTAAGTTGGGAGAGCTGAGTTTGTGATTGTACTATACAGTGAATTAGAATCACTGATTCAGTGTGCATCAGTGGTTCTAATTCACTGATTTTGTGTATGAGTTTCATGGTAGATAAAATTTGTAAATTTGTATTAGTATTTACTATTTATGTGTATTCAGTGATTTTGTGTGCATGAGTTTGTGTGTAAATTTGTATTAACATGAATATAATTTGTGTGTATGAGTTTCATACCAGTGTTTTAACTGATTTTGTGTGGTATGAATTTCATACCAGTGAATACCAGTGTTTTAACTTATAATGTAACTTGCAGTGTTTTAAATATCGGATACCGGTCTTGTACCGGTCAGTCAAATTACATACCGGTTACCGGATACCGGACGGGATATCGGGATATGACCGTAAATACCGGAGTGTCATATCGGTTTCATACCAATTAAAGAATAATCATATAATTGGCTATATAGAACATAATAAAATACATAAAATAAGTTTATAGTACTTACATTGGCTTATTTATATTCAACTTACGAATTTGCAGATACCGTTTAGAACGTTCGCACTGAATACTCAAATTTACAAATTTTATCTAGCATAAAACTCATACACACAAAATCATTTCTTGAATCACTGATTCACACTGTATCAGTGATTCGGTTCAACGATTCAGTGTGAATCGGTGAACCGAATCACTGATTCAGTGTGAATCAGTAATTCAAAGAATCACTGTAGACTACCCCTACCCGCAGGTTTACTGTTCAACCCTCCCAATTTAACAATTCCCCTCAAATTACACCCAAAAAAAAAATCTAACATAAATAGCAATCAATTAAACCTAAATAGCACAATTATAAAAGAAATTGAAGAAATTTATAATTCTAAATCAAATTGAAATTAAGAAAACAAACTGCACTTACCTGGCCGGCGGCGACTGCTCCACTGGAGAACAGCGAGCACCCTTCGAAAACTCCCAGAGCAGGAGAAGAGCTATCGGAGAGCGAAAAAGAAAAATAGAGAGAACACGAGAGAGATTTATAGATGGATTGGGAAATTAGGGTTAGGGTTCGGCCGTTCGGCTCGATCGGTCGACGATCGCGGAAAGAGAACGAGAGAGAGAGCCAGAGAGTGGAAGAAAAAGAATCGGAGAGAGATTTATGGCTGATTTGGGAAAATTTGGGGTTAGGGTTAGGGTTTTGGTCGCGGGAGGGAGCCTCGGATCGCCGGGAGAGAGAGAGAGAGAGAATACGCGAAAAAATGAATTTTTCTCCCCTCCCGACCCGTTTTATTTATTAACGGGTCAGATCTTAACGGGTTATTAGATTTAAACCGTAACCAAAACCCAATAACCGATATTATCAAATACCGGCCGGTATTAAACATCTCGATACCGGCCAATATATCGTCACGTGGCCGATATATCGGCCCATACCGGTCCAAAACGATAAACGGTAAAAAAATACCCATATCGTCTCGTTTCTTCAATTTTAACGATATACCGGTCGATATACCGGTATATCGGCCGATATTTAAAACACTGGTAACTTGTAATTTGTAAATTTGTATTAGTATTTACTATTTATGTGTATTCACTGATTTTGTGTGTATGAGTTTGTGTGTAAATTTGTATTAACATGAATTCACTATTTTTGTGTGTTTTCAATGATTTTGTGTGTATGAGTTTCATATGCTTACAAGTTACATTATAGCATGTGCAATTACAAGAATTACAAGTTATATTAAAACTTGATTTCTTAATTAGATTAAGTTGATATAAATTAGTAACTTATTTATGTTATTAACTTTATTTATATGATTATTTTTTTTAACTTAGATTATGTTTATTAACTTTATTTATATGAGTAAAAGCTTGAATTTTTAATTAGATTAAGTTAATATAAATTAGTAACTTATTTTTCTTAATTTTATGATTGTATGTCGCACTGTGCATATGCGAATGTTCTAAACGGTATCTGCAAATTCGTAAGTTGAATGTAAATAAGCCAATTTAAGTACTATAAACTTATTTTATGCATTTTATTATGTTCTATATAGCCAATTATATGATTATTCTTTAACTGGTATGACACCGATATGACACTCCGGTATTTAGGGTCATATCGCGATATCCCGCCCGGTATCCGGTAACCAGTATGTAATTTGGCTGACCGGTACGAGACCGATATCCGATATTTAAAACACTGATATACTATCTTTGTTAGAGAGTACAATGTTGCCATGAGATGGGTGGATTTTGGATTGTTTTTGATGTAATGTAACATAAAGCGCTACTAAAGCCACAAAGTGTTGTTAACTGATCACTTCGATGAATTATTTTTTAATATAAGTTTATTTGAATATAAGCTGGTGATTTGTTAATTGTATAAGTTTATTGTAGTAGAATATAAGTTTATTTGAATATAAGTTGGCGATTTGTTAATTGTATAAGTTTATTGTAGTAGAATATAAGTTTATTTGAATATAAATTGGCGATTTGTTAATTGTCTAAATTTATTATAGTAGAATATAAGTTTAATTGAATATAAATTGGCGATTTGTTAATTGTATGAATTATTTTTTTAATGAGAAATAATTATTTTTCTTAATGATGATGTAGGAATTTCTTTAAGGCATATAAGTTTATTTGTATGTCATCTTCAATGGCCTCTAATTCAAGTAGTTGTGGCCGGCAAAATCCATCGAGTGAGGAAGATAGCCAGATTCTATTGAAACTAGCAGGTTCAAATGACATTGGGTGGAACTATGGTAGGATAATAAAGAGAGGATCTTATAATGATGTGAAATGCATTAAGTGTAATAAGATTGTGAAAGGGGGAATAAATAGATTGAAGCAATATATTGCAGGAGTTGGAGAAGAAATGTCAGCATGTGTGCTTTCCACAAATGAAGAGAGGCGATGAAGAGAGGCGTATATGTAGGGAGAAGTTGGAGAGAATCAAAAAGAGGAAAGTTGACAAGCGAAAAGCTGATTATGAGCTCCGAGAAGAGGTGCAGATATCAGTGGAAAGAGAGAGAGAAGAACCCGAACTCACTGGAGATCATAGGTCCCGTATTAGTGGTCCACTGAACAGACTGGTGGATGAAAGTAAATGGAAGCAAACTGTTATCAATGAAGGAGAGAGAAGAAAGTGGAAGGAGCTGGCGCATGATTATGCGGCCATGTGGGCATACGCTAAAAGAATTCCTTTTAACACTTTCGACTGTGAGGAGTTCGATCAGTTTTGCGAGACTGTTGGCAAGCACGGTCCAGGGTATAAGGGCCCCAGCCAATATCAATTAAGAGTGTCTCTCTTAGATAAGGCATATAAAAAAATTGAAAACAGTTTGGAGAAGTCAAAGGAAGCGTGGGATGAATATGGCTTCAGTATTTTGACTGATGGATGGACTGACAGAAAGCATAGAAGTATTATGAATTTATGTGTCCATTGCAAGGGCGGCACATGCTTTATTAAATCCATTGAGGACTCGGCCAATGCACATACTGGAGAATACATATTAAATTGGGTGCACTGCATCAAGAAAGTGGGTGAGAAGCGCATGCTGCAAATGATTACTGATAACCACCCATCCAACATGACAGCAAAAAATATGTTGAAGGAAAGAAGGCCTAATATATTTTAGACCTGTTATGCAGCCCACACTATAGATCTTATGTTGGAGAGTATTGGTAAGATACCAAAATACAAAGCTGTGATTGAGAAGGCAAGATTAATGACAGTTTTTCTCTATGCGCATCACAGTACTCTAACTTTGATGCGCTCATTTACAAACAAGAGGAAGCTTGTTCGTCCTGAAATCACCAGATTTACCACCACCTTCCTAAACTTGAGCTGCCTGGTGGACAAAAAATCACAATTGGCTGCTATGGTGTCTTCAGATAAGTGGGATAACAACAGATGGTCCAAGACAGAGAAGGGCAAGTCAACTAAAGCCACAATTTATTCTGACTCCTTTTGGAAAGGCATTAAAGAGCTTATGAAGGTATACATTCCTTTATTTAAATTGTTGAGAATTGTTGATGTTGATCGTAGACCTTCAATGGGTTTCGTCTATGGAATGCTGGAAGATGCAAAGGACGAGATCAAAACTGCTTGCAATCGAAAGGAGTCTGCATTTAGACAAATTATTAATATAATTGAGAAAAAATCCAGAGGCAGACTTGATAGCATATTACATTTGACGGCATATTATCTTAATCCCTATTATTATTATAGGAATAATACAGTCCAAGATAATACACTAGTAAGAAATACCGTCATGCATTGCATATGCATATTTTACCCTGAGCATGACGTCCAAGATCAGATTGGCTCATATGAATTTCGTGTCCACAAAGATAAGGGGGGACTTATGGGGAGAGGCATGGCAGAAAGGACCGAATGAGCTTTAATGGCACGGATAATTTCGACCAGGTAACCTTAATACATGAAATTTAAAAGAATTTACTATTAAATTCTATTCTTTCTAATTATTAACATATTGTTATATGTTGCTTTAATAGCTCATTGGTGGGATTTTTATGGAGGAGATGCACCAAATCTTCGAAAAATAGCAATTAAGATCCTAAACTTGACAAGTAGCTCTTCAGGGTGCGAGAGAAATTTCAGTGTATTTGAAGGGGTAAATACTACTACAATGATTATATATTTTATAATTTTCAATTACATTATTTTCAGAGTTAACACTCTAACCTTCTCTTTTCTCTTGTGTAAAATCATATATAAATTTATAGATACATACAAAGAAGAGGAACATGCTGGATACTAAAAAGTTGAATGATCTCGTTTTCGTTCAGTTTAACAAAAAAATGGCACAGAAAAGGAATGCGAAGAAAAAGGATGGAGATAGTAAGGATGTGCTAATTGCTTCAGATGATTCCAGAGGTTTGCACTGAAAAGATGAATTTGTTAGAGAAATAGAGAATAATGACGAAAATGAAATCTTTCCGGGTTCCGGCTTAACATGGGATCTTGTTGTTGCGGCCAGTAGAGCTAACAAAGATAGACTCAGGAGGAGCAAAAGGACGTTAAGAAGGAGAGCTGCAGCGGGAATGAGAGCACAAGAGGGTTCATCCAGTGCAGTTGTTGAAGATCTTTTTGAACATGATCAAGCTATAGCTGTTTTAGAAGAAGAGGGTGATGATGCGAATGATGATGATAGCTCTGAGGAGTTGAAAAACAATGTTCAATATGAAGATGATAATGAGGAATAGTGAAGAATTTGTTGAGTGGGATGAACTGTATTTGACAAAAACTTGTATTATTTTTTGAATATGTGATGATGATAGCTCTGAGGAGTTGGAAAACAATGTTCAATATGAAGATGATAATGAGGAATAGTGAAGAATTTGTTGAGTGGGATGAACTGTATTTGACAAAAACTTGTATTATTTTTTGAATATGTAAAACTAATTACTTATGTAATTGACACAAATATGTATTAGCAATGTGTGGATTATTGTCATATGTTCATTTGTACATGCATTGTTCATTTTTATGTGTTAAACAACTTTCTTATATATCATACATATTAATTTTCATTTAATTTTTCATTTCGATTTGCAGGTGAGCGGCGTTTTTGATCCATACATACATGCGTCGTTCTTTTTTTTACATTGGGAGTTCAGAGATAAATCTTTCTATCTTTTTAATTTCTTATGTATAGCCAATTTATATTCATTTTATATGCTTACGGTTATTATTTATAATTTTTTAGAGTTTTATAGCATTAATATATCCATTTTTTATAATTATTATATTAATATATATTAAAATATTAATATTCTACATAATTCCGCGTAATCCGCATAATCGGCGCGTAATCCGATTATGCGTTATGCGGTCCTGGACCGCACGCATACTGAAAACGCATTGTATAGTACCTAGTCAAACTAAATCTATCCACAAACTTTTAAATCATACACCGTAGAGCTCAAACTAAATGATTTAAGCTAGTGAATCTAGACAATACCAAAAGTTCAAAAAGAAGCCTAAGTTAAGCAAGAGAATAGTTGTTTAACTTAATTAAGTGGATTCCCAATAGTTACTATTATGCACTTATTTATATAATTTTTCCTTTAAACTTCTCAAGAACATAAATCAATTATATTTATTTCCTTTAGTTGGATGTTTAAAAAGGGAGAAAAAGCAACTTACCATTACATTTAGTTGGTTATTCTTTCTTCCTACATGTCAAAGCCCATGCCTTACTCGTATTCCAAGTGATGATTTTACTTGCTAGACAAGGAAAATAGATTGCAGCTGTGATGTGATTTTTTGGCTTGATTGAATTTTTTAGATTTGTAATAATTTGATTATGTAATGATTTGAATATTTCTTTCAATTTTACAATTTTTATTTGTGAGAATTTAAAGACAAGTCTGATTAGTTACAATTTGTTAGTTCTGTTTGTCATTTGGTTTATTAGTTAGTTAGTTAGAATTAATTGTTTTCTATTGATTAGATTTATCAGTTAGTCCGTAACTTTAGACTAGGATAAGTTTTTATCAATTATTATTCATGCAAAGCCTATTTAAGAATTGAGAGATGTAAAATAAAGCAGTGAATGAAATGAATTGAGTTGGCTTGTTTAGTAAAAGGCTGACATCTTGTTATCTTTTTTTCCATAATATCTATTGTTTCTTTTCTCTTCTTCCTTCATCCTCTCTTTGACCACATCAAGATGTTAAGCAAAGTTGAGAATCCAAAATTGGTTAAAATTGACAAAGCTATAAGTGGAAAAGATGTAATGATTCTAAACAAGCACCCAAGCCATTCTCACATATAGATCAAGAGCTTAAGCATGCATTCAGCATTTGAGTCAACAATTGAGCACGGTAGCATAGGCTGGTAAAGAGTTTTAAAGGAGAATTACTATGCTGAAGACAATGATGATGACCATTAATCTCTTGACGGCACAAAAATTTAGTTCCTAAAGAGCTAAAAAGAATCTCAGACAGTAAAATTTCATCAATGGCCTATTTGTCTCGTGGAAGTACCTCAAAAGCAGAAGAATCAAGCACTTACTCGCAAAACGGAAGTTTAGGAAGAGGGTTCCTGTTCGAGCTCTAGCTCCTATTTATTGGAAGAAAAAGGAACATCAGGAAACGAAGGGAATAATGGAATATTGTTTTATTGTTAAATAAAATAACAATTATTTATTTTATTTATTTCTTAGGAATAAAGATACCAGTTTTGAATAGATATGATGAGGCCTTGATAAAATATCAAGTTCTTGTCATGTTTGAGCACCAAGAATTCTTCAACTCCAAAATGAGGTGAAGAAAAATGGAAAGGGGTGCCGTATAGGATCCGCATCAGTATAGGGAGAGTAATTTCCTATTTACATTTTGGCCAAACAAACACAAGAACTAGGGGGGATAAGCTACTTCCACTACTTCATAGTTAACTTCCAGATAACAAACACACACAATGTAAATTGTGATGTTCTTGCTATTCTACAACAACAACAACAACTAAGCCTTCTGTCCCAAGTACTTGGGATAGGCTACATGAACCAAAAGAGAATCACGCCGGATTGCTCACACCGATAATCCTTCTCCATTCATTCCTATTGAGTAATATGCCCTCATTTAAACCTCTAAAATTCATATCTTTTCGTATTACCTCCATCCATATTTTCTTCGGTCTTTCATTTACTCTTTTAACTTGTTCAGTGTTGATAAACTCTCCTCGTCGAACTGGTACATTTGTACATCTACATTACACATAGCCAAACCATCATAAACAATTTTCTCGCATCTTCTCTTCGACGGAAACTACACCTACCATAACACAAATATCTTCATTTCTCACTTTATCTCTCCCAGTGTTATCACACATCCAACGAAGCATGCGCATCTATATTACACTTATCTTCTGTAAATGATGTTTTTTTATAGCCCAGCATTCTGTGCCATATAATAGAGTTGGCCTAATAGCAGTTCTAAAAAAAATTTCCTTCAGCCTTAATGGAATGTTACGGTCACATAAGACTCTCGTTGCACTCCTCTATTTCAACCAACCAGCTTGTATCTTATGATTAACATCACTATCGATCTCTCCATCATTTTGAATAATAGAACCCAAGTATCTAAACTGACTGCTCATTTATATCTCTTGCCCATCCAGTATCACTACACTATAGTTTTGGGTCCGTCGATTACTAAATTTATACTTCATATACTCTGTTTTGGACCTACTCAATTTAAAACTCTAGATTCTAATATTTACCCATATAACTCTAACTTGGCATTCACCAATGCTCTTGCCTCGTCAATTAAGACAATATCATCAACAAATAGATATATCAAAGTATCTCATTCTGAATAGCTCTACTAATCTCATTCATTATTATGGAAAATAAAAACGGACTCAATGAAGGTCTTTGATGCAATCTAATTGTGAATGAAAAATTACTTGTTATATCACCACAAGTTCTGATATTAGATACTACTCCATCATACATATCCTTAATTATGTCAATATAATTGTTGGGGACTTTTTTCTTCATCAATGTACACCACAGCACCTTTCGTAGTACCTTATCATAAATTTTCTCTAAATCAATAAAGACATGTTCTTGCTATTCTATACTCGAAAATTACGATTAACCATAAGTTATGCACAAGGTTTCTATCCATATTGTTGGAAAGATCACATTCTTTAAATGACAAGTGGACTTAGTTTGGCAATGACAATAGAGGTTGGGATTTAGTCCCATATGGAAAAGATGGTTATGTCCGCATGTGGTTAAATATGTTTAGGCTCATGAAAGAATCAAGGGTTAATCCTTGCGACTCAATGTAGGCCTAAACAAATTAGTTGGTCTATCTCCATTTGGGCCTTTGTAACTTTACAACTAGTATTAGAGTCCACGGTTCAACGAACCTTAATTATGGATGCTTATGTTTCTTGAAGACTTTGCTGACATGGGTTAGGGTTTAAGGTGGGAGGTCACGTGGTACTGTTATATCGGGTGGAAGGGTATGACTTGATCCGCTCCAACACGCAAAAGGACTTCCCTTAGATGCACATGTTGTCGCACCATTATGCGACTTGGTTAAGTTTACAAAGTATTAAGCTATCTCCATTAACTATTCAGGTGGATGTATGGACTCAATTTGATCCAAGCTAAGATAGAAATTTGTTGGAAAAGTGCCTTGCAACCATTCAGTGATAAGTGGGTTCAGTTTGGCAAAAAGCAATAGAAGCTGAGATTTCGTCCCACATAAGAAAAATGGTTAGATGAACATGTGATTAAATATGTTTATACTTTTCACAATCAAGAGATAACTCTTTTTGAGTCAGTGTGGGCCTAAGTAGATTAGCCAATCCATTTCCAATATCGGAACTTGGGCTCATGATGCTATACTTGAGAATAAGGAAAAACGAGTTGTTTATGCTTTAGTAGCTACCAATTCACTAACTCTAGCATCCACTAGCTTTTAACGGATAGAATATTACCAAGCACTCTCCACAGTTTTGGATAGTTATAAGGTTCTACATGCTTTCATGGTTTTCATATGATTATAGGTACTCTTTTCTTGATCATTTGTGGTATACTTTTGCGACTTTGCAACCCTAGACATACCAACTATTTGAAATCAAAAAACTCATTCTTAACCTCATATCTATAGTACAAGTAACGTCAACTTACAAGAAGTACCAGAAGTATCAGCAAAAACTGCATGCAACTTCCAAAATGGAATGTTCGGAAGAGGATTCTTCCTGAACTTGCAAAGTTCGTTGCTATTTTTGGTAGATGAACGAGAAAGTGGAGTACTAGTTGATTAATTAGTAGGTGTACTATTTTATTTCTTCTTAGATACAAAGGATGGAAAGCTGAATTAGTTTTAGATAGTAATGACGAACTACCAATAAAAATTAATATTTTTTGTCCAATTCCTTGAGCCCTAAGAGCTCTTTAACCCAAAATGAGGGAAGAAAAAAGAAAAGGGTGCTACGTAAGATCTACATCATCGTAAAGAAAATTCTTACAAATTAATTTCTGGGTGACAAACTACATTTTGGGTAGACAACACACAAAGTATTAGAAGTAGGCTACTTCTACTACTTTTCATGGGTTACTTCTGGGCAAACAACCATGCCTTTATTAATCCTCTTGCAAAATTACTAGCCTTAATCAACTGGTGTCATCCATATTTTACACATTTTTTGTCTCCATGACACTAAAAAGTAACTTTATTATCATCAAACAAAATGTCTAATACCCAAACCCTCTAGATGCTAGCATGGCATGCAGATCGAGGTGTGTGAACTTAACCCTTAACATTGCAACAGTATAGCTGTCAACTGAATTTTAAAGAAAAAACACTAATTATTTATATTAGTATCATAAAAAAAATAATCAAATCTCCAGACCCCTCATCAATGTTACCACGGTATGCAAGATTTAAAGATGTCAGAACTTAATTGTTAATATTGCAACAATACAGCCACTAACTGAAATGCTAAAAGCCAAACGAAAAGTTTAACTTAAACAAGAATTAAAATCCACCCACCTATTTTTGTCCTTGATGTGCGATTGAATTCATAAAAGCTCATTCCTGTAAAGGAAACATAAGACTTAATTAGAGACTTAGAGGAATATTCATTATTAAATGCACTTGTGATTGCATAGAGAATATTCAGTTAGTAAAATGATATATGAATTTCCCACGTTTATCCTCATTAGGAACATTAAAGAAATTGTTGCCATCAAACAAGTCTAATCTCTCCACCCCAATATCCAAATCATTCTAAAGCATGTTTTGCTAGCATATTAGTTTTTCTTAACTTCAACTAGAAAGTCATACAAGTAAATGTCCTATACAGACCCACATGCTAGTAATAGAAAAGCATTACATGAGAACAAAAACTCTGTTAGCATGACACTAATGTTGAAAATTGACATGTTACGGAATTCATTATATTGTGTCATGATACCTAATGCAAATTCAGTGCCATCTAGTAGCTGAAAATAACGTGGTAGTTATGTTACGTTATGTTATTTATTATTTTTTTAGTAATTTCCAGATTGCTTCTAATTATTTGTTTTGATTGCTAGCAGATTACTACAATTTCTTTACGCTCTGTTTCATTTGGGAAGAAACAAGGGAAAAGAAAATAAAATTGTAAAGTACTTTCCATTGTTTAGATGGAGGGAAAATTGAATGTAAAGAAAGTTGGAGGGGAAAAAAAGAAAAAATAAGGCTCAAAATTTTCTCCCTGTTTTTCTCTTCTAACCTAGAGAAAATGGAAAAAATTATTACTTGGTGTTACTACCATATTGAATCATGACAAGAGAGTGGAGGAATTTTTCAACAGATTTTTTTTCTAATTTTAATTTTATTTTTAATGTATTAATTTTTTTTTTCCTTATACTTTCTTTAGTTTCTCCTTGAACCAAAGGCCTGAGAATCTTATTTCCTTCTCTATTTCTTTTCATTTATCTTTCCTTTTCCATTCTTCTTCTTTCATTCACATTTTCTTCCAAACCAAGCATAGCCTGAATTGATCACTTATTGTTTACTTACTTGATTGCTTCTAGCTTAATATTTTGAAATTACTTTCTTGTTTGTTTGACGTAATTTCTCTCTGGTTACTGGAATTTTTTACTTGATGTTGATTCTATTTAACACAAAGCTTAAGTGAATTGAATAATTACAAATAAGATGAACTGAGCATTACAAAATACATAATGCTGAAACAGAAATAAATAAATTTAAATTCCTGTTCCTTTGTTTTGACTAAAATTATGGTTACGAATTTAATATAACTTATGAAAATAAATGAAAAAATTATTGTGAAACTTGTTTATAAATTTAGAATAACTTCTGTGTTATAATTTTCATATTCTTTTCTCTGAATTTTTCAATTTATTTTTCAATTTAAAAAAATTATTATATAGTTTTATATTTATTTTTGTTAAATAAATAACGAATTGCATATCTACATTCTGTGTTACGTATATGCAATATAACCTAATAAAGGCAAAATATTACATTGCTATCGCTATTTTAAACATTGAATAACCCTTGCTAGACTTGTATAAACATGCTAGGTTGCAATGCTTGTCTACAATAATGTTAATGAAATACAGCCATTGCATGATCCTTATCATCTAAATGCGCTCGCTCGAAGTGGAAATAGCTTACAAAAGAATCAACCATGAATTTTTCAATTGATATCCATCGAGCATCAACTTGAACAAGTCGTAACAAATCATCAACCAAGACAAAACCTTGATAATCAATTGTTTGGTACCTTTCCACCTTTATCAGTGACTCTAAGCTCATGTAAACTCATGGAATAACAGAGCAATTCTCCACAATGCCCTCCTATAGTAGGTAATGTAATCAAACTTGCAATAGGAGACCAGATTCCATGGTGAGACAACAAAAAAACTTGAGGGCCAAATGAAATCATGTAGTCATGATAGAATTGTACCTATCCTCCCTAGATTCGCCTCAAACCTATTATAACGTTATCCTAATTAACTACGTTCATGTTTGCTTCGGTCCCCTTTGATGCTCGAAGTTATGAACTTCATAATTCAATTGCATAGGAAGGGAAAGAAAGAAGTCAATAAGACATCTAATGTACGACGGAAGGGAAATTAGGATTTTGTAGGTGGAGATTTCGGAACCTAGGGATGAAAATAGAGTTTGATAGATAATTTGGACTTCACATCCAGTGAATCACCCACCTACACTCGCGAATCACACAGAAAAAAATTAACTGGAGCAAATCACATGCTCTCAAACAAGATTTCTCTTAAACCATTCTCTCTTCATTGTTATAAACACGCTTACAAGGCAATATATAAAACCTACATCCATCGCAAACAAGCCAAATAAAATCAAATCTAACTAAAATCCTAATCAAATCTCTATTCAAGTCCCAACAAATCTAATCAAATTTAAAACTGAAAATCCTAATAAAATCTAATCAAATCCTAACAAATCCTAATTAAATCTTAACCTTTAACTGTCCCAATCAACATCTAGCTTAAGTGCTTAACACTGCATTTGCATTTTTTTTTTCACTCTAACTCCTCACATTTCATGTCCAACATCATTACTTTTCCAATACCAAGCACTTTATAGCCATTTCATGTTCATCTTGTTCACTCTATGCTCTTTCTCTTTATTGCCCAACCTTAAAATGTATCCAATGTAGGTACCTATTTTATCAATTAAGCATATCCAGATCAAGATCTCTCCCAGAATCTCTCTCTATTTGATAAATCCAGCATTTAAATTGATGTCGTTTCATTTTACTCCTAAAGATTTCTTCTACCTAATCCAAAGAGAGAATCTTAACATTAATAATTGAATGATGAGGCCTTCCTACAATCCACAAGTTCAAATAAATAAAATAGAGTCATTGGGAAGAAAGTTTGAGTGCAGCATGTAAAGCATACAGATACGCACCAATACCAACAACCACTAATACAATAATATATTAAACTTACATCTTTAAGACTTCATCACAGCAACCCATGCACAAAGCCCCTCACTTCATCCCTCCCAACAAAACTCTTAAGAGAATGTGTTCTTCAATAAATTTGTATTTTGTGTAGCCAAAATTTCTCCTGATTTTATAGTGGCGTCATTGGCCAATTTAATTTGATCAACACGTCAACCTTGTAAAATTTGACCTGATTAATTTTACAAGGCTAGCCCGGTATTAAGACCACTAAGACTCTAAGACCGTTGCCTTGGGCCTCACCCATTAGGAAGGCCCCATAAATTTTTTTCCTCTTTGTTGTTACTTCTATAAAAGTATGTACAACACTTTAGCATTTGAATTTTTTGCCTCACTCTTTATGAAGGCCCTTAATTTTTTTTTTTTTTTTTTTTACAAGCAAACCCCTAAATTTTTAAGATTCATTTATTAGATTCTAACAAAATATTCTTGTACAACTCTTTAGAAAAATCCCCCAATTTCCTTATTTTTATCCTTTACCTATAAAGTTACTATAATATATTTATGTACAATGCTTTTGCATGTGAATTTAAACCTCTCTTTAAAAGATCCCCAATTTTTTTAGTAATATTTAGAAAGGCCTTCCAAAATTTTTAAGATTCATTTGTTAGCTTCTAACATAAAATTTTTGTACAACTCCCTAGGAAAGCCCTCCAAATTTTTTCCTTCCCTCTCCAATGTTACTACATATATTTATTTGCAATGCTTTAGAATATAAATTTTTAGGTCTCCGTCTTTAGAAATACGCCCCAAATAAAATTATTTCTTCTCTCCAATGATATCCTCATTCAAAGTTGTCCAACTCCTAATTTTTCATGGTACAACCTGAATTTTGTTGCACTAATATTCAACCCTCATAGTCCAATATTATTATCTTTCTCAAGTAGACAATAAGATGCATCTCATCAATATATGTTATACACTACAATACGTGTTCTTCAATTTGATTATAAATATTTCAATTAAAACAAGGATGAATTGACTTTTGGATAACACTTGCAATAATCGCACAACATAACTATCAGAAACTCACTTGCCTCGATTACAACAAAAATATAGCTGAGTAATTCAACACAACCAAATGCAAATAAAGTTCAAGTCATAGTCTTGAGCAATTATATGAATGGAAGAGACACCAAAATATAAGTCCGATAGGGTTTCCTAACTACAATGAATATTCCTATAACAACAATAACTAAGCTTTTATTCAAAACTTTGAGGTCATGGCTCACCAGGTTTTTTCTGTTCACCTTTGTTGAGGGTCATCTCCTCAGTAAAATCAACAACTATCATGTCTTTTTTTACTTACCTCTTATCCATATTTGTTAGGTCTACCTCTGGTCTTTATTCCTCCATTAACCATGATGGTATTTATTCTCGTGGTTGATGCACTTACTGACACCATTTGCACATGCCCAAATGGTCCTCCTTCGCTTATCCTCAATAAAAAGCAATATATGAGTCACCATAAATGCACCCACTTGTTCTCCCTTCTCTTAGGCTGGGTGTTCGTTGCCTCAACGCCATCAGTGCACATATTTGTTGGCAAGGAATCTGGGCAGAGCACTGTCCCAACTTTTGCCGAGATGGGCATTTATCACTACTCATCTATCCTAACATCTCAATTCCACTACACAACAACAACAACTAAGCCTTTTATCCCGAGTACTTGAAGTAAGTTATATGAACCAAAAAAGAATCGTGCTAGATCGATCACACCGACAATCCTTCTTCATTCATTCCTATCGAGGAATATGTCCTCATTTAAACCTCTAGAATAGATATCTTTTTGTATCATCTCCATTTATGTTTTCTTCAGTTTTTCTTTCGCTCTTTTAACCTATCCTATATTGATAAACTCTCTACGTCAAACTAATATATTTGTAGGCCTACGTTGCACATGACCAAGCAATTTCTCGCATCTTCTCTTCGATAGAGGCTACACCTAGCTTAGCACGAATATTTTCATTTCTTACTTAATCTTTCTTGGTATTGCCACACATCCAACAAAATATGTGCACCTCTGTTATACATCTTCAGTGAATAGCATTTCTTTATAGCCCAGCATTATGTGTCATGCAATAAAGCTGGCCTAATGCTCATCTCACTTCCATTACACACTTTAAAAACCAAAATTTCTCCAAACAGAAGTAAAACAAAATTTCTCCAAGCATTAACACTCTTTTGATCAATATACCAAATTAACACAAACAATCAACACAAAATTTTTATTATTTTGATTGCATAATTAATATGGAGACTAAATTCCTCTCCAGTGAAAGAGAATAATCAAATTCAAATTCAGAAGGTCCACTGAATGAACAGTTCCTACACATTAACCACGCAACAGCCTAAACTCCCCAATGTACACGAAAAATCCCAATATTTCGCAGCTACAGTAAAAAAAACCCTAGACTTCGAATTTTTGACCCAAATCACAACGTCAACTGATCCAAAATCTACATGCAATCGCTATTGTTAAAAAAACCTACAAAAAATAAAAACAAAATGAAACCATCATATAACTGTTGATTTCCGTACAAGTAAGATAACACCTCAAAGCTATAGGCAAAAATTATACAGATGAACCGATTTCAACTAACCGAGCAAAAACCCTAGAAAAATCAATTTCAAATGCTGAATGAAGCCACAGGGCAAAATTAGAGGAAACAAGCAAAGGGGATCAAAGCTTAGAGCACCAAAACCCTAGATTGGAGAGGGCTGAGAGCTCGAAACCCTAGGCCTAGAGAGAATGAGCGAGAGACGAGAGAGAGAGAGAGAAAGAGAGAGAGAGGGAGGGAGAGCTCTTACTTGAGATTGTTCGAGTTGGCTCCTACCGCGATTGACTTGGATGAGCGAGGAAAGAGAGAGTGAGGGGAGAGAGAGAGAGAGGGAAAGCGGCGGGGCGATTGGGTAAATGCGAGGCGGAGATTTTTGCGACCGCGATCAGCACTTCGACCAGCGGGAAGTCAAAAAACGCGAGAGGCAAATGAAAAAAATGGGGTTTTTACATATCTGTCCCTTACATTTCTAAAAATTAGAATTTAGTCTCTCAAATCTTCATATTTATAATTTAGTTCCCAAATCTTTTAAGTTACGATTTAGTCCCCTGCCATATTTTTTACCTGAATTTCCCATTATACCTATCAGTTATTTCACTTTACTCCTCCATTCCCTTTTCCTCCTCTTTCTTCTTCTTATTGGATTTCCCTCTCCATTCTCCTCCTCTCTCTTTCTTCTCTTTTCTTATTGGGTTCTCTTGAGTTACTTCACTTTAAAGATTAACTGAGAGGGAAGAGAGAAAAGAAGAATGGAAAGAAAAATCCAATAAAAAAAAATGAAGAGAGGAGGAAGATACAGAAAGGACTAAAGTAAAGTAACTCAGGGTATAACAGGAATTTCGAGCCAAAAATATGGTTAGGAACTAAATTGTGTTAAATTAAAGAATTTGGTGACTAAATTATAAATATGAAGATTTGAGAGACTAAATTCTAATTTTTAAATATTAAGGGAACAGATATGTAAAAATCTCATGAAAACGTATCGGTCTCTTAAATCTTTAAAAATTAGACTTTAGTCACTGAAATCTTTATATTTTGATTTTAGTTTCCCAAATCCTTTAACTTACTTCACTTTAGCCCCCTGATAACTTCCGTTAGGCCAGTTAAATTTTAGCCCGAATTTTTCGTTATATCTCTGAAAGCCTTTTTTTTTTTTTTTCCTTCTCTCTTCCTCTTTTTATTATATCCATTATTCTCCTCTCTCTTTTCCCTCTCAATTAATCTCTCTGTCTTCTTTCTTTTTTTTTCCCTAATCCTACATCTCTCATCTTCTTTCTTTATTTTTGGAGTTTCTTTTTTTTTTTAACAATTCAATTATTCAAAACATGTTAAATTGATCTATATATTTTCCAGTAGTTACTTTCTTCTTGGTTAAAACAAAGAAGAATGGAAATAATAAAATTGTTCAAGACATGTTAAATTGATAAAATTTCGTGAATTTCAGAATTCATTTACTTTTTCATCAAACGAATATAAAATGTTCTGTTCACCGAAAATCGTTAATTTTATGTCAATTTGATGGATGACCAAATCAAAACTAAAATCTAAGAAATTGGATATGAATATATCATAGGGGGTCGAAAATCATAATCTGAAAGAAAATTTCTCACAAAAGGCCAACTAGCTGGCCAATTGATGATCGTAGTCTGAAACGAAAAGCATTTTCTTTCTCACAAACGGCACAATACTATCATTAACACATGTTGGAGATTCGTGTGTTCCCCTCAACGAATTTCAAAAGTTTCGCAAGCTGAAAAAATTGATGATCAGGAGCAAAAATAACAAAATAAAATGTTTTTTTCTCCATCAAACCAAACTTTATGGGCCCAGAAATCTATTTCAATTACTGAAAACGGAGTTGCTAGCCTTTGAATTCCAAAGCTCTCTCTCATTTACGTTACAACTGAGCTGAAATTATCAGCTGCATGATAAAATCACATGCTATTGGATTCACACAGATGCATGCAATTTTGACTCCTGTAACTTAAAGGAGTCAATATACATATATAGAGAGAGAAAGAGAGAGTTATATATATATAGAGAGAGAGAGAGTTATATATATAGAGAGAGGGAAATGGAAATGAACTGACAACTCACGCAAGTTACTTGAGTTACAGTTTACTTATACCCAATTTCTTGGGTTTTAGTTTTGATTTAATTCTCCATCAAGTTAATACAAAATTAACAGTTTTCAATGAATAAAATATTTTTTATGCTCATGATGAAAAGGTAAATGAACTCCAAAATTTATGAAATTTAATCCGAAAGAAATTAAGAAAATAGAGATAGTAATTGTAAAAAACAAATGAAGAAAAATCATTGGATCATTATAGTTTCACAGCTAGCTCACGTAACTTTTTCTGAGTTGGCGACTCACGTACAGTAATCCCATATATATATATATATATATATATATATATATATATATATATATATATATATATATATATATATATATATATATATATATATATATATATTACGGAAAAAACTATGTTATAGGAGGGACTCCCTGCTATGATGCTTAGGTGGACCAACAAAATCTTTATATGTGGTGGGATTTTTTAGAAAAATAAATTAGGTGGAGGGTTTTTTGAAAAACAATAGTCTTTTTAGTAAATAATACTATTGGTCCACCTAAACATATATATATATATATATATATATATATATATATATATATATATATATATATATATATATATATATATATATATATATATATATAAAACGGCAAATTCATCGATGGTGAAAAGAGTTCCTTCACCAATACTTATGTAGTCCAATACAATCATTACACGTAGCACCATTTAAGGTAACAAATGAATTCTCTTAACTGCTCATTGAGTGGCGCTATGTGTAATAATTGTATTGAGTCATCTAAACAGCGGTGAAGCAACTCTCTCAATTTTCCGTTTACTCGTGTGTATGTGTATACACACACACACACATATATGAGAAAACGGGAAATACACTGAAGGAAGGTGAAGGAAGTTTCCTTCACCGCCGCTTAGGTGGTCCAATAAAATTATTACACGTGATATCATTTAAAAGAATTCATTTATTTGTTATCTTGAATGACGCCCCGTGTTATAATTTTATTGGGCCACCTAAGTGGCGGTGAAAGAACTCCCTTCACAGCCGGTGTATTTCCCGTTTCCTCTATATATATATATATATATATATATTGAAGATAATCCAATACAAACAAGGCAAAATAAAATCCTTTTGATTGGAGCTCGATATATATTGAAAACGTATCTTTCTTGAGTATACTCGTGTGTGTGTGTGTGTATATATATATATATATATATATATATATATATATATATATATATATATATATATATATATATATATATATATATATATATATATATGAGAAAACGGGAAATAAACCTGCGGTGAAGGAAGTTTTCTTCACCGCCGCTTAGGTGGCCCAATAAAATTATTACACGTGGTGTCATTTAAGAGAATTCATTTATTTGTTATCTTGAATGACGCCCCGTGTTATAATTTTATTGGGTCACCTAAGCGGCGGTGAAGAAACTCCCTTCACCACCGGTGTATTTCCTGTTTCCTATATATATATATATATTTATATATATATATATATATATATATATATATATATTGAAGATAATCCAATACGAACAAGGCAAAATAAAATCCTTTTGATTGGAGCTCGATATATATTGAAAACGTATCTTTCTTGAGTATTTATTTTCCTGTCCTCTTCTCTCTTGTCTTTTTATCGCTTTGCTCAAATTCTCCTCATAATGCCAAAAGTCAGCATCACTCTAGTCTTCACTGTTGTCCCCTCTCCCTCTCCCTCTCCCTCTCTTTCTCTCTCTAAGTATGAAGTAGAAGAAGAAGGAGGAGGAGGAGGAGGAGGAGGAGAGATCAAGGGGGGAGAGAAATATGCTAAGGCTAATTGGATTCAGGTATATATGTGTTTGAGATTTTGAGTTCACCACTGTTGTCTTTATTTCTACGAGAAGCTATAAAGGCAGATTTTTATTTTATTTTTTCTCTTTTTTTTTTTTTGGGTGGCAGGTTGAAAAAAAATTTGCTAATCACAAAGAATGGCTTCAGCATGCAGCAGCTATTCTCCACTGATCATGGAGGACAAAGGTCTCTCTCTCTCTCTCTCTCTCTCTCTCACACACACAAGCTCTTTAATTCAGAAGATTATTATCTTAGGAAAATTCAAATAATTTTCTCTAAAAAAAAAAATTAGAAGAAATTGGAGGTCAGCATGAGAATAGTTTTGTTGGGTTGGGTTGGGTTAGGTTAGGTAGAAGGGCTAAAAATGGAAATAATTTTTTTTTCTGTTCAATAAAATAGAAGAATTAAATGAGATCTCTAACTATTCAAGGTTTAAGGGACTTCAAGCTCAAAAGAAGTGAAGTGGTATAGGTCTCCAATTTTAGAGTTTTTTTAAAAAAAAATTCCTTTTTCTCTCTGATCCCAACATTTCACCTTCTTTTATCTTAATATTGCTTTTCGACCTCATTTTAGTGTCATATTTTTTATCTTCTATAATTTTATTTTCTATTTCATTTATTACTCATCCTGGTTAAACTAGGATGAGCAAGTTTTAATCTAATTTCTATTATGATGTTTTATAGACAAGATAAACAAAAGTTCTTTTTTTGTTTGAGTGGGTAATCTCTCTGCGATCCATTAATCAGATGTTAATAAAACAAAATATAATATATTACATATATAATTTCTCACACAATTTCTCACACGTGAGCGAACAGTAAAATAAAATAAAATTACAATCATGCCTAAGGAGAGACATTACCATAATTGTATGGAATAAAAATGTATCGAATCTACTAGCACATTAATGACATGATAGTTATCATGTTGTCCTTGACCATTGAGATTATAAATCATGTTCCGGAATTGGATGCAGTCATCAATTGTTATGGTTGGGATGTAGGAGGATAGTGGAAGGTGCAATCAGAAACACTGCTTGAGCGTTAGAGGTTAGAAGCGATCTTTGTCGATGGTTCGCATCCGATCCCCTATGAACTTCTGAAACGTGGCGGTCGACTAAAAAAATGGGGAGGGATTTATCTTTCGGAAGCATATTCTGTCGTAGTTTGAGTTTTATCTCCTTTGCTCCGGCATCGATGGTGAATTTTTAGACAAAAAAAGACACCCTCTTTGAGAAGGGGCAACGAATTCTCGTGGTCCCCCGGCATGAAGGAAAGTTGTGGGTCTATAAGGTATCTCGGAGTTGTTATAGATGGCAATGGATTCTTCTCTGAGAATTCAACGATTGAACAGACGGAAGACCTGCTTAGTTATGGCCTTACAGTAATTGTATGGAATAAAAAGGTATCAAATCTACTGCCACATTAATGACATGATAGTTATCATGTTGTCCTTGATCATTTAGATTATAGACCATGTTCTGGAATTAGATGCAGTCGTCAATTGTTAAGGTTAGAATGTAGGAGGACAGCGGAAGACGCAAGCAGAAATACTGCTTGAGCGTTAGAGGTTAGAAGCGATCTCTGTCGACGGTTCGCATCCGATCCCCTACGAACTTCTGAAATGTGGCGGTCGACTAAAAAAAGGGGGAGGGATTTATTTTTTTGAAGCATATTCTGTCGTAGTTTGAGTTTGATCACCTTTGCTCCGGCATCGATGGTGAATTTTTAAATAAAGAAAGATACCCTCTTCAAGAAGGGGCAACGAATTCTCGAGGTCCCTCGATATGAAGGAAAGTTGTGGGTCTATAAGGTATCTGGGAGTTGTTATAGATGGCAAATGGATTCTTCTCCGAGAATTCAACGATTGAACAGACGGAAGACCTGCTTAATTATGGCCTTACAGTAATTGTATGGAATAAAAAGGTATCAAATCTACTACCACATTAATGACATGATAGTTATCATGTTGTCCTTGATCATTTAGATTATAGACCATGTTCTGGAATTAGATGCAGTCGTCAATTGTTAAGGTTGGAATGTAGGAGGATAGCGGAAGACGCAAGCAGAAATACTGCTTGAGCGCTAGAGGTTAGAAGCGATCTCTGTCGACGGTTCGCATCTGATCCCCTACGAACTTCTGAAATGTGGCGGTCGACTAAAGAAAAGGGAAGGAATTTATTTTTTGGTAGCATATTCTGTCGTAGTTTGAGTTTGATCTCCTTTGCTCCGGCATCGATGGTGAATTTTTAAATAAAGAAAGACACCCTCTTTGAGAAGGGGCAACGAATTCTAGAGGTCCCCCGGCATGAAGGAAAGTTGTGGGTCTATAAGGTATCTGGGAGTTGTTATAGATGGCAAATTGATTCTTCTCCGAGAATTCAATGATTGAACAGACGGAATACTTGCTTAGTTATGGCCTTACAGTAATTGTATGGAACAAAAATGTATCAAATCTACTAGCACATTAATGACATGATAGTTATCATGTTGTCCTTGATCATTTAGATTATAGACCATATTTCTGGAATTAGATGCAGTCGTCAATTGTTAAGGTTGGAATGTAGGAGGATAGCGGAAGACGCAAGCAGAAACACTGCTTGAGCGTTAGAGGTTAGAAGCGATCTCTGTCGACGGTTCGCATCCGATCCCCTACGAACTTCTGAAATGTGGCGGTCGACTAAAAAAAGGGGGAGGGATTTATTTTTCGGAAGCATATTCTGTCGTAGTTTGAGTTTGATCTCTTTTGCTCCTGCATCGATGGTGAATTTTTAAACAAAGAAAGACACCCTCTTTGAGAAGGGGCAACGAATTCTCGAGGTCCCCGGCATGAAGGAAAGTTGTGGGTCTATAAGGTATTTGGGAGCTGTTATAGATGGCAAATGGATTCTTCTCCGAGAATTCAACGATTGAACAGATGGAAGACCTGCTTAATTATGGCCTTACAGTAATTGTATGGACTAAAAAGGTATCAAATCTACCAGCACATTAATGACATGATAGTTATCATGTTGTCCTTGATCATTGAGATTATAGACCATGTTCTGGAATTGGATGCAGCCGTCAATTGTTATGGTTGGGATGTAGGAGGATAGCGGAAGACGCAAGCAGAAACACTGCTTGAGCGTTAGAGGTTAGAAGCGATCTCTATCGACGGTTCGCATCCGATCCCCTACGAACTTCTGAAATGTGGCGGTCAACTAAAAAAAGTGGGAGGGATTTATCTTTCGGAAGCATATTCTGTCGTAGTTTGAGTTTGATCCCCTTTGCTCCTGCATCGATGGTGAATTTTTAGATAAAGAAAGACACTCTCTTTGAGAAGGGGCAGCGAATTCTCGAGATCTCCCGACATGAAGGAAAGTTGTGGGTCTATAAGGTATCTGGGAGTTGTTATAGATAACAAATGGATTATTTTTCGAGAATTCAACAACTGAATAGACGGAAGATCAGCTTAATTATGGCTATTCGGAATGGGTGATGAACGAGATTGAATGACACAAATAGACCACATCATGACAATATGATGTCGGAACCGAGACATCCTCATTTATTCGTCTTTTTATCTAAGTACATTGTAGACTAATTTATTAGTGAGGTGAATCAACAAAACTTCTTAACAAAGTGCGATCTTACTGACTCCGGAGTTTCCAAAAAAGCACACTATTTTTTCTAATAAGACTATCTTCTTATGATCACCCAACCAAAAATAAACTAAATGGTAAATTCATTTTGGTGTGCTCCTTTGGAAACTCCCCAGACTCGGAGCACATGTATGCAAATCAAGTATTGTGGACATGATTTAGCCGGAGTCCCTTTTTTGAAACTTGATTGATTGAACCTTTTCAATCTATTTTTTTAAAGCCAACTAGATCCTTAAATAATCAAACTGCCCCCCAAAGTATTGCTATTGCTACCAACAACAAAGGCTGCTTCCGCTACTGGCTGGGCTATTAAAGCGTGGGCCCCTGTTTGATGCTAAAAGTGAGCTGAAGATTGTTATTGGAAAAAAAATAATAAAAAATGCAGGGATCAGTTGTCGACAAATATAATAATAAATAAGAGTTCGTGTACTGTTGGAATGAGACAAGGCACGTGGGCTCGTTTTGCATGTGAACTTGAATGTCGAATTAAATTTGGGCCCTTTAATTTATTTGAGCCAGGATCAGAACTCTCGCAGGCCCAGCCCAGCCTCAACCCCTTGGAAGGCTAAATGAACCCTGAAATTCCATCTCTAGATGCAAAACCTATTTCTTTTCAAGATGAACTACTAAATATTCCAACGTTATCTTTTGATGGTAACAATGCTTTCTCTGATTTTTCTTTTTCTTCTCATTTTTTAGCAATTTTTCATGATTTTTTTTTTTTTTATCACATGTTTACTTTTCATTTTTAAGTTCACTTCTACAGTGTATAACTTTTCAGTATTTATAATTCGTTAGGCCGTTCTTTTTTTTTTTTCCCCCTCATTTTGTAAAAACAAATAGTACCACTCTCCGTATATGTTTAGTGAATGGTGGCAACAGGAAACAATATGGTGTACCGTGAGCCTTCACCATTTATAATGATGGTGTCCGGACAATTGACTCATGTGTGGATTGGACCTAGGGATGATAACCGCGCCCTAGTAAGCCAATTTTTAGCCCGTCCTCTTCAGAATTTCAGATTGATAATAAATTTTTTGTTTTTCTAATTCAAAATTTTAAATAATACAGACTAAAAATTGACCAATAGACCTGTTCATTTTCCTCCCTATGTAAAGGAAAATATCAAATAGTCGAGAAATTAGAAAGGTGCTTAAAGATGTATCCTTAATGGTTGTTAGTTCCAAAAAGGAGGGGTTTTTTTTTACTATTAAAAGCCCAAATCTGTAGTCGTGCCAATCCTAACTAGGGATGATAATATACGCATTTATGGGCCAATTATTGGTCCTTTATATACAATTTTTTGAATTAAAAAAATGAATTTTTTATTTTTAATTCAAAATTTTGTAAATAGTAGGCAAAAAATTGACATATTGATGCATCCATTACCTTTCCTAATTCTGACCCATTTACATTCCTGACCAGTAGTTGCAGTTTATCTTTTGATCCCAAAGCATGCTGCTACAAATGCTTATATTATAAAATTTCAACAACAAACTTATACTCGTTTTGACCAGCGATCGTTTTTTGACTCAACATACACTTTAGGAAAAAATTATTTTGATAAGGAGAACTAATAGTTAGTATTTGAAATTTCATTTTTGTCCATATTAAAATTGATAAAAACTAAAAAAAATGTGATATTTTGGTAATAAAACAGACATTTATGTTTTCATAATATGACAAATTCAAAATGGATAAGTAATTATGCGCAAATTTTTTCTTAAAAAAGAAACTACTTTTTCCACCCACCAAAAAAAAAAAAACATCTGTTTTACTGATGACATGCTATTTAAGTGCAGGCTGGCTGGCAAGGTCGCACTGATAACCGGCGCCGCGAGCGGCATCGGCAAGGCCACCGCATCCGAATTCATCCGCAACGGCGCCAAGGTCATCATCGCCGACATAAACCACCAGCTCGGCACATCCACCGCCCACCAACTCGGCCACAACGCCACCTTCTTCCCCTGCGACGTCACCCAAGAGCCCGACCTCTCCTCCGCCGTCGACCTCGCCATCTCCCTCCACGGCCGCCTCGACATCCTCCACAACAACGCCGGCGTGTCCGGGTCCCTGGCCCCCTCCGTCACCTCCCTCTCCATGTCCGACTTCGACCGCACCATGTCCGTCAACGTCCGCTCCGTCGTGGCGGGCATCAAGCACGCCGCCCGCGTCATGATCCCGCAGCGCGCGGGCTGCATTCTGTGCACCGGGAGCGTAACGGGGATCCTCGGCGGAATGGCACCGCACGACTACTCGATATCGAAGGCGGCGGTGATCGGGGCGGTGAGGTCCGCAGCGGCGGAGCTGAGCAGGTACGGGGTGAGGGTGAACTGCATATCGCCGCACTCGATCCCGACGCCGCTGGGGGTGAACGCGATGAAGGAGATGCTGCCGGAGCTGGAGGAGGAGAGGATCGTGGCGATGCTGGACAGGACCGGGGAGCTGGAGGGGGCCAAGTGCGAGGCCGAGGATGTGGCGAGGGCGGCGGTGTTCTTGGCGTCCGACGAGGCTAAGTATGTGAGCGGGCATAACCTTGTGGTTGATGGAGGGTTTACTGCGTTCAAGATGTTGAGGTTTTGAGAGGGTTTTTGGTGTTTGGTTTGGGTTTGGATGTTTGTTTAGAAAATTTGCCATGGTTGTGAGAAGATATTGTTACTTTTTTTAATTTGATGGAGTGGTGTTACTTAGATTACTGCTTCAAAGATAAACATTGGGTATGCGTTAGTTATTCATATGCGAGTATAGCACTATATCGGATATGATAAAAAAAAATTATGGATTTAAATACAAAAGTTGAGCCCTTTGACTTAACGCTTAAGTTTTTTGATCAAATTGATTTTCAGTCCATCATGTCGTTGGATGGGTTTAATTTCCCACGTCATCCTCCAGGATGGTTGTGTAGTCCCACATCGACACTGATTGGTTCTCAGTTTTGTGTTCAGACCTATCATATTTCTGATTGGACCAGACATTTCTCTCCAATAGTATGGCTCATTGTTTTTTTTACGTTAAGTTAGATTTTTTTTTACTAGTTACATTCATATATAGCTAATGTATCTAGATATTTTTATTGGAGACCATGGCATAGTTTCACATTTTGCTATTCTTTTTGTATTTTTTATTTCTTTTTTTGGCTAAAGCAGAAACACCCCCCCCCCCCCCCCCCCCCACAAAGTATCAAGTTTTCAAAAAAAATCCCTAATAAACTTATTTATGTTATGTAAACCCATGGAGTTTCAAATTTCATAGAAACTCTCAAATAACGATTTAGAAATATAGTAAATATCAATTTTTCGATAATTTCATATATAAATTTTTTAAGTAGAATATACTAAATCCAAATGTAAATATTTAGAAAGGCCGGATAGTGTTATTTACTACATTTTTAAATCAATCATTAAGCCTTCCACTAATATTGTTTGAGAATTTCTGAAAAATTTAAATTTCATAGGTTTTACATAATATAAAATAGTTCATGAGGTTTCTGGATAAAATACTATACTTTGTGGGTTTTTTTTTTTTTTTACTTTAGCCTTGTTTTTCTTTATCATTGTAGTTTTCTCCTCGTAAGATACTAAATTATGTAGAACTATATTCGTAGTATGTTGTTTCGTTAAGTTTTTTCAATGGAAAAAAAAGAGGCCCACGTCTTATAGAGATAAATGGACATGGGTTCTAATGAGAATAGAGTGGTTATTTACCTTGAATTTTGCTGTTTGGTATTGTACATGCTCCAGTTGATCCCTTGGATGGAGCCAACGGTAACCAAAATCAAAGAAAATTTGAACGGCGGAACTCCTCAAAACCCTTCTTAAACCTCTCTCCCTCTTAAACGCCGGGAATTTCTGGATGCGCCCCATACTTTTCTCAGTGAGCTCTAGACCGAAGAGTATTTTTATTTATAAGTTTGCTATTTTTAGTTTTGGACCCAATTGTTCTTATATTTTTCCTAGTGAGCTGTATTCGCTTTCAATTTGTCCGGCCTCCTCCTCCAGTGGCATCAGCAGTGGCGGAGGGTGGAAGGGGTTAGGCTGCCGGTGAGCACCACCGTGTGATTCGTCGGCATCAGCGAACTGGGCCTTGTTGCTGCGGAAAAAGATGGGCTTTTTCGCTCCGAGATCGGTAGGGATTAAGGTTAGGATTGGGAATGGAGGGCCGTTGTGGCCGCGGCCGATGGAGAGGGAGCCAATAAAGGAAGAGAAGATAGGGAGGTGGGTCTCGCCGGAGGAGTTGGCGGCGGGGGCCCTCGGCCACGTGGCCGAGAGAAGACAAATCCTGGTCGTCGGCGGAAGAAGGAGGAGGAGCTGGATTGGTGGTTACATGGTACAATTAGAAAAAATATGAGACTTACTAAGAAAAAATGGATAAGTTTTAAACTTTCCTTGGCTCAAGGAGAAATCGGGGCTAAAGTATGGAGCGCATCTAGCAACTCTCTTAAACTCCTTAAAAGAACTAACCCACCACCCAATTCTCAATTCAACTGCAATCGATTCT
The DNA here is from genome assembly GCA_036321105.1 of Dracaena cambodiana. Lineage (NCBI taxonomy): Eukaryota > Viridiplantae > Streptophyta > Magnoliopsida > Asparagales > Asparagaceae > Dracaena > Dracaena cambodiana. Next base: position 4,830,671 of record JAYEPQ010000014.1, read on the forward strand.
TTCCTCTCTCCTCATTGCACGTAAACATTCCTTAACCTTTTATCTCCTATTCCCTCTACCTCTTAAATATAGCCCCATTGACCTCCTCATTGCACGTAAACATTCCTTAACATTTTAAATGAATGCTCTTGCCGATATCTCTGTCTAAACTTCTTTAGTCTTCGATGAGGCTGTAAATACAAAGTTGAGAACCAATCTGATCTAAAAACTTAAACTGTTAGGTAGAACCTCTAACTTTGTATTTAAACCTGTATACTTTTTTTGTCATATCCGATGTGGGATTATACTCACATATAAACAACTTACATATAATCCTCTCCTATATGGAGAGTTAAGGTTACTAAATATAGTTAGCATTACACTGCAGTCTTTTACATATCTTCAGTCAAAAGTTACTCCTCCATCTACCCCTATTTTCTCCAAAACATGCATCTCCTTCATGCTCTTATGTCTCTTTCTGATCTTAGTCTCCCACTTGAGTCTCCTCCTTATGTCTTGATGTGCTATCATTGGAGCTTTTGTCTTCAGTGGGGGCATTCATACTTGTCCATAGAAATATATAATGATGAATTTTCATAGCCAAAAAAAAATGCATTAGTATTTATATCATTGAAAATTCTCTCATTTCTCTCTAGCCATAAGTACCACATGCATGCTCCAATTCTTGACTTTTGTTGTATAAAGTCCTTATTCTTCTTGCAACTTTTTTTTATGTTCACCCATATTTCTTCCAAATTATTATATCTTCATTGTCTATACGGCCCTAAGTCATATGTCATCTCCCATAACTTTGTAGCAAATGTGCATATGGTGAATATATGCTCTACCGTTTCCTCATCTTGCTGACATATGGTGCATATGCCTAGCCCAATCCACCCTCTTTTTTATATATTATCCCAACTTAAAATTGCTTTCCTATTTATAAGCCAAAAGAACATTTGTATTTTATATTCCATAATGCATTACCTAATGTATGTGGCGCTCCTCTCATGCACAGTATTTAATAACAGGATCTAACAGAAAATATATGATTCTTATCCCACAACCATAACGGTTCATTCTTGTTATTGTTAAAAACTATTTGTCTATTTATTATTCGCTTCAACTCCCTCTCTTGTTCTCTAGCCATCAGGTCATCTGCTCGTGTAAGACGACATCTAAAGCGGTTATTATTAAGAATTGCCCGCATCCGGCTATCCTGTTTATCCAATACCTCAAATACCGCTGGAGCGACAAGTTTGTTGTTTTCATTAATTTACACCAGTTTTTGCGATTTCAGGGATAGCAAAACCAATTGATTCTTTGGATATATAAAGCTAAATACTGCATTGGCTTCATTATTCCCTATTTGCTCCATGGCTTTCTTCCAGGTCAGTTCACTCGCCCCTTTTGGTAGAAGACAATTATTTTGTATACCCATTTTCCAAACAACTTCTTTCACATGTGACTAACAACCCATTACATACATATATTTATAACTTACAAGAGTCAAATATACATTGTTTCCGTCGAAAAACGTTGTTTATTTCATTGCTATGGATTAATAAAAACTATAATGAAAATATCCAAATTACAATAAAAAGAAAGAAAAGAAACAAATGAGAGGACTTATACAATACGTCTCTCTCTTTTTACAGAAGGTGTGGATTCTAAAGTGGTTATGGAGTATCGCTCTTGTACTCCGTTGACGATCTAACACCCAAAATTGATCTTGAACGTGGAGAATATGAAGAAGAAGCTTCTAGCTGGCAGCTCTTGCTGCTAGACAGCGTGCGCTCTGCAAAATAAATCTGGTCTCCTTCAAAAGATTCCCAAAATCCTCCTCTTGGCCCCTATTTATATATTTTGGGGTTTTCTTAGAGATAATGATAGAATTCCAGTTGCATCTCATATCTGAACTCGTATCTGGATATGAAATCTTTAATTCCGAGTGATTGATAACGATCAGAATCAGAATTCTAGTTGAAATTTAGAAGGAAACCCAGTTTGAAAATTAGAATAGCCCCGCGTGCGCGAGGATGTCAACCCCGCACGAGGCTATTAGCCTCGCACGGGGCTATTAGCCCCGCGTAGAGTTATGCTGGTCTGATTAGCCTCGCGTTTGGAAATAGCCTCGCGCAGAGCTACGCTGGGCTGATTAGTCTCGCGTTTGAAAATAGCCTCGCGTTTGGAGCTACGCTGGCCTGATTAGCCTGGCGTTTTGAAATAGCCTCGCACGCGCGTGGCTATTTTGCCTCGTGTGGCCTTATTTTTCTTGTTCCTAATTTTTCTCCGCCTACATACATACATAACTTTGTCCACGTATTTGGATTTTGGATAATTGCCATGTCTGAGACCTCGTATTAGTGACAGATTTGACATTTATATTTTGTCTCCAAAATTTAGCTGACTGAGAGGTGTTCTTTAGGTAAAGTAGCTTCCAAACGTGATACAAAATATTAGAATTAGTATCAATATTAGCTGATGGGATATGATATTTGAATAGGTAATATTGTGAGCATCATACTGGTTATAACGGAAACATCAGCAAAATCAGACTGATATCTGGTATCTCAAAGCCTGATATGATAATTGTGAGATATATTGCTGATTCCAATATTTAAAACCTTGTTTCCAACGTTGCATCAAAGTAATAGTCCCTTGATATTTTGCCTTTCCATGGCAAAAGGCCATCTTATGGGATTGTTAAAGTACTAAGGGCATGCTTTGCTTCCTAAATTTGCAAATTATGGTCTGCTTGGTAAAATTGTGGTCGGCTTGGTTGCGCTGGTTGGAACTGATGGCAACTCGACTCGATGTTTCTTCAATCAGCTTAACCTAGTTTTCTCTAATTTTCAAAGCTTTTACAGGACCACTCTCTCCTAAATCCTTGACTTACAACTTCGTCCATCCAGAAATTTCAATTTTCAATTATTAAGACCGAGATTATGAGAGATGAATGGTTTAATAATTATTTGAAGATAATATCTTATTTTCTTAGACTGAATAAAGTACTTTTTTTTAATTTTATCTTAAACTTTCAAAAACAATGATGAAACTATGTTCCTGGTTGTGGATTTCTTTTGAAATCTACACCCCTACAAGGCAATGTGCTTGTTTTGTTTTTCGACAATAAAAAATGATGCCTTGTTTATCTCAATATTCTTAGATTGCATCAAGACTTAATTAAAAAAGCATGAGTTTGCACCGTAATGGCATAAATTTGTACAAGAGTTATAGAACGAAACCACAATATATTTTTTGGGCCTCCAAATAATTCTGTCCTCACTCTAATTGTTGCTTTTCTTTCTGTTACTTCAAGAATGCTACCTCACTTTCACCTATCCCTTTTTATTTCTCATCCACCCCTGGTTTAGATGCTTGCATTAGCCCTTGGAGCCAATACGGTTTGGATTTGATTGGAAATGTTGGGAAACTTGTGAGAAATCGGTGACCACTTGCTGAGTGTAGGGTCGGATCAAGTTATACGAGGCCAGATCTGACCGGGTGGCACTAGATCTTAACTAGTGAGTTCGTGATAGTGAAGACGTCGTTAGTAACGAGTGAAGCCGCACAATGATTAACGACGATGAAGGTAAAGGCAGACATTTATGATGACTCTAGTTATGACAGACCTTATGCTAGAGTTAGGGTTTTGGACTTTTTTTTTTCCTCTTTTTTAAATCAAGAAGATGGGGTTGAGAATCTAGGGTTTTAGAGTGGATATTTTGTTGTGATACCAAATTTGATGCAACAAAAAACAAGGTTTAGGATTTATGGTGGGGGGGGGGTTAATGGATTTAGGGGAGAATAGGGAAATAATATTCAATAAACTCAATTTCTAGATATTACCTGCTATGAATGATATATTGGTTGATATATCATTGTGGAGATACGATATAAAGAATTCGATATTGACTCATATCTCCGATACATTGGATATGAACTCCCGTATGATACGAAGATGATATTCGATATTTAAAACCTTGTTTGGATGACAGAAGAAGTTGGGGGTAATTCACCACTTCATTAAATAATTCATTTTTGGGGATGGCAGTCAAACTCAGCTTATGAAATTAGCTGCTAACAAACAAGCAATTTAATAGAAATGCAACTCAAGGGATCAACTTCCAACAAACAAACAAACAGAGAGCTTTAATTCAAGGAGACAATCTCCATACTAATTAATTTCTGGCATTTTCCTTGAAAGGGATCACGAGAGCAAATTAATCAGCCCCTCTACGCTAACTAATGAATGTAGTCCAAAACCGTCCCATCAGGCCAACTCAGGATGTGGTTGCTTCATGAGATTTAGAATAAATTTGGCTGAGTTGGGAGGTTGACAAGTTCATTGTATCCCTAATTCATGCCTGGGCTGGGAAATTCTATTTGCACATGATATTTTACTCCTGGCGTCCTGGTTTCTCTTTACACCAAATTCATATTTTGAAATACTACTATTTTACTTTTTGCGTCCAATTTTTTTTCCAAAAATACCCTCCTCTTTTTCTCTAACTCCTCACTCTTCCAAATCTATTTAGCAAAAAAATATTTTGGTCGGATATTAATACCCGACTAAGAAACATGCTGATCGGGTATTAATACCCAACCAGCAAACGAAGTCTCCAAAAAAAACTAATTAACGATAAATTTCAAACAAATACGTATAAAACCTGAAACATTTTCAAATCGTACATTAGATTTCTTCTCTAATACTAATTACATATTGGAATTTTCTATTTGCATAAGAAAACTTAAATGCAAATTCCAAACTCAAATTTCACTTATCACGGTGAAATCGAAGAATTTAAAATTCTTCTAATCTTTTCATAAAAATTAATGTAAAAAATTTTAAGGGATCAAAAAATCAAATAGATGATTTTGTAGGAGATGTGTTTTTATTAAATACAAAAAAAAACCATTTAGGATTTTAGAGAGAAAATAGAGGATGAAAACGATGAGTGATAGTTCCAAATTTTAAAAAGTTTTAGTTTGGAATTTATAAGGGTAACTTAGTCTAAAAAAATAATAGCAAAGTTGTAATTATTTATAAGTTTTAAAACTATGCATCAAGAGTAAAATACTGTGTGCAAATAGAATTTCCCGCCTGGGCTAACCTAAATTTTTTTTGAGTTTTTACATATTTGTCCCTTAAATCCTTAAAAATTTGAATTTAGGTCCTCAAAATCTTCATATTTATAATTTAATCTCTTAAATCCTTTAAGTTGCCTCACTTTAGTCCCCAGGCATATTTTTGGTCTGAATTTTCCGTTATACCCCTAAATTAGTTCATTTTAGTCCTCCCTTCCCCTTTACTCCCCTCTTACTCTTCTTATTGGATTTCCCTCTCCATTCTTTTCTTCTCTCTTCTCTACTAATTAATCTCTAAAGTGAAGTAACTCAAAAGAACCCAATAAGAAAAGGAAAGAAGGAAGGGATGACTAAAGTGAAGTAATTCAGAGGTATAACGAGAAAGTCGGGCCAAAAATATGTCTGTGACTAAAGTGAGGTAACTTAAAAGATTTAGAAGGCTAAATTATAAATATGAAGATTTAGAAAACTAAATTCTAATTTTTAATTTAAGGGAGAGATATATAAAAACTTCAAAAAAAAATTTTGTTTATTCCTTTTATTTAAGGGACATGAACCTAAAATCAACAAACTGCAGTTTGTGGTTGAATTAGGATTCAGCCAATACGAGTTGCATTTGCTGAAATATCCGACAAGATCATTTTAAAAAAATAATTTTGGGCTTCTTCTTGCGATTGTTTTAGTGGAAGTTAGAGGATTTTGATTACCTTTCCTAACTCTTACTTATTTGTTCTTTTTTTTTTCCCCTCTTGTTGTGATCCTCTAAGCCTTCCATTGTCCATATCCATGGCTCCAAAAATGACAAGAAGATTCGAGAATTATGTGAGGTGCTGAGGGTTGTGCTGGAAGATGATGTTTTGGATATCATCAATTTTTTTCTAAGTGGTCCAGGGAATAGCTGTCACTCCTTAATTCCGTAACGCTTGTTTGTTGGGTTATTGTTTACATATTCTCGTGTTCACCATAATTGGAGGGAGGCTATCATGTGCGTAGATTATGTGCTAATGAAGGTACCATGTTAAAGATTAAGGTGATTTGATAGGAAAATTTTCCTAATCGACTTGCGAATTTTGCAATGAGAAATGTATTCGGTGCTAGGTATGAGCGGCCGTAACTATTAGCAAAAATATAGGAATAATATCAATACAACAACCAGCGGAATCTAATAGTTAACCGAAGGAAAAAATAGCAGAGACAAAGAACATGCATATTTAACGTGGTTCGGCAATGTGCCTACGTTCATGGGGACACGATCGAAAACTTCCACTATATTAAAAGAGGATTACAACTTTTTAGTTCTCAACCACAAGAGAAATCACAGAGAAATCATACAAAAAATTTATTTCAAATTCTAACATCTTGTTACAGCTGCTACTCCAAAGTCTTTGCTAAAGAAAACTCCTGTAAGGTGTAAGGTTTCAGCCGCCACACACAAATTATTTGCTTCAGTCACACAAATAATTTTCCTTGCTCCTTGCTTCAGGCCGCCACACCACAGGGAACAAGAGCAGCACCCTTCAGCCAAAAATAAATAATGGCAGCACCCTTCGGCCAAATTTTCTTAGGCCACAAATTAATAGCCGCCTTTCTTTTTCTTTGGCACAATATTAGCAGCCAGTCCTTGATTTCGTTTGGCCAAAAATAATTTCACCCGCCACCTATTTTTATTCGGCCAATCCAAACCCGAGCCACACACCCCATTATATATATATATATATATATATATATATATATATATATATATATATATATATATATATATATATATATATATATATATATATATATATATATATATGAGTAAACGGGAAATACACCGACTGTGAAGAGAGTTCCTTCACCGCCGCTTAGGTGGCCAAATAAAATTATTACATGTGGCACCACTCAAAGGGCGATTAAGGAAATTCATTTATTTGTTATCTTGAATGGCGCCACGTGTAATAATTTTATTAGGCCACCTAAGCGGCGGTGAAGGAATTCCCTTCACCGCCGGTGTATTTCCCGTTTCCTCTCTCTCTCTCTCTCTCTCTCTCTATATATATATATATATATATATATATGAGAAAACGAAAAATTTACTGACGGTGAAGGGAGTTCCTTCACCATCGCTTACGTGGCTCAATAAAATTATTACACGTGGCACCACTCAAAATAATAAATAAAAGAATTTACTTAAATATTCTTTGAGTGGCGTCACATGTAATAATTTTATTGGGCTAACTATGCGACAGTAAAAGAACTCTCTTTACCGTCGGTGAATTTATTGTTTACTCATATGAGAAAACGGAAAATTTACCGATGGTGAAGGGAGTTCCTTCACCACCGCTTAAATGGCCCAATAAAATTATTACATGTAGCGTCACTCAAGATAACAAATAAAAGAATTTACTTAAATATCCTTTAAGTGGCGTCATGTGTAATAATTTTATTGGGCCAATTAAGCGACAGTGAAGGAACTCTTTTCACTGTCAGGAAATTTCCCTTTTAATATATATATATATATATAGCTACACCTCTGCAGCTGCCCTTGTAGAAGGGAGAACTTTGGGCATCAGTAGGAAGATTTCTGTTTCTTTAATTTTTTTTATTGCAAGCTAAGCCATGTGATTAGTGCATCAACCCTGCCTATAAATATTTCCTGATTCTTGTATTTGGCTGCTGTTGTCTCTAGTTTTTTTTAATTTTTGGTTTCTATCTCTCTCTCTCTATTTTTTTTTTCTCTCCTGATAGAGAACATAGAATCTTCATTGAGAACAGAGAGGCTGATGGGTATGGTCCAAACAAAGGGTAGGGCTGGACAAGGCTAGGTGCAGGACACGGGCACATGCAGAAAGATCCAAAGGGTCACCACTCACCAGCCCTGCAATGAGCCACAAGCCCTACAATTATTCCTCAGTCCATGTCCCTATATTTCGAATTCTAGATGCCACAATGATCACATTTTGGGAGTTTCCAAAGGAGCACAACATCTTTCCTAGTGAGCCCACTTTATAAGTGTCCGGGCTTTGAGCCCGGACAAAAAAAACAAAGAGAAGTGGGCTCACTAGGAAAATTGGTGTGCTCCTTTGAAAACTCCCCACATTTTGGGAGTTTCTGGTCCCTGCCTGATGCCTACACTTCACGAGAGTGTCCTCTTTAGTAGTTTTAAAAGAAAATTCATATTTTTCACTTGGATTTTTTTTTTTTTTGGTGTGTTGGATGTGTTAGCAAAAATATGGGAATAATACTAATGCAACAACCAGCGGAATCAAATAGTTAACCGAAGAGAAAAATAGCAGAGATAGAGAACACACAGATTTAACTTGGTTCGGCAATGTGCCTACGTTTACGGAGACACGATCGAAAACTTCCACTATATAAAAGAGATTGCAGTACTCTAGTCTCTCAACTACAAGAGAGATTACAATTAAATCACCATGTGAATATGAGATAAACCTCTCAACTCACCTTTGCTACGGTAGCCAAAGCCCTCCTCTGTTTAGAGGTGTTTAATGGGCCGTGCCTGGCCCTTGCCCGGCACGGGCGTGCCGTGCCGCCGGCACGGCACGGTTGCCCGGGCTTGGCCAGCCGGCACGGCACGGTGGGCCCATGCCGTGCCCGTGCCGAGCCTGTGCCGGCCCATGTTAATTAAAAAAACAGAAAAAAAAATTTAAAGTGGGTAATTTGCTTCATTTAACTAGATTTAATAAGAAGTAATAACAATAAAAAAAATATTATATTATATTTAATCTCATTACATTCATATAATTGCTCTATAAATCTCTTTAGAAATTATACAAAGCCCGAAGAGAGTGGATATGACCCTACCCGTCACCCACAATTTGTTCTTAATATTTTTTCTAAGAGATTTATGAGTTAAAAATTACAAAAAAAATTGAAAATACATGAAAATCCTTACAAATTTAAATATTTTTAATCATACTTTATTTTCTTCTGGTAAGCCTAAAATCTCTAGTACAACTTCATTAGTCAAGTCTTATTCCCTATTTTCTGCGTCGTACCAATCCTTCAAGCAGACACACATCTCCAATGTATCCGATGCCATTGAGATTCTCAAGTCCGTGAGCACTCTACCACCTGCGCTAAAAACAAACTCTGATGCTACAGTAGACACCGGAGGAGTTAGTAGATCACGGGCTATGTTAGAAAGCACGGGATATGTTTTTTTCTGTGATTTCCACCATGCCAAAATATCAAAAGATTCATAATTTTTAGGGGATGCGTTATTTTCATAGTTAGCTCTCTCTAAATAATAATGTAATTCATTAAAATATGTACTAGTTTGTCTTGCCGTTTTTCTGTGAAATACAGATGATATTATTGGATTACGAATTTCCCTAGTAGATGGTTCTTTTGTAGTTTGTGTCGGCACACCAGACATATCTTCATATGTTTTATACATAATATCTAAACATGTTTTAATATCACTAACTAAATCCCTCACATTATTTTCATAAGACATATTTGTATAAAATAAATCTATTAATATTTCAAGTCCATCTAACTTGCAACGGGGATACACAACAGTTGCAAAATATAATAAGTATGAAAAATCTTTAAAATATTTATTAAATTTATTTTCCATAGGTTGAACAGTAATTTCAAGTATAGGGTGATTTCTACATTTATTAAAAACCGAACTAATTTTGGTTAGATAATATAATGCAATGTGTGTAGTTGGGTAATAAGTTCCTGACAGTGCTCTAGTTGCATTTTTAAATTTGCCTAAAAACTTAGAAATGCAATGCAACTGTGCCATTCATTATTATCTAAACTATACATTGGTGACTCCATTTTATTAAAAGTATTTATTACATTTTTATACTGAATAGCTATGTTTAACATTTTATATGTAGAATTCCATCTTGTTCTAACATCTATAGGTACAATTCTAGGTGATATTTTCATATTTTTACATATTTGTTTAAATGCTTGTCTTCTTGACCCACTATTTTTAATAAAAAGTAATGTATACCTAAGTTTCATTAGTGAATCATTTACTATTTTTAAACCATTTTAAACGCATAAGTTGTATGTGGCAAATACACCTAACGTGGAATAATTTTCCATTTAGAATTGGTTTTGTATAATTTTTAAGAATTCTAATTGCGGCCGTATTTTCAGAAGCATTATCAAAAGAAATGGTAAATATTTTATTGTCTATTTCAAAATCTAAAAAAACACTTAGAATGGATTGTGATAAATTATGTGTATTGTGAGGAAATTCAAATACCATAAACCTTATTATTCTTTTTTGTATGCATCAATCTTGATTTATATAGTGTGCCGTTACGCATAAATAATTAGTCATATTTTTAACTTCCCAATAATCTGCAGTTATACCAACTCTAAAAATTAAAGAAGTAAAAATAGCTATTAAAGTGTCCATCTGCTCTTTATATAGTTTGAACATGTCGGATGTTGATGTTGAACGTGAGACTTTTTTATATTCGTTAGTAAATGCTGATTTACAAAATCTTTCAAATTTGCGATTTTCCGAAAAAGTAAATGGTTGTTCGTCATGTATTATAAATCTTGCTAAATGTTCTCTTGTTTTAATTTGATCATATTTACGTATACCTAATGATCCACTAAATGTGCTTATTTGTGTTTGATGTGGTACATTTGGTGGGTGAGTTTTTTCTAGGTGTCTTTTAAGATGACCCGTTACGCTACCTAAATGAAACGAATAAATTTTATGACAGTATTTACACTTAACTTTCCTAACACTATTTTCTATTATTTTTTCAAAATGTTTCCATATGTCCGATCTAGTAGCACTAGTAGATGTGGTAGTTTGTATTTCGGGGTATGGTTGTATCAGTAGGTTCTTCCTCAGATACAGAAAATGATACTTGAGGAGATTGTTCTAAGGGTTGACATAGATTTTGATATTGTTCATTAGTTAAAAAGGGAGTGAAAGAACCCGTGGCCTGAGAGCAAGAAGCGCCAGACGAGTGTGGATCCATTTTAATAAAATCCCCAAAAAAACAAAATAAAATTCTCAAAAAAACTTTAAATTATAAATACCTGTTAACCGGTGAACTAATTGAGAGAGAGAGTAAAATATCTAGCTAGAGAGATGAAACTGGAAATCGAAATAGCGAAGAAAACCTTACTTCAATGAGAAAACTTGCTTGGATCTTGTTTGGGAGACTTGTTTTCTTAAGACTTCTTGAACACTTGATTGAAACTTGCTAGTTGTTTTACTTGAGACTTCTTGAGAATCAAAGATTTTAGAAGATTTTTGAGAAAGAATTTGGTTGTATAAGAATGATGAATGATAATAGAGAAGATAATGAGATATTTATAGAGAAAGAAAGGTTTTAATTTGCAAAAAAATTACAAAAACCACCAAACGGCTATTTTGACCGTTGGGGGAAAAATCTGCAATTTAAAATTGCAAGAAACCCCCAACGGCTATAAAAAATAGCCATTGGGGGCTATTTGCCAAAAAAAATTGCAAAACCCCACCAATTTCCCCCAACGGCTATTTAAAAAAAAAAATCAATATATGTGCCGGGCCGCACCATGCCGGCGGCACGGCCGGCCACGGCCCAAGCCGAGGTGCCGGGCCGGGCATGCCCAACGGGCCGCCCGACCCATTAACGCACGGCCCATTAAACAGGTTTACCTCTGTTCAATAATTCCAGCCGCCTAGCAGCAATAAAGAACAGTAGTCCGCAACAAATTTCTCCTGCTTCCCAACCACTAAAGAAAGCCGCCACCTTTTCTTTCTTGCTTCAGCCGCAACCAAATTATTTAACCAAAGAAAGCAACTCCTCTTTCTCTTTCCTTCAGCCAAAAAAACAAAAACAGCGGCAGCAACCTCCTTGTTTGCTACAGCCGCACCCAACAAAACAAGAAAATAACTTCGGGGCAACATGCCCTGGCCGCAACACCCCCCACATGTGTGTGTCTATATATATATATATATATATATATATATATATATATATATATATATATATATATATATATATATATGTGAGAGAAAAATAGAAATGAGCTGACAGCTCACGCAAGTTATCTGAGCTGCAGTTCATTTTGACTATCTCCAATAATGTTTTTTTAAAAAAAAAAATTGATATGATCTCGACTCCTAGGGTTCACTAATACCCAATTTCTTGGGTTTTAGTTTTGATTTGATCATCCATCAAGTTAACACAAAATTAACGGTTTTTAACGAATAAAATATTTTATTTGCACTTGATGAATGGATAAATGAACTCCAAAATTTATAAAATTTAATCCGAAAAAATTAAGGAGGTAGAGATAGTAATTATAAAAAAAAATTGAAGAAAAATCATTGGATCATTATAGTTTTGCCGCTAGCTCACGTAACTTTTCCTGAGCTGGCGGCTCACCTACAGTAATCAATATATATATATATATATATATATATATATATATATATATATATATATATATATATATATATATATATATATATAACGGGTTTGCATCGGTTTTGAATCCATTTTGAATGGATCAAACCCATTACGGTAATAGGGCTCCATTAACAACAAGATGTGTTTTAGCAAACTCTGTTGTTTGTGTACATACAAGGGTCTGAAACTGGAGTTTCACTTAAGTTTGGTGTAATTGGGGTGTAAAGTTTCGAAATAGAGTTTCACCTTATCTTTCCTATCTGTTATCACAAAACTTAATAAAACTGGACTTTTAAAACTCCATTTTATGCATGGAATGTAGTTTTAAAAATAGAATTTCAAATTGAAACTCCAAAATTGTAGTTTAGTGAAACCTTGTAACCAAGGCCTAGCTCGGAGTTACAGCTAATCAGTTCAATTAGTAGTTTTTTTAAGGGGAAATTCTATTTGAGCACATCACTTTGTTCAGTTGGGAATTAGTCGCTGAACGGTTTTAAAATCATTCAAATATTAATACCTGATCAAGAGAAAAAAAACAAAAAAAAAAAAAAAACAAAGTTACCAAAAAAAACGACAAACTTGTAATTTTTTACAAATTTAGGAGGTGTTGGTTGACTGGGCAAAGTGGGGTGCTCAAATAGAATTCCCGGATTTTTAGAATTTGCAGGGCTTGCAGTGCTTTCCTCATCGGTTGCTCCTCTGAAGCATCAAGAACAGCATAAAAAGGTCAAGACTAACGGAAAAGGCAAAAAGGACGGGAAATTCTAAATGCGCACCATATTTTACTATGACACCACTTTTCCCTATGTTGTAAATCACTTTACTATATAGTATATGTGGTGCTCACTAACAAAATGTGGTGCGCATTTAGAATTTGCGAAAAAAGAGTTGCCATCGAAAACAATGAAGTATGGTCTCTTCATTATTTTTCCATAAAGTTGGCCACTTTTTCTCAGCTAAAAAATAAACACAAGTCACAAGTCCCATAACAAAGCGACCTCAAAGCAGTAGCACCATCTCAAAGCAATGAAAAAGGCTCCCAATGATAGAGACAATGATAAAGAAAACTTCAGCCATTAAATTAAAAATAAAATAAAATATAATAACATAAAATGCACCTCCAATAACAACAACAACAACAGTAGATTATCTAAAACCCTGCAACCAAGTACACATCCAACAACCACATGGACTCCATTACCAAAACCCCAGCAATTAAATTTACAAAGCTGCCCCTCACCGCTGACGACACGGGCTCGGACCCGAACGGGGCAGCGGCAGAGTGGGGCTCGATGGAGTCGGGGTTCGGAGGGCTGGGGCTCGATGGAATCGTCGGCAATGCGCCTTCGGGGGAGCTCCCCGTTCCGTGCTTCGGCGAGGGGAAGACCGGCATTGCGTCCGGCGGCAGCGCCGGGGGAAGGGAGATGAATGGGATGGTGGGGTGGGTGGACGGGGAGACGGAGATGGAGGAGGAAAGTTGGGACGATACTGGGGTTGCGACGGATAGGAGGAGGATGAGAGAGTAGAAGAGAGCGGTGGCCGCTGCTGCCATTGGTAACCAAATTTTTATGTTTTGGATAGTTAAGATGCATGTGAGATTAGTTAATACAGATGAGGAGTGATGGGGGGGCAAGTTTTGGCAGGTGAGACACGTGGCATGTGGTGGTTGGTGGGAGGGGGGGACAGGGTGGCAAGTTGGGCGAGGTGACAAGGCACCTTAGAACATGGGGGTGCGGGGTTTTGGTAACTCTCTCTTGGGGGATGCATTTTTTGAGGATTTGGAGAAGTCTCATGCGTGACTGGCGGGTAAACTCTGGACTTTGAAGTTTGTCAGGGTGCTCAGAAAGTGATATGTTCTAAGTTACAACTCACATGGTATTTGTTTGCATTAAAGTAAAATGAAAATATTAGAAGTAAGACTTATTTTACAACTTCAAGTATTTGTTTGTTCGAAAAGAAAGTTGAAAGTTACTTTTTAATTGATGAGATGATGCCTATACGGTACTTCACTTTTCAAACTTTCTTCATCATACTTTGAGATTGGAAGTGAATTAAAAAGTAAGTAAAGAGGACAAAAAAATATTTTTTTAATTTGTATGTCTTCGTTATCTTTTAAAAGTTATATATTTATTTCTGACAAATAAATAAAATAATATAAATTATGTTTATTTAATTAATTAAATAATACTCCTTTACTTCCAAACACACTTTTTCTGAAGTTATAGTAATAAAAATTGTAACTTGTATTATTATGTTTGGTCGGAAGTTTCAAGTAGTTACTAGTTGCAAAAATTTTCAAATATTATTTTTTTATTTTCAAGATAACTGATAAATAAATAAAGGGGAGAGGAAAAGTTATGTTTTTTTTTAGTAAATATAATTATTGCAAATGTGTACAAGTAATTATAATTGTAACTACAAACTTTTACAACTGCAATTTCAATCAAACAATAAAAAGCGTCACTTATAGCAAAAATAGTTCCAATAGCAAAAGTGTCACTTTATTTACTTGTAAATAGCAGTTGGATTATCTATCAGTAATAATTGAGAATAAATCCAAATTTATATTGACTTTACAATGAAAATGACTAGCAAGGGGCCCTGTTGATGAATAATTCATGTCCCCACTGAGCTTTGCCCATCTCTGCACTTTTTTTTTTTTATGACAATTGAGTCCCATTTTTTCTTCCTTCTTCACATCATTCTAAGTGTGGAATTAGAAAATCTGAAGTTTATAAGAATTCATATTCGGTGGATATTGTTTCTGCCAAAAAAAAAAAAAAAAACTTCTAATGCTCAGGTCATGGTCGTAAAAGATGGAGCTAACTAAAGATCATAACTATAATAACTAAATGGGCAAAAGATACAATGAACAGTCAGTTTAGATATTTGGGTTTTATTATTCAGAATGATAGAGAGATTGATAATAATGTCAACCATAAGATACAAGCTGGCTGGTTGAAATAGAAGAGAGTTTTATGCGACTGTAACATTTCGTTAAGGCTGAAGAGAAGTTTTATAGAACTGCTATTAAGACAGCCTTATTATATGACATTAAATATTGAGTTATAAAGAAACGTCATTCATAAAAAATAAATGTAACAAAAATGTGTATACTTCACTGAGTATGCAGCAACACTAGAATAGATAAAGTGAGAAATAAAGATATTCATACTAGAGTATGTGTAACTCCAATTGATGAGAAGATGCGATAAAATCACTTACGATGGTTTGGTCATGTGCAACATAGATCTACAAATATACCAGTTCGACAATGAGAGTTTATCAATGTAGGACAAGTTAAAAGAGTAAAGGAAAGACCAAAGAAAATATAGATGAAAGTGATACGAAAAAATATGGATTCTAGAGACTTAAATGAGGAGATATTACTTGATAGGAATGAGTGGAGAAGGATTATCCACGGGATAAAAGTCTTAGTAATAGTAGTTATTGTTGTTGATAAGATGATGGTGTTGTTGATAAGATGATGGAGAGAGAGTTTAATCATTTGACTCAGGCCCTTGACTGGAGCCTAACTGTGAGGAAAGATACTAATTGGATCCTTTACTGGACCTGCCTAGGGTCTCTTATTGAGCCACTTTTGTGAATCGGTTATTTAATTATGCATATTAGCTGGTTTGGAAAAGTTAGGGATGAACAATTCGACCGACTCTGATCAATTCGACCGACTCTGATCGGTGGGAGATTAAAAACAAGAAAAGAACAAAGCCATATATGTAAAGGGCCGGATTTAGGGGTTGGCTTTTTTATTCTAACAACTCCGATCAATTCGACCGACTCTGATCGGTGGGAGATTAAAAATAAGAAAAGAACAAAGCCATATATGTAAAGGGCCGGATATAGGGGTTGGCTTTTTTATTCTAACAATATTCAATCATGAGTGAAAAATAATAATGATTTCAAATTTTCTCGTCAGCACTTACTTATAAGAAGTTAAATTCATTGGGACACTTATTACATAAATTATATACTAAGATAAACAATCTTATATGAACTTTCAAATTTACATCTCATTTAATCGATGTGGGACTTTAATTTGCTTATTCCTTACTTTAGGGATTTGGATTTTGTCTTGATCCATTTGTTTTCGGACTAATTACACTTCTTAAATAGTTGCGAAGGCTGTAGAGCTGTCTTTCTTTCTACTTTCTATCTAAAAGTCTTAAATTATTATTTGAAACATATCATATTGCTAAAACATTAAAATTGAATAATCTCGAACCTTTTCTTTCACTGCACTCATCAAATGATCAAAATTCTTTTGGCCCCACTTCAATCTAACTTTCAAGTGCGTATTGAGTGTTTTTTTTAAAGTCCTAAAATTGTTTGGAAAGCTTGAATATGAATTAGTTAGTGGGGGCGGATCCAAACACTTGAATTAGGGGTAGAGTTATTCAGGAATTTATATTTCCGGTGCAAATTTATGATATTACAATGTTAATAATAATATTTATTTCATATGATATATGACTATAAATAGTCTAAAATTTATATTTTCTCAATAATTCTTGATGAAATCCAAAATTAGCGGGTTAAAAAGCAAAGCAAATATTTCTGTTTGGATCATTCGTGCAGGAGTGCAGATTTCAAAAGAGATCGACACTGATTAATGGATCAAGTTTTGCCATTATTATTATTATTATTTTTTTGGATTTCAGAACAAATAAAGCTTTTTATGAACATTACATCAACTCAAGGATGACAAGAATTGTCAACCATCTAGAAACAAGATTTTCTTAAAAAAAAAAAAACTATATAAAATAATATATCCCTACAATAGCTAGGGACAAGATAACTATATCAGATACAATTCATTTACTTAGAAAAATATGTTGACATTCCCAATCTATACTTGTCATGTAAACTGCAGAGTAAATTTTCAACTGGATACCAAATATCTTCTTGGAGAAAACATCTTTCAACTTTCTGAACTTAAAAATGCTAACTTGTGAGGGCACTGCAAATTCTGAGTCAATTTTATAAAATATTCACTAGTTCAAAATTATGAATTAAGTGAATAAAAAATGGCTTCAAAAATAAGAAACATGGCAAAATAATAAAACAAAAAAAATAGTCCCCCATCGATAAATGAAAGTATGGATTTATTATTTATATAATAAGAGGAGAAATCTCGATAACTGGACTATTATTTCTATCCGATGTAAGAGTGATTATTGTATCCTGGAAGAGGGAGACGGCGCCAGTTCTGCCAGATTATATAAAAACTAATTCGTTCAAATATCACGTTAAATGAAAATTATCAAAAAGCAAACTAAATATTATATCTCAATACAAGATAAAAAGCTTATTATATAAGCGAAAAACTTGACCATATATAATTGATTTGTCTTTCCAATAGAGGAAATGAATCTTCAAAATTTGTGATAGATAGAGACCCTGTTTCTATATTTAAACTCATGAACTCTTCTTATTCTATCCGATGTGCGACTATACTCACATATGAACTTTCTAACAAATAGAAGTGTTCGTGGAGTTTCATTTTAGCAATATTAGTTGTTTTATTCTCCTACTTGGATACATCGCAACATTGCTTATGCTGCTTTGCTCGAGATATATCAACCCCAAGTTTACATTCTCCTAAACTCATGAATCATGCCATAATTTTTGAATCATTTGTGCAAATTTTAAGCCATAAAGATCCAAATTATTAAACGCTACTGCATGTAATCGAAATTAGACGACTGACATAAGGTTAGACCGTATGCATGTGAAGAAGTTATGTGTCGACAAACATGAACTATCTACACGTACACGAACTCACATGATCGACATGATCAACATGGTTTTTGCATGTAACTGGTAGATCTTGAATTCAACATAGATACTTCAAACAGTAGTTGCAAGCTTAACCCTTACTACAAATGACCGTTATTTTTTTTATCGTTGCACCTAATATTTAAAATAGCAATAACGGTAACGTAACGACTTGCCTCTGTTAGGTATGTTGCATAACGTAAGTTATGTAATTTCTTATTTATTTAATTAAAAAAATTATAAAACTATATAAAATAAATTTTATAAATTGAAAAATAAATTTAAAATTTCTTTAAAATAATATAAAACTATTTTGTAATACATAATTTATTTTAATTTTATATTAAATTTACAAGAAACAAGATTCTAATTTTTTTTTATTTCAATTCCAGATATTATTATTATTGTAATTTATATTTTGTAATATTCAATTTATTTTTTTTAGTTGTTAATTTCAGTCCAGTTAAATATTTAATAGAATCAATAAGTAAGATAATATCAAGAATCGGAGAGCAATTATAACAAGCGAATAAGGAAATAATCGCAAATTAGCAATTCATTTTCGCAAGCAATCAAACAAGCCAACAATTAATCATTTAATAAAAATTACAGCAATTCGCTAATAATCAAAATAATAATCAACAACAATATAGAAATTATAAAAATATGTAATTTAATGTAACATTATGTAATATAATGTAAAATAATATTTAAAACGTACTGTTAAGATGCACTAAGTTATTTTCAATTGTTACGTAGCGCTAGGGTTCCGTTAAATTATGTAACACAACTAACGGGTTTGTTATTTACAACATTGGTTGCACCATAAATCTGTCTAAAACACACTGTCTTACCTAAGATGCCAATACATCATCCTCGTTGATGGCCAGTAGCCCCTCATCCAATGTACCTCAAATTGAAAGTGAGCCTACACTTCAACTATGAATAAGTTTTAAACTTTAACCATAAACTTAGTAGTACCTAGTAAGGTTTTAAATATAGGTCAATACCAAGATGTATCACAAATATCGTACCGCAAGTTTTGAAATCTGACATGTGATATCAAGGTTTTAGGTATTGTGTGAGGTTTTCCTCGTCGGACAGCTCATATTGAATGATATACCAGGGAAATATGCTCATACTGGATACTAATAAAAGTAGTATATATAAAGCCATTCGCAGACAATATGTTTAATCATAGGTTCAATACATATTAAAGAACAATTAAGATCAAAATAGGCACGATCGAGATTAAGAGACAATATCAGAGATAATATAAGTAATAACAATAAAAACAGTAGCAATAGTAGCGGTAGGAGAGGAGACGATAGTGTTTGCTCAAAAATTGCACTTTTCCTTCCATTATAAAATTTCTGGATTACAACAAAAGGATATGGATTACAAATTTGAAAAACAATAAGAACAAGAATATTGATGAATTTCCTTTTTTCTATGTGGGTTCGGGTGGCGATGGAGCCTCGCTAGTGTCTCCGTTGACCGTCTGACTGGTAGAAGAGAATCTGCTCCTTTCTCTGGACTCTGAAGAAAACCCGCTCTCGATACCTCTGAACTCTCCAAACTCTGCGCCCCTCAAGATCCCCTCTCTCGAATCCACTCCTATGTTTTATAGACTGTGGAGGCTTGAAATCCGGATCGAATCCGTCCTGAAAAATTGGATCACGAGATATCAAGAGAATAAATAAACGGAAGAAGACGGAGAATAACCCGCGGCTCCCGCGGGTTGGCACCCGCGGGAGCTCTCCCGCGGGACTCTCCCGTGGTGGTTTCCGCAGTATATATATATATATATATATATATATATATATATATATATATATATATATATATATATATATATATATAATTTTTATTATTATCAGATATATATATATATATATATATATATATATATATATATATATATATATATATATATATATATATATATATATATATATATATATATATATATATATATATATATATATATATATATATATATATATATATATATATATATTTTAGTGTCTACAGAGAGCAATAACAAAGAGAACTGTTAAAAGAAAAAGAGAACTGTTAAAAGAAAAGAAGATATAAGAAGAAAAAGAGTACCTAAAACAAAAATATTTGAAGTCACAAATATTAATAGAAGCAGTTCTTTGGTTTAGGTCATTGTCTTTTTTAGCTCTGCATGCAGCAACTTGAGATATTCTCTAATTTTTATTGTAGCTATTTCAGAGTTTAACCTTTTTTTTAGGATAGAGGTGAAGGAATTAGAGTTTTTCTTGGAATAACTTTGGATATGAAAATTGATCCAAAACATGCTAAAAATGACATGTCCCCTTTTCAATTATATCATCATGGCTACCCCTAAAAAGAATATATTAGGGATATATAAGATGATGTTTAGAATAATGCATGATATAAAGTAGAATATCAGTCTGATATTACCAATTCCTATATCACAACTCCTCGGTCCGTATCGATACTGGTTCCGATATTAAACCTGCAGGTATTTGTACTTTAAAAGTTAATTGTTGATATAAAGAAAAAATATTTAATGTGCATTATTAAAATATGATGAAAATGTAGAGACAAATAAGAAGGGTTGATTGCACATCATAAAAACAAGATGTACGGCTCTGTCTGATTTGAGAGAAAATGAAGGAAAAGAAAAGAAAATAAGAAAAAAAAATATTTTTTATTGTTTAGTTAACTTGAGAAATAATTTAAAAGAAAAGAAAATATTTTCTTAAGCATTAAGGAAAATCAAATTTCTATCTTCTTTTCTTTTATTTTCTTTTTCCTTTTATCTTTCTTTTTCTTTCTTCCATTTTCTCTCAAACCAAGCACAACCTAAGTGATATGCAAGCTGATAAGAATTCCGATGATCAGTAAAATAAGGCCTTTTCACCTTGTCATATGTCTAAAGAATAACTAATATTATGTAAAACAAACTAACTAAAAAATAAGTTACAAAACAACACCCTTTTTGTTAGTTATCACACACCCACCTACTAATTATTTCAATATTAGAAGTTCTGCATCAACATTGTGGGGAGTTGAACCCACTCTCTAAGGATGGTAATGGACATCAATTTTTTGACCTACCTTATATAAATTTTTAAATTAAAAATAAAAAATTTATTTTTTTTTAATTCAAAATTTTATATAAAGTGGATCAAAAATTGACCCGTTGATGCATCTATAATCGTCTCTACTATTGTCTAGTAAAAGGGAAGATTGACAAAGGGGCAAATTGCAGCGAGTGCACATAGCCTTCTCTTGAGATGCCTCTTGTTCTGTTATACAATCCATATATAGACCAAACAACAACAAAGTTTGTTGCGAGTACAAGCTCTGCTATCGCTTGCTTGCTGCAAATACAATCCTTGTTACTGCTTGTTGCAAATACAAAAAGACCATATCAATTTATAAATGCATTCCCATATCAAAAAGACCAAATATCCCCAACTAGCCATTATCTGGTTAAGAGGGCGTATTTTAGTAAAATGAATTCCCCCAAAAACAGCCAATACCCCCCAGCTAGAGGTTGCGGCTGCAGCCACGAACCGGGCCGGCCCTAAGGAATTTTTAAGGCCCGGACTTTGACCAGGGAGACCTGGGTCCGGGGGAGTTTCCAAAAGATCACGCCTCTTTTCCCAGTGAGCAAACTAGATAATTATTTTTCGTTCGAACTTTCAGTTGGAACTTTCAGTTGGAAAGTGCACTGACTAGTAAAAATGGTGTGCTCCTTTGGAAACTCCCGAGTCATGCCAGGGCCCGAGCTTGGCCCGAGTAACAGGCCAGTCTACCAGCTTTTTACATTGGCCCGAGTAATTTGAACGGGTCTAGCTTTTTACGAGCATGAGCTCTTAGTAGGCTCAACTTAAGGGTTAATGCAAATACTACATACTACAAATTTTTTCTAAGCTAAAATTTAGTTATTGTTTTATAAATTAGTTACAAAGTAAGAGTAAAAATAGATGATTCAAAGATGATTAGTTTATCGTATTTAAAATTTTAAATTAGAAATAATTTTTTTTATTTTTATAAATTTAAAATTTTAAATATGACGGTGGACCGAGAGTTGGTTTTAGAACTGTTTATTCTCATTCGATATCATCTAATCGCATTCGATATCATCTAATCGAGTTAGACCAAGTAAACGATCCGCATTCTTCTTCTTCTTTTTCCCCTAATTGTTGTGATTTTCTAATTGATTCACATTTACACGGACTAGTCGTCTAATTTATTTTCAACCCAATATATATATATATATATATATATATATATATATATATATATATATATATATGAAGAAACGGGAAATACACCGGCGGTGAAGGGAGTTCCTTCACCGCCGCTTCGGTGGCTCAATAAAATTATAATAAGGGGCGTCATTCAAGATAACAAATAAATGAATTCTCTTAAATGACACCACGTGTAATAATTTTATTGGGCCACCTAAGCGGCGGTGAAGGAAACTTCCTGTGTAATAATATATATATATATATATATATATATATATATATATATATATATATATATATATATATATATATATATATATATATATATATATTATTATTATTATTATTATTATATATATATATATAATAATAATAATAATAATAATAATAATAATAATAACTTGCAGAATTTCATGTGTATGCCACAGAAAATCCATCTGAACAAAACAGGAAGCTCCGGGGAATTAAAATTATTTTTTTTTTGAAAAAAAAAACATCATAGAACCCGTATGCTGGGAAAAAATCCCCGGCAAAATCAACGGATGACCAACTTATTGAAATCAAGAATGGCCTTTGGCTGGCAATCTGGAAAAAAGAAAAAAATGGTGCAGAAAAATATCCTCAACGTCGGCAGCATCGTTTTAAGCATCAAATCCTTGAATGTGGCCATCCATCAACATTTCAGCATTGCATCATATCGCCAAATTACAAACCAAATAAAAGTTATCATGATGCAAAGATCTCATATTTTTCTACCCTTGGGCTTAAATGGACCTCCTCCAGCCAGTCGACTAAGTGTTTAAAATAAAACATAAACATATTTATTAGCTGCAAAATTGACACCAAAAATCTCTCTGTAGTTGAAGGCTAATTAGAAACAGCTAAACAAACCAAAATCTCAACTTTCAAAAGAGCATTGATTTTCCAAATGTAATTAAGACGTGCATTTTCAAATAATAATTCGAAGTGCAAGGTTATTAAAATTAAAAAAATCCAAAGAGAGTTCGACCAAATTACAACTCAGGAAACATGTCATGATCTACGAAGGCATAACCAAGGCCAACATGGCCAAAGGTTACGGCATGTTAAAAAGCATCTAAAAGCTCCGAATACAAGCAACATAAAACACATTGGCAAGCAATTTATGCTACGAAATTCAAACCATCATCAGCAATCGCTTCTCAATAGCAATACCAGGACACTGTAGCTTATTTTAAAGGTGCTACAACAGTTTAGACACAATAAAAAGAGATAATTTAAATAAAGCATTGTTTTTTTAATGACTAAAACATAGAGGACAAGCTAAAGATGAGGAGCAGGGATTAAGAAAGCAAAAACCAAAACAGAGCTCTGCCCTACTAGACTAGTTGTTTCTTCATTCCTAATTGACAAGTTGTTCTCATTTAAGACTTTGCAACAAGTTCCTCGATCAGATCAGCAGCATCCTGGACGGTGGCAATGCTCTGCGCACTGTCCTCCTCCACGCTGATGTCGAAGGCCTCCTCAAGACCCATCACAATCTCAACCTACAAAATGAAAACGAGAATTTCAGATATAAATTGCATGTAATATTAGATAAAACATGGCAACCATGCAAGTCAATAGATATTGCAATCTTTCTATATTCTATATATTACTAAGCCAAAAGGAAAGAGAAATATTTATAATTTAAAAATTAAATAATTAAAAATTAGATAAATTTCGGTTTGGCCTTTCCTATTTTTTGAGAGTTTTAGAAATTTAAAATTCTTTAAAGATATCTATTAGTCTTAAAAAAAAATAAAAAAGGGTGCGAGAAAAAAGTGGAAATAAAGAGATTATGGACAGTTACTTCTCAACGTAAAAAAAACTCGTAATTATTCCTCTTCCTCAACTTAAATAAATTAAATAATTAATAAGTTTGAGAAAATCCTGTTTGGCCTTTCCTATTTTTTAAGAGCTTTAGAATTGTTATACTCTTTAAATATCATGACGATATCAGTTAGGCTTAAAAAAAATAGTATGAGAAGAAATAGGATAAATTGATTACAAAAAGAGTATGGGTAGTTACTTCCCAACATAAAAAAAAATTACACATGATGTCCCTATTCCTCTTCTTCCTTCTCCTATGATATTCTCTTTCCTATCTCTAACCATGTTCATTACTCTCTTGATCTACTTTTTATCTTCCTACATTACTAACAAAAGAGGAGAGAGAAAACTTTCAATTTAGTAAATACAAAAAATGAAATAATGGAGAAAATCTAGATAGGGATTTTCTAATTTTTAAGATTTTTTAATTTTTATAAAATATAAACTCCAAAATTATACAGGATGTAACTGTTCTTAAAAAGAGGAAGGGTTGGTTCTTAAAAAATCATTTTCTATAATAACTGTCTTCTTTTTTTTTAAGGAGAAATTCAAAAACTCATCTCTCTATTTGCTTTACCATAGTCAATACCCTCATATTTCTCAAAGTTAAAATTTTCCCAGTTAGAACTTCGTGTTAATGTTTAATGTGCGATAAGAAGGATCTCGATGATTGCGGTATTGGTTACTCAAGTAGTGAATGTGATTGAGTTTGTACTCTTACTTTAATCTTTATTTTTTGTTATTTTTATTCATGATTTGGTTAAGAGTTGGAGATTTTAGGAATTTAAAATGATAATCTAATTCGAAATTTTGAGTTTTGTGTATTGAAATTGTCAATTTGATTGCGTTAGTATTCGTTATATTTGGATTTTTTATGGTTGCAGTTATTGTTGAGCCCAAAGGACTTCTATGATAGATTATTTTATGATTTATGTGAGATATTATTTTTGTTTTTAGGGAAGAATTAATTTTTTTTGGAGGATTGTTTTATGGGTTGAAAATAGAAAATGATATTGGAATTGGGAAATTTTTTACAATGACGACAGGATTTTCATAATTCATATTTTAAATGGACCATAAGGATTGGCCTGGAACTTTCAATAAGAATTTTAAATGGTTCTGATGACAGATAGTTGTGCTTGGTTGGGAAAACTGCATGCTTTCTTTTTTGACACCTACAGAGTTGTGCTTGGTGATTGTTACATAGAAAGACGGAGACATCTATGTAACAATCTGATTACCAAATTTGGGGTGGTACTCCTTACATGCAAAAACTGAGAAAAAAAGAGACATCTGATGGCCAGGCCTCCAATGCCTTTGTCAAAGTGATTCAATAATCACAACCCAACAAAAGGAGTGTAAAAAGAGTTCATCTCTTCTTTATTTTCTCTCTTCACCAACTTTTGGATATCAAATATTTGTTTCAGTTTTCCACTTTCAATTTATTTTTTTGTGGTTAGATTTTGGATTCAAAGGACATGCACGAGTATAGCATATGAGGCAACTCTCCACGAATACCAAATTCGTGCCTTCGAAAACGATGTCCAAATAAGGTATTCTAATCACTTCAGTTGGTCTTTTCATACTAGAAATTAATATATTTTTTCTCATCATTGTATCTGTATCCTAGAAGTTGAAGACCAAAAAGATTTTTAATCACTTTAGTTGGTTCGTTTATACTTGAAAACAATGTATATTTCTCAATTCTTGTGTTTTTTTATATCTTATGTCAAATGAACTCTATTTATTAATTACTTTTTTCAAAGATTTACTTTTTGGAACTTATAATTAATTATTCCTAAATTAACAAATTTCCCATTTTATGAAATTTATAAGTACTTCAATTTTCTTTTTTTCCTAAGCTATTAATCTAATCATTCATGATCATATGTTATTCTTCCCCAACGAAAAGTAATCCAAAAGAGATGAAAAATCTATTATTATTTAACTTACAGTTTCTCAAATGGATCATATATTTTAAGCAAAACTATTGTTTGAAATAAAAATTTTAAAAAACTAAACCCAAAAATGGTGGGGGGGGGGGGGGGGGGGGGGGGGGGGAAGGTTCGTCGTTCTCATTTTTACGAACTTTTGAACTTTTTGAAATCTTAAGTATGGATTTGAATAATAATGTGATCTGGAAATATACAAATGTATGGTTTTGATTTATTCATCATCATTACTTGGAAATTTATAATGATGCCAAGAGTTATCATAATCAATAGAAATAATTAATTTCTTACTATTCTGTATAATGATGTATTTAATATATATAATTATATATATATATATAAATATATATCCAAAATTATGCGTTTATAACTGCAAGCACCAATATGTAATTCCAAATTTGTAGCAGTAATCGTAATTTTGTATGCCTCAACCACCTTCACTGAAGGGATTTAAAGATCAAAACTTTAACAAAAAGAAGCACAAGCCAAGTTGCCTCTTCTTCATTTTTCATCTTTTCACTCGCTTTTGAAAGATTGAAAAAATTAAAAATGATAATTTTTTTTCCAACTTCTTTTTTTATTCCCTTTTTGATGTTGTCAGATTGAGCGCATTGGGGATAGAGGGACTTGAACCCTCACGATTTCTTAAGTCGACGGATTTTCCTCTTACTATAAATTTCATTGTTGTCGGTTTATTGTTTTAGCTCGGTGGAAACCAAATTCTTTTCCTCAGGATCCCTCGAATGGAAATATGGAACGAAGTAACTAAATTAGACAGATTTGGTATAATCCCTTCCTCTAGAGGGATCATCTAAAAAGCTACTCGCATTGGATGCATTCAACAATAAAAATAAAAGCTAACATAGATGTTATGATCTAGTGCATAGGAGATCACTCTCTATGAAGACCAAATCTGCATTTGCGAGAGTTGACGTCTAAAAAGATATTTGAATCATTTTAATTAGTACTTTTACACTTGAAATTAATATATATATTTTTAACAAGGCTCATGTATTGGTTAGTGGATGGAATGACATTATTATTGGAATAATTTATTTTGTCCATATTAACTCTCTCTTGCTAAAAATTTTAATTTCTGTTTGTATAGGAATTCAAAGTTTAATGGTTTAAAAATAAATTTTAACCATTACGTATTATATTCTGTATATTTGGAGAAATTATCAATGTGAACTTTGTTCCTAATTTAATTTTCATGGGTGATATCTACTTCTGAAAACATACTCATAAAAGTTAATGTTGTTATCTTGCATTTCATCTTTTTGTTGATTCATGATCAAATTATTGAAATAAATCAATTATATAAAATGACAATTTTCAATACTCCTTTCCTAATATAAAACAATAAATTTCTTTATATCTTTCCTAAATCCTCCATATATTTCTAAGCATTTGCGCAGGTTTCCCACTAGACTATACTAAAGAAGCATTTTTTATATGACTCATTAGGACAAAAAGGAAGGAAGATATCGTACCGTATCAAGTGAATCAGCCCCCAGATCAGAAAACTTGGATGCACCAGTAACAGAAGCGGTATCAGCAAGGGCAAGCTGCTTCTTCACTATTTCACAAACCTTTTCTACCGTCTCAGGTTTCGCCTGTTCAACATACACCGAAAATATAATCATTCCAATACCAGGATAACCAAGAGAAAAACAAGAATTAAAGAACAAAGTCTCGATACATGAGCAGTTTTGAAAGTTTATTCACAGATTTTCAAAATATATTCTACAATACAAATACAGACTACATCACCAGTAAAAAGCTTGCATTAAAAACAGTAACCATCTCCAGCATTCACACAATGATAAGCACTGGTCTAAAGTCTACGTTCAGTTGAGAAAGACAGTAATGTACTTTATCATGGACATGGGATGTGTAAGATGCAGATATGTGATTTCTTCTTTGCATATATGTATATTCAATAATAATATAATCTTCTGAAGAAAAAACAGATCATATATAAATTTAAGTACCGAGTGTTAATTCATATACATCAACATCTGAAAAGTAAAATGATATATAAAACCATGAACATTTGTTGAATGGAAGCATAACATGGTTAATGGTCATACATTGTTTTCTGGTGAAGAAAAAATACACAGACGCTGCCAGCCCTTTGGACATATGATAATTTTAATGGGAAGGGGCCCTGCATATCACTAAGAGTTAAAATTGACATGTAAATAAGCGGGAAGTCAAAGGTAGGCACCTTCAGTTACATCTGGCTTTAATTAAGAAGGATGTTGGACACACTTATTATTGGGGTCGAAACATCATTGCATGTCCATTGGCTCAAAACGCCGAGAAGTAAAACTTTTTCCCCAATATTAGAATAAGCAATAAAAAGAAAGAATCTAAGGTACGCAAATTGGCAAAACTAGAAGATGACTGGTCTATTCAAATTTGATGACTCCAAAATACAAAGACAAACAAGTGCTCAATTATGTCACTGTTCACAATCATTAACCTTGTCAGCGTGCATTAGAAAGATGTCTCTCATAGAACTAAACCATAATGGTAGAAACAAAGATGTTCATCTGAGTACTCTGCCTGCGACCGTAGAATGCCCCCAGAAGATGAAAGGAAATATCATAAGGAAGATAACATGATGAACCAAGCTTTGTGTATTAAATGTTGTCGACTGAGAATATACATATATAGCTGTAATGAGTATGCTGAAAGAGAACCAATATGCTAGGACATTGAACAAGAAAAAAAAACTATGTGCAAGAAGATAGAGATAGCTTCAGTTGAGGATAAGATTGAGGATTATTTGTGTCGTTCTGGACATGAGTGGCAGAATCAGAAAATAATGCTGGTTGGTAGCAAGAAGACCAGTTAAAGGAGTCAATATATAGTTGTTAATTTATATGAGGACATAATAGTTGTTAATTATTTGAGGAATGCCCTCCACTGAAATGAATGGAAGCGAATGTAGTAGAGATGAAACATTTAAAATAAATTGTTGTTACCGGTACTTATTATTGTTGAATGAATTAATGAAGTATATGGAACATGCCAATGAATTACGTGGTTGGCATAACCAGTTGTGCCAATTACTCAAGACATAAGGTAGTAGCAAGAAAAATGAGCAAGAATAACTCAACCAACCATCAATTGCTCATAGCACCAGTATCTGGTACCATCTGTGCAATACATGGTTAACTGCAGGTAACTTAATAATCAAATCATATATTTTGAACAAGATATTAAGAAACTCAATAAACAAATACAAGTGTACACTGCATTTCTCTATAAAAACCCAACATTAGCAATAACAAATAGTAACATAAAAATTAAAACAATGAGAGAAAAGGGTTTCGAGAAATCTTACAGCACAGCATATCTGGAGGCGCTGCAGCCTTACAGACGGGAAGCTTTTCCGGCTGGAGAAAGAAACCATTTTCTGACCAGAGAAGCCACCAACTACCTGCAAATTATTCGATAGCACGTGCTAACCTTAGTTAAACAAAGTAGTTAAACAAAGTAACAAACTTCTGTATGTCAAGACCATACACCATATCTTATAGCATGGATAACTCTGACAAAGTATGATATAATGCAGAACACAAGGATCAAATTTTTATTTTAACAGCTAGTTGTTGTGTTACATGCTCACCACATGAATATATTTGTTTGCTACCTGCACCATTTGTTGGTATCTCATCATCAAAAATAACATCCAATCCTTTTGGGGATTACAAACATCAAAGGCGTAGTTACTAACAAAAGTCATGCTTATCGAATTTTCTTTTCAACTTGAACATATGCAGCTAAATCTGAAGCAAACATAATCATCACCGATCTAAATTAGGGGCACTACCGCACTATACAATCATGTTCAAAGAATGACGTTCTATTGACACAATGCCTAAACAAGCATAGCAAAGCGGATTAACGAGCAGACCATACTCTTCCCTAAAGCTTAGATGAACCGATGGCCGAATCCATGATCGGCTTACAATGTATATAATATAAATGGCATGCATCTCAGTACAAACAAGAATTATCATCATAGGAGTCGAATCTGATTGGACATGACTCTAATGGAGATCACACGATCCATCACGATCCAGCCAATTAAATCATGTCCTTGTATTCATCAAGACTTCAAATTGAACAAGAGAAGTAAATTAAACAAAATAGAACCTAGATCATAATTACAATAACTAATCAACTAGCCAACATTACGATTAAAAATAAATAAATCTAAGCAAACTCCAAGGCAGAGATCAGATCTAATCTACCAAAAATGATACAGGATCAACAGATCGTCCGTAGACAAGCTCAGACAACTAAACAAGAGGATGGAAACCTAGATCTTGATCAAACAACCAAAATAGCAATAGATCGAGATCAGGTCAAACTCAAAAGGGCAGATCTATACCTTTCTCGGCTTCGCAAAGCGAGGCCCGGCCGCGATCCTGACCGCCGATCCCGTGGTAGACGCCATCGATTATGTAGAGAGAGAGAGAGAGCGAGAGAGAGAGAGAGAGAGAGAGCTCTGGTTCTAGAGAGACGATCGACGAGATCGACGAGCCCAGAGAGGGTATTTGAAGAGGTGCGGTCGAGGTGGGGCCCTGGGGGCGCTTTGAAAGTATCGGAGCTGTAGCGACAGGGGGTCGCGTTGCCGACCACGTGATTCGTGCGGGAGGATAAATGACGACGATGACCCTCCATCTTTTCGCGGACTGACCGCTTGGGTCTCAGGACGTTTTGGTCATTTCAGTTATGGGAGGAGTTGGGTGGAAAAAAAATGGGAGTTTCCAAAGGCGCACACCAATTGTCTTAGTGAGCCCACTAGATAGTTTTTTCTTATTTGGGCTTTCGGCTGGAAAGTGGGCTCACTATGAAAAATGGTGTGCTCCTTTGGAAACTCCAAAAAAATGGGTGAGGCTAGGTGGTGGTCTTTGGGAATATCGACCTTGTTCCGCGGGGGATGGACGGTTGAGCGAACCCACGGTGGAGCCGGTCGGGTCATCTTCGGTTGGCAATGCTGGCTTGGGTCGGGTTGGAAAAATCATTGGATGTACTCGGCCCAATTAGCAGTGTTTTTCACCTTGACCAAATAGGTTTGATTGATCATGTAAAGTGAAAAAATGGAAAATGTACTTGTAGGGCCTAGCAACTTCCCATTTTTCACTTTTCTTGGTTGCTTCATTGAAACTAGCCATATAAAGAGGTCCAGAGAAAATAAAATATAGAAAACTGGATACCATAATTCAGGTAAACGTATCTCTCCGCTAAAGATAGTTGGGTTAATAGAGAAGGTAAATTTACATATTTTCAAGATATCCATATTGACAATTAACTCCATGAATCTACTAGAGAATGTACTAATAGGATTAGACATAATTTTTTATATAATTAAATTTATATAGTAGATCAATTGAAAATTAATTTCAAAATATTAAGAAGTAACAAATGCTTAAAATTTATGAATAAATACGGTAGTTGGCTTGTGGAACATATAGCTTGGTCAACCAATCTTATGGTTAACCAACCAATCCAGACTAAACTATAAAATAGAAATTTGGATTTATCGACCAACAAGGAGCTCGATCGACCAATCTAGAAAATATACCCATATCTAACTCCGAATTGATTGACGGATTAAAGTGTTGGTCGACAAATCCAATAGAGGAATTGATTAACCAATTATAGTTAATATTTATTGATGGCAGCTATGTAACAGTTGTATCATTCTTGAATCGTATGGATATCAATCTGAATTTGAAAAAAGCGAATTCTTTCAACAAAGTAATATATACAAAGTAACATATGGAAGGCAATTCTTAATATCCTTTGTTTTGATTTGTGGTCCACAATATAGAGGTACATTAATAGCTTGGACGTTCATTAAAAAAACGCTGGATTGGTCAAGAAATAGCTGGCCAACGAAGGGAGGAAAATTAATAGCTTAGATATTCATAAAAATGCTGGATTGGCTGTCCAACATGATTGATCCACTAATCTAGTGCTCATATTTCAAATTTTCTCTTGACAGTCGACCAACAAAGGAATTTTCTCTTGATAGTCGACCAACATAGAAATCCTCTTGCGCGGGAGTTTCCATAGTTGCGCGGGAGTTTCCATAGGAGCACGCCAACTTTCCTAGTGAGCCCACTTCTTAGTGTTTTTTCTTTTGTTCGCGCTCAAAAGTCTGGACAGTTATAAAGTGGACTCACTAGATAAAATAGTGTGCCCCTTTGGAAACTCCCCCTTGCGCTCTAAAACTCCATTTCAAAAGAAAATTTCCCAAAATTTAACCTGTTGGTGAATCACTTTAAACTCATATTACACACATCTTTGGTAAATTCATTCGGAATATGAAAAGTGTCATTTTTAGTAAATTGATAGCGCTAATTTCATTTAAAAGGTATTTTATTTTTTTGTTATTTAGCCTAATTTTTGTTTGGAAACTTATTTAGTTGTTGAATGATTTAAAATGAATCAAATAATAAATATACGTCGTTTATTAATATCAAACAGCAAAATTGTAAATTACATGTGATTTGAGAGCCATTTAGATGATTGGTCATTATATGCAATTCCCTTACTTTTTCTTATTTAGAATCATGAAATTTAAAATAAAATTCACTTTTTATTAATTTATTTGATGCTTATATTGTTTGTTTTATTATTTTTTTAAAAGAATATTTTTGCTTAGGTTCTGTGTAAAATACGTCTAATTTTGGTTCAAGTTTTTGTCATAACCCTTTCGTGCGTATGCTTATAATCAATTTGCGGGCTTTACAAAGTTAACTTTTTTATTTTATTTGGGAGGAAAAAGTCTCTATCAATCTCTAAAATATTAATCAGAGTTAGGGGCAAACTTTCATTGAGTAAAATGTTTTAATACATCACAAAATGATGGGAAATTCCATTTACGCACGGTAAATTACTTTTGACGCCCAGGTTACTCTTTACACCAACATTCCATCTTGAAACATCACCAATTTACTCTTTACGTCTAATTTTTATTTTCCAAATTTAACCTTCCCTCTCTCTCGATCCTACTTTCGTCTATCATGTCTGAGCCCTAAAATTTCCAAACTTTCCTCTGAGCTCTGCTTCGCTATCTGCCCAGCTCCGTCGCCACTCACCGCCTCTAGTGCCACCCTCCACCTCCAGCCTTAACTGTTTGCTCCATGGCCAACCCCCACCTCCCTCCAGTGACTGACCGTCATGCCAACAAAAAAAGTAGTAAAAATCAATTAGAAACAAAAACACATCAAAAACTAAGAATAATTTTAATTCATACTTAAGATTTGTCCTCCGACACCAATTGCATGTTGGATTTTTCCATTTGCTTCAAAAAAACTTAAACTCTAAACCCTAATTTCACTTGTCAAGATGAATTTAAAGAATTTAAATTTTTTTCTAAATTCCTGAGGAATACGAATGTAAAAATTTTAGAGAGTCAGAAAATCGATAAGTTTGCGGGAGATTTGATTTTTTAAATATTTAAGTAGCATAAATTTTGTTTTTTGGGTTTTCCAGAGAGAATAGCGAAGGAAGACAGTTACAGTAATTAAAATTTTTAAGATGTTAAGAGATTTGAGATTTAAAAGGATAATTTAGTCAAATATAAAAAGGATAAATTTATAATTATTTGCAAGTTTCAAATTAGTACGTCAAGAGTAAATTATCGTGCGTAAATAGAATTTCCCCAAAATGATTAAGGAAGCCATTAATTTATAATGATGACAAGCAAATTTAATGAGGGTCCTCCTTAAGAAGAAAAACCATGTGGGGCGAGTTAACGTGCACGTCATGCATATCATTCAGTTTCTGTTCGATTTTTGTCAATTTTTGCAAAACCGAATTGAATCAATTAGTAATGGGAATCAGAACCGAGTTGAACTAAATTGGATCATTTCACTTTGGTTATGTTATTTGGTTTCAATATTTTGAATAAACTTGTTTAATAATTATAATTTTAATCCTTTCAGTAAACATGTCTTTTCAAAGTATTCAATTGATATTAAATTTATTATATGTGTGTAATGAAAATGAGCTACTGTCTCATATAATATTTTGTATCAACTTGATGAAAGGGCAAATAAACTTTAAAATCCATTGAATTTAATTCTAAAGAAGTTAAAAAGGTAGAGATTATGATCCTATGAAAAGTTTGAAAAAAAAATAATGAATTTATTACTTTTTTGCATCTGACTCATATAATTTATCTAAGTTGGGCTCATATACAGTAATCCCAATGTATATATACATACATATACACATAAATACATACATACACATAAATACATACATACATATATATATATATATATATATATATATATATATATATATATATATATATATATATATATATATATATATATATATATATATATGAGAAAAATGAAAATGAGCTGACAGTTCACACAAGTTACCTGAGCTGTAGTTCATTTTTACTATCTCCAATAAATTTTTTAAAGAAATTCTTTCGGATTATGATCGGCACTTTAGGGTTCACTCATATATAATTTCTTGGTTTTTACTTTTGATTTGATCCTCCATTAAATTGACACAAATTTTAACAGTTTCAAATGGATAAACATATTATATTCACTTGATTAAAGTGTAAATAAATAGAACTCAGGTACAGTAATCCTATTTCAAGAAAAAAAATCTGAAGAAAAATCATTGGATTGCTATATATTTGGAACTAGCTTGCGTAATTTTTCTTGAGCTGGTGGCTCACATACAGTAATACACACATATATATATATATATATATATATATATATATATATATATAAGATTATTGTAGGTGAACTGCTAGCTTAGGAAAAGTTACGTGAGTTAGAAGCAAAACTATAATGATCTAATGATTTTTTTCAAAATTTTCTTACAATTACGATCTCTACCTACTTAAATTATTTAAGATTAAATTTCATAAATTATGGAGTTTGTTTACTATTTTATCAAGTGCATATAAAATATTGTATTCATTGAAAAGCGTTAATTTTGTGTTAACTTGATGGAGGATCAAATCAAAACTAAAACCCAAGAAATTAGGTATGAGTGAACCTTAAAGGTCGAGATCAGAATCCAAAAGAATTAAAAAAAAAAAGATTATTGCAGATAGTGAAAATAAACTGCAGCTCAGTTAACTTGCTTGGGCCATCAGTTCATTTCCATCTCTCTCTCTCTCTCTCTCTCTCTCTCTCTATATATATATATATATATAGAGAGAGAGAGAGAGAGAGAGAAAGAGAGAGAGAGAGAGATGGAAATGAACTGATGGCCCAAGCAAGTTAACTGAGCTGTAGTTTATTTCTATTATCTCCAATATTTTTTTCAATAAAATTTCTCTTGGGTAATGATTTTGACCCTCGAGGTTCACTCATACCCAATTTTTTAGGTTTTAGTTTTGATTTGCTTCTCTATCAAGTTGACACAAATTTAACGATTTCCAATAAATAAACATTTTGTATCAACTTGATGAAAGGATAAATGAAGTCTATAATTTATGAAATTTAATTTTATTAAAATTAAGGAGGTAGAAATCCTAATTCTACAAAAAAATTGAAGAAAATTATTAGATTACTATATTTTTGCTGCTACCTCATATAATTTTTTCTAAGCTGGCGGCTCACCTACAATAATCTCATATATGTGTGTGTGTGTACCTAAAGTGTCTCCATTGGAGAGTTGCCTCTGGAGGCACTCCGAAATCTCAATATAGAAGGTTTATAGAGATAATCCAAACTGTTGTGACTCCATAATTTAAATAGATAGTACATAAAAATTATGTGATTAATACATTTTTTATTATTGATCGAGAGGTCTTATTTGTTCTAATGTTGAAAAACCATTCATCTATACATATCCATTTTACAGTAAAAATATATCAAAAATGCATAATTTTTGGTACATCGTTATTTCTTAAAATAGAGGAAATGGCTAACGGTTTTGGATCATCCAAATAAACCTTCCATATTTGTAATTTAAGGGTCCATCCATAGGTAACTTCATTTGGAGAAACCTTAGGTAGACACACACACACATATGTATACACTGTAAATGAGCCGCCAGTTTAGATAAGTTATAAAAGTCATAGCAAAAAGTAATGAACCCATTATTTTTCCAAAATTTTTATAGGATCATTATCTCTACCTCCTTAACTTTTGTATGATTAAATTACATAGATTTTAAAGTTTACTTATCCTTTTATCAAGTTAATATAGAAAATATTATATTTATAAAAAATCATTAATTTTTTGTTTACTTGATAGATAACTAAATTAAAACTAAAATCCAAATAAATGATATGAGTGAACCCTAAAGGGTAGAGATTACACTTCACAAGAATTTTTTTTAAAAAATAATTATTAGATAGAGTAAAAATGAATCACAATATAGATAACTTACGTGAGATGGCGACTCATATAAGAATGATGGAAATAAGCCGCCACTTCATATAAGTTATCTAAGTTGTAGTTTATCTCCACTCTCTCTAATAAATATTTTTAATTTTTTTTTTGGGATTGTGATCGCAAACCCATATGGTTCACTCGTATCTCTTTTTTGGGTTTTAGTTTCAGTTTGGTCTTCCATCAAATAGGCATAATTTAACAATTTTTTGTGAATACAACATTCTATATCCGCTTGATGAAATATCGAATAAAATTCAAATCCTAAAAAAACTAAGGAGGTAGTGATCATGATTATAAAAAAAAAATTGATCGCATACACCTGTTACTCGCATGAATATAAGGAAAAACTATATTATCCATACACGTTAAATAAATATAAAAACTAAATACATACGTAGATCCACTACAAGAATCAAAATGTGGCCATGGGGAGCAAATAGAAGAAATGCATACAATAAAAATCAAGTATATTAGTAGATAGACGAAGGCTAACGAAGATGGCGATAAGAGAGTTCTAGGTGTTAGCAGCCACCACTCACAGTTAGAATCTCCTCTGCTCTATCCTGGGTCTTGACCCACATATTATATAATGTTGTGAATCTCTGATATGCATCACTAAAGCCAGAGGCATGCTAAATCTGTCTTGACCAACTCAATCCCAGTTTTAGATTTACTAATGCTTGCTTTGAGGACTAAATGTTGGTAAAAGGACTAAAAGCCTAAGTCAGGTAAGATGATAAAGCAAAATTCTGCTTTTGTTGAGAGCCAAAAAGGGAAAAGTAAGATTTGAACAGTTTGCTCAATGCGCATTTATCACGCTTCTAGAGTCTCCGACGAGTTTCTCGTAGTATGAGTTCGAAAAACCTACCCTCAACTGCTCCATCGATATTCTTGATTGTTGGAAAGCACCTCAATCTGTAGACTCAAATGAGCTCAAAATATACCATTAAAATAGTTCTGCTCTAATCCTTCTTCCTTTCGTCAGTCAATAGTAGTACACCCGTGATATGTAGAGCTCAGTTCGGTCGACCTATGATCTCCCGAATGTCCAATCAGCACTTAAGACTTGTGTTCTAGTAAGGAGGTTAGGTGATGAAAGTTCTTGTCATCAATACCAATGACGAGTTGCAGTAATGTTCTCGAAAAGAAGGCGGCTTTGAGGAAATTGCCTCTGCGATAAAGAATCCAAAATTTGGTTGAAAACCTACTACTTAGTTCAGTATTCCAAATCTCTCTTCCTAGATTAGCTTGTTTTCTAGTCGAGTTTTCTCTCTGCTCTTTCTTATCGGTTGCTTGTTGTTACTGATTTAAATCATTATATGTGCCTCTTTGGTTCGAAATGTGCACTATCTTGCTCCGCTTGATGTTTGATGTTGTCTTCTCTCATATCTACAACGACAATACAACTGTTCTAGGGTTAGGCATGGTGGGGTAGAAGCATCCAGTCGGCAAGATTTTGTAATCGACCAAAATCATCTATAAACATAAAGCCCCTTTTAAAATCACCTATAAAGATAAAGCTCATTTTCTAATAGTAGGAATGCAAGTGAATGAATCCCATTCCCTAGTGAGTTTTAAAGTCAGCGAGGGCGTAGCAATACGCCTTGTTGAAGTAGGGCGTGCTCTCTTCTTCCGTATCCCCGAGTCATCAAGCCGGTCACCTTTCCCTGCCTTTGCAAGTGGAAAGTGGACTTCCGTTGTGAGACGTTTCATCTGACACAGCGGTTAATTCCAAAATCATGTAAGTTACCTGAATTGTTGTCCATTTCTACTGTTTCTAATAAATTTAAAAAAAAAAAAATTCTTTTGAATTATGATATTAACCCCCTAGCATTCACCCATACCTAATTTCTTAGATTTTAATTTCTATTTGGTCTTCCATCAAGTAGACATAAAATTAACGGATTTCGATAAATACAATATGATGTGACAACTCATTTCCATTATTCTCATTTGCAAATAGTAATTGTATTGTCAAAATTTATAGTACATCTCATACCTCTTAACAATAAGAAATTTAAATTTAAATTTTTTGCAGCTCTAGTTGCAACTCTCACTCTAAACACAGTAGTACAAATTACAACAACTTCTATTACTGTAGTTTCATTTATAATAATACAAACCGTAACTTGCAGCGCTGCTTAAAAGTAACTAAATAGTCCCTTTATCTCTATTATCATCTTTGATGGTCCGGTGATGTAAAATAGTTAAGTGTAGATTTTAGGAAAGGTTTAATATAGTTTTAGTTTTTTTCCAAATTCATAATAATTTAACCAAACATAAGGAAAAATTTCAAAATATTTACTGTATCTTTTATGTATTTAGTTAACCACAAATAATAGAAATGCTAAAGCTGAACAAGCATTTGCGATCTTTGCATGATTAGCATAACGAAATAACTTTCAATATTTTCTTGAAGTATGTGAAATATTTTCTTTTATTTTTAATTTTACTGTCTCTCTTATCAAAATTATCTGTTGTTGATATCACATAGTTCTCCTTTTTTTATATAGTTTAAGATTTGTAGAATAATGAGAATCAAAGTTTATATTAAACTCATCAATTTTCTTTTATCGAAAATATTCGATTTCCGTTAAGGACTAGGTATGGTTCTGACCTGACCAAGATCTTTTATTGATTTTCTATGATAAAGAGTTCGGGTCTTAATTCAACTTTCCGTAGAATGAAACTTGCGATCGTGATCTGTTCCAGATTATGATTCTTTCGAAGTGGGTTTATCAATTTACCGGATTCTTTTTGTTTTGGACCTGAACTACATAAATTATGTAATAATACTTACTATTACTATCATCAATGATATAATCATCATCATGGTTATTACTACTTCAAGTTGTGTATAGATCTCATAAATAGGATTCTATTTGTAGTACATACTCTCTAAACCTGGGCCGGGTTTTAGACCGGATAGGGTTTTATTCCTCAGGCCAAACCTGGGCCGGGTGACAGGCCGCCCGGCCAAAATATTTTTTCGAATAAAAAAGGAGAACAGTTTTTCAGTTCGGCCTTGATGTAATTTGCCTTTTCCGAGTTTACCACCCTGATGGGGAATTTCTAAATGAGCACACCACTTGTCTTGGTGAGCAAGTTCCCCAAACGGTTTTAACCACCAGATTAATTTCAAGTTCGCAAAATGGATTCAAGTTTTTTTTTTATAACTTTAGGAGGAGAACCGGTGGGGTGCTTCGTTAGAGATTTCTCTTTGGTGTTGTGCTGCTTTTATTGGGAATTTCTAAAGTAGCACACCTTCTTTTCCTAGTGAGCCCACTTTTCCTAATGAGTCCACCTTCTCTTTTCAAAAGAGAAGGTTTTTTCTAATGAGCACACCTAAAATTTCAAAAACTATAATTCCCTATTTTTCTCCCAATATTGCAGTAAGTTTCGAGTTAGACAGTCCGGATCCTCTATGGTGAATCCGGACTTACAGTCCCAGATCTAGCTTATTGGATCCGGACTGTCAAGTCCGAATGAAGAATACCGTTTGGATTTCTCCGAAATAGAGAGGTTGAAGATGAAGTTGAATATTTGAGCGTTTAGCGATAAATGAGATGAGAGAGAGAAATAATAGAGAGGAGATGAGAGAGGAGATTTGGACATTTAACGGTGGAGGAGATGAGATGAGAGAGAGAGAGAGAATAGAGAGGAGATTTTGGCGTTTAGCGGTGGAGGAGATGAGAGAGAGAATAGAGAGATTGAAGATGAAGGTATTTTTGACCTAAAATTTAAATGGTAAAATTATAAATAAAAGCAAAATTTTAAGTGTGCTCAATAGGAAAAATGGTGTGAGAAACTCTATAAATCTAAATTCAAAATTCTGGACCGCCCACTTGTCACGACTCCCGAGAAACGTGACATCTACAACTCTTGCCCGGCTCCATCCTTTTCCAAATACAGTTACCGTCCAACCACAAGATCCTGGCCCCACACTGCTCCCACTTCCCCAATTAAGATACCAAAGAAGTGATTAAATTCTTCTTAAAAGATAATTACCCTTCAAATTTATAAATAAGACCCTAAATTGAGATTTTTTGCATGTGATACTTTATCCTTATTACATTTTTTCTCTTTTTTATTTTTTTGTTGGATAGAGACGTAACCTGCTGGGAAATCAAGATAATATGATACAAGTTATTAGGAGATCGAACTATCTGAATAGTTCGTTGAGAGTGTAGGGGACGTAGCGTCCTTACTGGCAGTCCAAAAAAAAAACTATATTATAGTAATATAAATTTGACGATAAAATTATAATTTTGCAAACCGGTATATGATCAAGACTTAATTTGGTGAAGATCCAAATTTTACTAGTTGTTGAATAAAAAGAATTTATAGAGATGAAATTGGAAAAATGCAAGGACCAGAGATAGGCTCTAGTATTAACTTTAGGGACTTGAGGATAGACTTTGGTATCAAGTAGTTTTCCTAACTAACACTTTTTTTGTGAATTTATATTCCATAAATGGGATAAAATTCCTCAACAAACTTTTTTTTTTTTTTTTTTATATATAAACCAACTTTCAAACTTAAGCCAATGAGCCTTATCTCTATAGCATCACCCTTCTCCAACTTATGAGAGAAGTTTTGAATTTGACTCTCGCTGGAAACTCAATTTAAGTATTGTTTCAAAAAAATGTGTAGATTTGGCTATAATACAAAAAACAATAAGAAATAAACATGTACTTAAGATAGGCGATATGAACTGAAAGAGAATTATGCCGAATCGTTCACATTGATAATCCCCATTTAAACATCTAGCATCTATATATTTTGCCATCATCTCTATTTATCACTCGTCGAACTGGTGCATTTGAAGGTGTATATCGTATATGACTAAATCATCGTAAGAAATTGCCTCACATTTTCTCTTCAATGAGGAATATCTGCTTTAACATGAACCTTCGTTTATTAGTTTTATCACTCCTAATTTTGTTGCACGTAGGTTTCGCTACTTGGAGGGAGAGAGAGAGAGAGAAAAAAAAACAACTTTCAAACTAAATTTGGTGGTCTAAATGGCGAATCCCTATCCAATTCCACCTGTCCCGCCGCTTATCACCAACGATAACTTTGAAGTTTGGGTCGGAATAACGACGTCATAACTGCACCCACTTCCCCGTTACTTCCATTTTACCCTTTTACCCCCACCGATAGGGAAGATTCCCTGGCTACCCAGGGGCACTACGGTAAAAGACCAGGTTCTTGGAACCGACCTAAGCAAGCTTCGCCGGTGCAACCGCCGCACCTAAGCCCAGAAGCTACTCCAAGTCTTGGATACCAAAAGACAAATTGTTGATATGTTCACTCCGATTTTTTGTACATATACCCTTGCTTTGGGTTCACATTTGTTTGAGATTCTCCAAGATTTGCCCATAAGGACACAAAAGATGTTGAATGTTAACAAACTTTATATATATATATATATATATATATATATATATATATATATATATTTGAGAGAAAAGAATAAAGGAACTAAAATTTTGTTAGCCAAAAACTCTATTTAAGCATATAATATGATTACAACCTTCAATCTATAATCTAAATCTACACAACAAAATTCCTTACTAATATTAACAAAAAAAAAAAGGCCATCGATATTACATAGTATCAGTATGCATCATCATTTTTCATTGGGTTTTACAAAAAAAAAAAAAACCGTACACATCAGAATAAAACTTCCTACTATTTTCTTAAGGGTTAATTACAGGTAGACCTCCTGTAGTATTGGGGATGTGTCACTTAACACCCCTGAACTTTGAAACTCTCAAAAAACCCCCTGAACTTAGTTACTTTCACTCTCTTTTTTTACTAAAGTGCACTCTTGTCTCTCAAATTTCTATTCTATCATCATCTCTCCCTTTAATAAATGTGCTGGTTAAAAGGAGGGATGATGGTAGAATAAAAATTTGAGGGACAAGAGTGCACTTTAGTAAAAAAAGGAGAGTGAAAATAACTAAGTTCAGTGGGTTTTTTAAGAGTTTCAAACTTCAGGGTGTTAAATGACACATCCCCAATATTACAGAGGGTCTAACTGTAATTAACCCTTTTCTTAATTAAGCAACACTTTTAATTGTTATATTTTGAATTTGTAACCCTTTGCATATAAAATAAGGAACGGAAATTGAATTAAATTGATTTTATATATTATTGGACATGCACTGAAGAGTTTATATGATTTTATATTTTTGGACCATATGCAGGAACACTCTGGTTAATAATAATTATTTCTCAATATTGTGTATACTATGTTTTCCAATTACTGAAAAAGATAATTAGAATTAGATAAATTGTTTTAAGTACCATATTATGTGATTTGGTTGATTAGAATGTTGGGAATTAAGATTACGCAGTAGTCTGATAAAATCTTGGAGATCCGATTATCATTCTTTTTAAAATGTAATGAGCTCATTTTTCTCAGTCTGAAAAGTACATTGTCGGAACTAGGAACTAGACTGAATAGCAAATAGCTCTAGATTCGGAATTTTTGG
Organism: Dracaena cambodiana; assembly: GCA_036321105.1. Lineage (NCBI taxonomy): Eukaryota > Viridiplantae > Streptophyta > Magnoliopsida > Asparagales > Asparagaceae > Dracaena > Dracaena cambodiana. Next base: position 4,873,896 of record JAYEPQ010000014.1, read on the forward strand.
TTACAATCAAGCGCGAAGAAAAACTTATTTATATTGATGTTCATAAAATCATTTTATCACGTACAAATAATAGGAAAATTGTAAATATTTCGTCAGTTATGTTTCGACATTTCAACCAGAAAAAAGTCATTCCAGAGATGCAATAATAGAAGAAATTTATAACATGCATAATTATCATAATAGAAATTAATAAATTATCCTTTAGCTATGAGGAGAAATGATATTACAAAATTTGAAAAATTTGAACAAGTAATTTTATATATGCTAATCTATAAAGCTCTAATAAATAAATTTTTTTTTTTAGCCTCTTGTACATAAGCCCTTTTTGTATGCAAAAGCTTTTAATGATACACACCTTGTACCCCATATGAAACTTTTAAAGCATAAAATCTCTTTTTACTAGCAGCAGGGTTTTAGACTTAAATTGACTTTCCAAACACATATTAAAAGTGTACCCCACAGAATAAATAGGCGGGTGAAAGTAGCAATCAACTCAAATTGAATACCATCCTCATTTTTCCCCATGTAGGCCCCCCTTCCGGAATCAAATAGCACACCGACCTCCATACTTGCTTAAGCGCCACGTCATTACTACTCAGTGGGTCCCGTCAAGAGTTTCCACGTGTCGTCTTAGGAATTCTGGTGTCTACTGTTTGGCGTAAAGAAAATTGCAGCGGATCCGGAGAAAGAGGTCTAGTAACCGCAATGCTCGTCTATTTTTATCTCACCCAACTCTTTCCCTCCCTCGTTATATTTTCCTCTCCGACATGTTATTTCAATTTTTTCTCATCGATAAATAAAATAAATTTTTTTTTTTTGGAGTCGATCGAACGAAATCGAAGGTCCGATCCCAAATCTCGGTACCCAAAGTCTAGGGTTTCTCTCCATTCCTCAATTATTCTCTCTCTTTCCTTTCTGAAATCAAATCAAAATCAAAATCAAACATTTTTTTTTTTCAAAACTTTAGGGTGTGATCTTCGAAAGCTTCTGTTTGCTGAGTTCATGAATCAGTGATCATCGTACTTAGACTAAGATTTTAGTTGCGGATTTTGTGGTTGTTTTTTTCAAAAAAAAATTTTTTGGCTGATTTTGTGGGGGCGTTTTTGTTTTTTTTTACTATTTAAAGTATTATTATTTTTTTTGGTGTAGATTCGCTGAAGAGTTTGGGGGTGGGAGACCATGGAGACGGAGCTTCTTGAAATCCAACCGAAGGAACTCAAGTTTGTTTGTGAGTATTTTGATTAGTTAAACTTTGATTCGTTCTGTTTGTAGTTTTGATTTGTTGTCTATTTGATTGCTGTGATGAGTATATGATGAGATTTTGGCCATTTCTATAGGATGTGGATGCTAAGTGATGGAGAAACTTTGGGAAATTTTCGTAATGAAACAAAACAAATTTGTCGAGTTCTATGAATTTAGTGGAGTGTTGGAGTTTTATTTGGGTATTGATACATTCTGTTGACCTGATACATGTAACCATGTGAAAGGAAACAAAATATTGTTAAATTTAATATTTTCCTGCAGAAAATTGAACTACGTGTTGCCAATTGGTGATCAAAGGGTAGATAGTGTGGGGTGAAGTGTCGAATAATACCTTCATTTTGGCAAACTTTTAAAAACAGTTCACTTTTATTCTCACCACCGTTGTCTGATCTGAGCTTCTTTATTTTCCTTCCAGTCTGAGTCTCAATCATCTTTTTCCATTTATGAAAAATTTTCTAATATTTCATCTTTAGTTTTTATCAGATATACCCAGACTCCTCTAGAGTAATCATAAAAAAAAGTAATAAAATAATGTATATCTCCCAAAAAAGGTATTCTAGTAGGTCTCCAAATGTCAGTGTGAATATAGTCCAAAATATTTTTAGTATTGTGGATAGCATTGCCAAACTCACTTTTGTCTGTGTCCTTATAACACAATGCTTACAGATATCCAATTTACAGGTTTTTGCATCTTTTAATAAGCCTTACTTCACCAAATTCTGTAATCCTCTCACACCTGTATGACTAAGTCGCATGTACCACAACATGATTGTTTTTGCATTTGCATGCTCTTCAGAGACTGTAGTTGGTGATCCAATAACTGTACTGTCTTGAAAGTAGTATAGATTATTCTTTTCCGTACCTTTCACTACCACAAGTGCGCCTGAAGTGATTTTGAGAACTCCATCTCGGATAGACAAAAAGAAATTTTTTGCTTTTAAGGCTCCCAAAGAGATGAGATTTTTCTTCATTTCCGATATACACCGAACATCTGTCAAAACTCTGGTTAATCCATCATGATTATTTAAACAAATTAAACATATCTTGGTTGTCTTGCAAGAGTTGTTGCCCATAAAAACAATTCCACCATCAAATTTTTCAAAATTGAAAAACCACTTCTTGTGAGGACATATATAATAAGTGCATTCAGAATCCAAAATCTAATGGAAAACTGAAGGTAGACCAACCAATACAAAATCCGAGTCATCATCTTCACACTTGGCTACACATGCATCAGAATTAGATTTGTTCTTATCTTTCTTCTTCAACTTTGGACAATATTTCTTCTAATGCCCTTTTTCATGACAAAAGACACATTTATCTTTACCAAGTCTGTCTCTTGACTGGGATCTGCCTCTGCGATTAGACCTACGACTCTGAAATCAGTCTCTGGCAGCATGCTCCTTTACTGTATTGTACCCATATTCTTTTTGATATTTTTTTCTGATTTCAAAATTGTACAATACATTGTATATTTTATCAAAAGTCACTTTATCCTTACCGCGAAGGAAAGTAGTGACAAGGTGATCATATTATCTAGAAGATTCATCTTCAACAGACTCATCGAAATTTAATAAATCTACTACTAATTTATTAAAAGTAGCAATGTGATCGTTAATGGACATACCTGGTTGATATTGGAAGCGGAATAATTTTTTCTTCAAATAGAGCCAATTGTCACTGTTCTTCTTTATAAACTTATTCTCCAGCTCATTCCATAGCTTACTTGCATACATCTCTTTTATGAAAGGGTACTTCTATTCCCATACGAGACAAGATCGAATGGTACCACATGCTTGGCAATTGATTCTTTCCCATTCTTTATCAGTCATTTTCTCTGATTTCTTCTCTTCTATAGCAACATTTAACTCATACTGATAAAGAATATCTAAATCCTCGTATTGCCACATGCTGAATTTGTTACGACTATCAAAATTCTCAATTTCGAACTTTGCATTAGTCATAGTAACCTTAGCCGATGTAGATGAAGAAGTATTTGTAATTTTTTCAATAATTTTTCTATGCCAAGATCGAAACTTCTACTCTGATACCACTTGTTGCGGAAAATGGATATTTTATCCACACAAATAGGCACCCAGAATATTGCCACACAATAACAAACAGAATACCAAATAGGAACTAATGACAGAGATAAAGAAACTAATGCAAATAAAAAAAGACACATAATTTAATGAAATTCGGTAAATATTACCTGCTGACGATCAATCCACTATCACTAAGCTCAAATTACAATTACCAATGATAAATTGGAAACCCTCAAGAATATGAGAATATTTCCAAATCCTAAAATTACAACTTGGATTTTTTTTAAATTAGACAACTTTCCAAATAAAAACTGTTTTTTCAAAACAATTTTATAAAATAAAGAAAAGCTAATTTTTTGTTGGATGCATAAAACAAAAAATCCAAAACCTTTTTATAGGGCCTATCCTTAGTTCCCAATCGATGTAGGACTATTGGAGCTACACATAAATACAATAATTACTGTATATGAACAGCCAGCTCAGATGACTTACGTGAGTTAGCGGTGAATAAGTAATGATCCTACTTATTTTTTTAGAATCATGATCTCTACCTCCTTAGCATTTTGAGAATTAAATTTTTATGCGTTTTGAAGTTTATTTGCTCATTCATTAGATGATACAAAATGTTACATTCATCGAAAACCGTTAATTTTGTGTTTATTTGATGGAAGACCAAATCGGAACTAAAACTTAAGAAACTGGGTATGAGTGAACTTTAAAGAGTCGAGATTATAATCTAAAAGAAAATTTGTAAAAAAAGTGGAAATGTACCCTAGCTCAGGTAATTTATGTGAGGCGATGACTCATTTCCATTATTCTAATATATGTGTGTATGTGGATTACTGTAAATAAGCCTCTGCTTTAGGAAATTTACATAAGTTAGCAACGAAATGGTAGTAATCTCATAATTTTTTTTTTAAATTTGTTTGGTATCATAATCTCCAAGATGAAATTCCATGGCCTTTGAAGTTCATTTGTCCTTCTATCAAATTGATACAAGATGTATTAATCGAAAATCGTTAATTTTGCATCTACTTGATGGAAGCTCAAATCTAAACTAAAACCCAAGTAATTAGGTATGAGTGGATCTTAGGCGATTGAGATCATAATCTAAAAAAATAAATAATTCTCGCTCTCCTCTCATCGAGCCCTCTCCTCCAATCAGTGGAACGATTACCAAGATCTCGATACTAGAGCTCTCGCCTTTCAACTGGGCAAGGGTGGATGCCGACAATGATAATCTAGGATTCTGTGGCGGCGATAAGGCGGGGACGTGGATGGTAGTGTTGCTAGTGTGGTTGGGGGCATAGGAGAAACATCTCAAGTGGCATGCCAAGATATATGACACCATGGGGTTCTGGACTTTGAGATTCGTGGTACCAGTGCAGAAGATGTTGGGGCTCGATCTCTACAAAAACATGGAGAACAAGAACGACAATTTAGTGATGGAGTTGGCGAGGTGGCGCGAGGAGAGAAAGAAAGATGGAGAGGATGATGGAGTGTTGGTTTGAGGGAAATTGTCTCTTGAGCGGTCCACAGTCATGGGGGAAGAGAAAACCATTCAAATGACAATCTTTCTTGTCACATCCCGCTCCCGATATACGGTATACGAGCACGCGTAATAGGTATCGGCAACATATTCGGTTTGAATATGTTAAAGGCTCAATAAATTTACCACAATAATAATCAATAATTACGATAGAAAAGTTATAATAAAAATTTGATTTTTCATTGATGGGAACGAAGATACAGATGAAATAATAGTATAATACAATGAATTAATAAGAGAATAAGGTAACTCTTTAGTTTCAATCTGCTCTTTAAATTGTATCAGATCTTTCATCATTCTCCGATACGTCCATCGGTAATTTTGGACATGCACACCTAGGTCATCAGATTGCGATAAAAATAAAATACGCAGAAAAAATATGAAATATTGCGGTTATGTTCGAACATAATAATAACATAAGTTTTAGAAAATATGTAATGAGATTTCAGTAATAATAATGTCAATTAATTTAGATTATTTTAATATCATTTTAGTGAAGTCAACTTTATAACAGGGGTATTTTTATCTAGGATGTCATGTAATTGTAAAAGCTAACTGATGAGATACCACTGTTTCGATTATTTCCTGTACAGACTCAGGAAATGATCATATGGATTGTCCGGTGTTGAGTTGGATCTGCCGTGAGACAAATATGAATTATAGTCAGGTATGATCCAGCAAATCATCACGCATTTATGGTATGCGAAATATTTAGTTATACAACTTAACAAGTTTATAACCGAAATAAAGAATATTTTATCATTCAGTTTCTCTTCCAACCCGGTGTCATTTAGGTATACTCCATGTAGGTCTAAATTCTGATTTTCGTAACTTGTATATGAATCATATCAGTTATAATATTTCAATTGGATTTTGTTAATTTCTTAACAATATGATTTATAGAGTCCGTTTAGTTTATGCTTTATTCAATAAATCACAATTAGTTATATCCAAGAGTTACTGATTTGAGATATCGTAAAGATTTTGGTCAGGCAATTATATGGATGCTGGAAAATTTTCCGTGCGTTGCACGTTCCTTAATTAGAGAACCAGCATACAATGTAATTTTTCTAGACACTGATACAAAATGATATCACAAACAATATATTTCCACAATTATAATTTTTATGTGATTTATCAAATATTGTATATTTTGATTATTTTAAAATTTAACTATACTATGCAAATTAACATGCAATCATCAATAACAAGAATAATTGAATTTCTAATATAATAAAGAAACAATAGTAATAGCGATGATTTCACTTATAATAATATTTCTACAAATTAAACAATATAATGGAGATAATATTTTTATAAAGAAACTAGTATGTTTAGTGAGTCTAAAAATGAACTCACCTAGATTTTTATTTTCCGATATCGATCAATGGAGTAATCTACACATTAAAAATATTCAAAAAACATTAAAAATAGATTAATATGAATTTAGATGATTTTTAAGAATTTTTTCTAATATTTATACAACAACAACTAAGCCTTTTATCCCAAGTATTTGGGGTAGGCTACATGAACCAAAAAAAGAATCACGCTGGATCGATTACTTTGATATTCCTTCTCCATTCATTTCTATCAAGTAATATCTCCTTATTTAAACCTCTAGATTCCATATCTTTGCGTATCACCTCCATCCATATTTTCTTCGATATTCCTTTCGTTCTTTTAACTTGCCATACATTGATAAACTCCTCTCTTCAAACTGGTACACTTGTAGGCCTACATTGCACATGACCAAACCATCGTAAACGATTTTCTCGCATTTTCTCATCGATGAGAGTTACACCTACCTTAGCACAAATATTTTCATTTCTCAGTTTATCTCTCCTAGTGTTGCCGCACATCCAACGGAGTATGCGCATCTTTGCTATACTTATCTTCTGTGAATAGCATTTCTTTATAGCCCAACATTCCGTGCCATATAATAAAGTTGGCCTAATAGCAGTCCTATAAAATTTCCTTTCAATTTTAACGGAACGTTACGGTCGCATAAAACTCTCGTTGCTCTCCTCCATTTCAACCAGCCAGTTTGTATCCTATGGTTAACACCATTAACGATCTCTCCATCATTCTGAATAATAGAACCCAAATATCTAAACTGACTGCTCATTTGTATCTCTTGTCTATCTAGTTTTATAGCATTATAGTTTATGGTCCGGCGTTTACTAAATTTACACTCCATATACTCTGTTTTAGATCTACTCAATTTAAAACTTCTAAATTTTAATGTATGCCTCCGTAACTCTAACTTGACATTTACCCCTTCTCTTGTTTCATCAACTAAGACAATAACATCAGCAAATAGTATACACTAAGGTATCTCATTCTGAATGGTTTTAGTAAGCTCATCCATCACTATAACAAATAAGAATGGGTTCAATGCAGATCCTTGATGTAATCCAATTGTGATAGAAAAATTACTTGTTAAACAACTACATGTTCTGACATTGGCCACTACTCCATCATACATGTCCTTAATTACGTCGATATACTTGATGGGAACTCTTTTCTTTATCAGTATCCACCAAAGTATCTCTCGTGGAATTTTATCATAAACTTTCTCTAAGTCAATAAATACCATATGCAAATATCTATTTCTCTCTCGGAATCGCGCTATAAATTAACGAAATAAATAAATAGTTTTTGTCGTTGATCGCCCCAGCATAAATCCAAACTGGTTTTCAGTTTGTCGCAATTTATGTTCAATTACCCTTTCCCAAAGTTTTATAGTGTGACACATGAGTTTTTTTTTTGATAATTATAACAATTCTGAATGTCACTCTTGTTCTTATACAGAGATAATAGGGTATTCTTTCTCCATTCATTTGGCATTTTCTTAGTTTGTCAAATCTTGTTAAAAAGATCTGTTAGCCACCTCACACCAATCTCTCCTAAGTATCTCCACATCTCTATAGGAATCTCATATGAACCAACAGTTTTTCTTAATTTCATTCTCTTCAAAACCTCTTTTACCTCAGACTCTTTAATTTTACGCATAAAACTACAATTCATATCCTCACATTGAATAGTAAGATCTCCCAAATTTTGAGTAAAACTACCATTATATAATCTATCAAAATAATTTTTCTATCTTTCTTTAATCTCTTCATCTCGAACTAGAACTGTCTGATCCTCATTTTTAATACACTTTACAGTACATAAGTTTTTAGACTTTCTCTCTCTTATTCAAGTAATTTTATATATATCCTTTTCTGTCTCTTTATTATCTAACTTCTCGTACACTTGTTTATATAATTTAGTTTTTACATCCCGAACAGTTTTCTTAGGCTCCTTGTTTACTAGTTTGTACTTTTCAAAACTTATTCCATTATTATTATTATTCTTCTTCAAATCTCTGTAAATGTCTCGTTTGATCTTAATAGTATTTTTTATCTCTTCATTCCACCATGATGTATTCTTACATGGTGGAGCACCGCCCCTCGACTCACCGAATATATATTTAGCTATCCTTTTAATGCAGCTAGCCATTTTATTTCATGTTACATTAGGATTATCATGCTCCCTCCAATCTGCTTCTTGTACTATTTTATCTACAAAAACTTTTTGATTACCTTCTAATCGCCACCACTTAATCTTAGGATCTAATTTACACTTAATTTTTCTAAGTTTCTGTCTAATCTGAGTATTTAAAACTAAAAGTCTATGTTGGGTAACTACACTTTCACCTGACACTACCTTACAATCGATACAACTAGCTTTATCTACCCTCCTAATTAAAAAGAAATCTATTTGGTTTGCATTTGATCCACTTTTAAAAGTAACTAAGTGAGAAACTCTTTTTTTAAACTAAGTATTCGCTAAAATTAAATCATAAGTCCAAGCAAAATCTAGAATTGAGTTACTTGCTTCTTTTCTTTCTCCAAAACCAAATCCTCCATATGCACTATTAAACCCATTACGACTAGTTCCTATATACCCATTGAGATTACCACCAATAAATAGTTTTTCTCTAGCGGGTATTCCTTATACTATCTCATCTAAATCCTCCCAAAATTGATATTTACTGGATTTATCAAGTCCTACTTGTAGTGCATATGCACTAATGATATTAAAAATCTTTCCATCTAAAATAAGTTTAACTAATAAAATTCTATCACCCTTCATTCTAACCTCCACTACATCCCTAAGCACCTACCCCATTACGATTTCTATTTCTGTCCGTATACCAAAGTTTATAACCTCAAATCTCTATGACTTTAGCTTTCTCACCTACCCACTTAGTCTCCTGCATGCACAAAATATTAACCCTTTTTCTAATCATAATATCAACTAACTCTGCTAATTTACCTGTAAGCGAACCTATATTCCATGATGCCAACCGAAATTTATATTTATGAGCTAACTTTTTTACTCCCACCCGCTCATTAAGATGTGAAAACTCTCTTATATTTGACACCACATCCGGGCGCCGACGTGACGCGTCGCTTCTGGGCGACGACCTAGCAACCCTCACATATTTTTCACTACACCCGAGCTTCGATGTAGCGTGTCGCTTAGTAGGGAATGCCCCAACGAAATTCATATTTTGGCTCATTTCATAATATGTGACAATATTTTACGTTGGCTGTCACTGGCCTAGCACAACCCTCCTCCTTTATTCTGGCTTGGGACATGCAGTGCATAGCACTGGCGGAGTTTTTTTTCTAATATTTATAATGCACTAAAAATTAATTTCAAAATTAATTAATCTTAATGAGTCTGAAATTAGGAAATAGGTTTGGCTCCATTTTATTGGTTTTATAAAATGATGGATATTATTCTTAAGTCATTAGGGTTATTAAATAATGTATTAACTAATCATAAGATCCAATAGTTTAATCCATTAAGAAAAAAAAGAGTTTATTATTAACGTTTTGACAAAATGATAGGAATTCAAGATGTGAAAAGATGAAGAGAAATGCATTCATCTCGGGCAAAGTGGTGGTTCCGATGGTCGCAACTTCGGTGGTAGCTCCTTGGGCGGCTTCAATGGTGGCTCCAGCGAGGTGAGAGGAAGAGAGAATTTTAGAGATAATTTTAGAGAATGATTTTTGGGAATGAGTAAAATGTGTTTTGATTTAGAACTTTATATAGGATTTGAATTGGGAGTTTAGAATATGAAATGTTTTAATATAATTTAGAGATTTTAATTTTAGAATTGAAAATGGGAGTTTCATTGTTGAATTAATGGAGAAGATAAGAGGTTTGGAGTTGGAGAAGATGAAAGGTTTGGGAGGTTAAAGAAAATGAAAGGTGTAGGAGTTAAAGAAAATGAAATGTTATGTTTATTATTTGTTTTTTTTTATTTAATTATTTATAGCTATAAAAGATGAAGGGTTATTACATTTCTACTTCGACCGCCTCCACTGAACTCCGACCGCCCCTGACCGATTCGGATATGATCAAAATTGGGTCATATTCCGGGCACCCAAGGTGGTCGGAGTCAATTTGAAGTCCCCGACCACTGACGGTTCCCACCGTTTGTTTGTCCCTAGTGTCAACTAAGAAAATAGAAATAGTAAAAAGAAATGGTTCTTTACTTGTTCCTCTTAGATTCATAGAGTCTATAATTTGTTGGGTTTGGAAGCTAATACTTTGATGCCCCTCCCTTGAAATATTTTACACATGTAAACAGTAATTTTGATGTACCTTCTTCGAATTGGTTTTTTTGACTAAACTATCTACACTCTAATCTCTGTTTCAGATCCCCTATCTATCTATTCTTGGTTACCTACGATTGTTATTGTTTTGAATCTTTTGATGTGCTGAAATGCTGAATGCAACTTTATCTAGATATATCTAATGGAATTTGAATTTTCTTTTTCATTTTGCAGTCGAGTTAAAGAAGCAAAGCTCGTGTTTGGTGCATCTGGTCAATAAGTCCAAGGAATATGTGGCATTCAAGGTAAATAGCCTTTATGTTTTTCTTCTTTATTTTTACCCTACATGGTGCACTTAATGTATAATTAGAAGTTAGAACTGCCTACCAATGGAATCATTCTATGTTGGCTTTCTTAATTGTTTTACACCATTCTAGCTTCTTCAATTCTATGTGGCTCTCTTAAGTGTATGAAACATTCCAGCTCCTTCAATGCTAATCTTCTTATGGATTTGCTTTATGTAAATGATGGGTTTCTAACTTGTTGTCATCTTATATAATCAACTACTTTTTTACTCAAAATTTCTTCCTCTATCTTTTTTCTTTTATGCTGTCACTGCATGGTCAAATGTTAGTCCCTTAGTACCTTGTGTCATGTGATTATTCTGAGAACAATTAACCCTTTGTTTTCCATTGTTTAGAATTTATGAGTTAGGGATTTAACTGTTTCAGTTTACAAATTTTTAGATCTTTTTTGGCATTTAATTTTGTGGGGAAAATAAAAAAATTGAACCAAGTCTCTCGAGTTTTGTAATTGTCTTGAAATTATTTCAATAATGTGGCCTGGATGCTAGTTCTTTAGCTGTGCTTTATGTTATAGTTTTGCGTAGGAAAAGCTGAAGTATAGCAACTGAGTTGAACTTTCATGTTGTCCAGGTCAAAACCACATCTCCAAAGAGATATTGTGTGCGACCGAACACTGGCGTCATTTTACCAAGGTCAACATGTGATTTTACAGGTCTGTTATAATTAGTATGTAGCTCTTTCTAAATTTGCAAAATTGAGATATTGGCTGTATATGTCCATGAGTCAATTATTCTTGTAATAACTGGGTGAACAATAAACTTTTTTATGTTGTAGTAGAGACCATGTTAAAGAAGTGGTCTTAAGTTACACTTGTTGCTTATTGTATGTAGCATCTCCTTTATTTTCAGAATTTGTTTTAAAATTATTGCCACGACACTTTTGCCTTTCAGGTGCTTGTTATTTTAAATTCATATTCAAATAACTGCTGCATGGGACTGTCTGCCAAGTCTTACTATTGTTTATATCTTTTTGTAACCTTTTAATTTAATTCCTTATTGTGCTTATGAACTCAAAACACATTGAGGTTAGCATGTAAGACAGTTGAGCAATAGTTAGGAAGGTTACTTGGATTACATGCTACTTTGAAAGCTGATGGTTAATGCCTTCTTTTTTCTGTTTTTAGCTGAGCACCTAATTCTTCGCAATTCTAGGTTTAGAGTCATACTATTTTCAAATCTTTTGTCCCTGAAAAAGCAGAAGCTGCATTTAAGGGAATTAGCACTGAACTGTCGTACATGTTGGTGTGTTCAGTTACCTGATCTGCCTGGAACCTTTAGGATGGGACTGACATCTGCAACATGGAAAAAGGGATCTGAATGGGGTGGACCCCAAATAATCATTACAGTTCTTCTAATCCCACTTCTTGGAATATCAACACAATGCGAAGCAGGACTCTATCCGATGTAAAGCTGATTTGCAGAACGAAATCAAAGGAGGGTCTGAGTCCCAAATGGATGAAATGGGGTTCTCAGGAGATTATCGGGTGCAAAATGTACTTGTTCACCAAGATGGACCGTGAACTGTTTGTACAACTTCTATAGAGATATGTAGGCAGTTCTTCAAAAGAGAGCTTATCAATAAGAAAATATTAATTATATTAATTATTTATTTATACTAGGTTTAATTTCTTATAAGCCACGCGCAATGTTGAAAATAACATGTTATGAAACTCGTTATATTGTGTTACATAACCTAACAGAACCCCAATACTACGTAACAATTGGAAATAACTTAATGTACCATAACAGTACGTTTTTTATATTATTTTACGTTATATTACATAACGTTATGTTAAATTACGTTATGTTACGTTATTTACAATTATTTTTAGTAATTTCTATATTGTTGTTGATTATTATTTTGATTATTAGCGAATTGCTGTATTTTTCTTACTTAATTAGTTATTGACTTGTTTGATTGCTTGTGGAATTGCTAATTTATTAATTTATGATTGTTTTTTTGTTTGCTTGTTGTAATTTCTGTCCCGTTGCTAAAATATCTTACTTGTTGATTCTATAGAATTTTTAACTGAACTGAAATCAATAATTATAAATAAGATAAATTGAACATTACAAAATATAAATTACAACAATGATAATAACTGGAATTGAAATAAAAAATTGGAATCTTATTTTCTTGTTTAAATGATGACTAGAATTATGGTTGCAGATTTAATATAATTTATGAAGATAAATGTAAAAATTATTGTAAAACTTAATATAAAATTAGAATAGATTATTATTACAAAATGGTTTTATATTCTTTTTTAGATATTTTAAATTTATTTTCAATTTATAAAAATTATTTTATATAGTTTTATATTTATTTTTATTAAATAAATAGGAAATTGCATAACCTACGTTATGCGTTACGCTATATGCGCCATAAACTAACAGAAACAAAACGTTACGTTACCGTTATCGCTATTTTAAATATTTGCCACGCGTACTTTCAAGGTTCATCAAATAACCATGTCTATTATCCAATTCATCTCGATGCCCCACATTATGAGTTATATTGTGGGATCTTTGTAGCAGATTTTAGTTTCTAGAGCTCCGTAATACCTCTACTGGTGAAGGAAGAAAATAGAAATAGCACCTCTTATACTTTGCAGAATATTAAAATCACACTTATTGGGGAATTTTCCCCACATAAAATCATACAAAGAAACAAAATACAAGGGCTTTTGGTTACAAGAATGCTAGATTACAAGCCTAGTGTAGCAACCTAGTGCCAGTGCATTGCGTTGGGGGTGTCATTATTTGCCTTCTTGCAGTTGTGTATCTTTGTTTTGTTTTATTTTATTATTATTTTTTTTATGTACTCTACCCACTCGCTCCTCAGTGAGGACAGACATCTATATGACTCTGGTATATGCTATATTTCATTTAACTCTATTTAGTGGAACACAAGGGATTATTACCTACCTTTTGAGCGCACTGAATACTAGACTACAAACTTGTGATGTCATTTAACTGCTAAACCAAATTGGGTATGGGCTAATTGATTAAAAATTGTCCCTTGATATCGGTGATATGATGAGTTGGATAGTAGACATGGGTTATATGATGAATTGTGAAAGTTTAGGTGGGTTATATGGAATTAACCCTATTTTGTATTGTTATCACTACTAGTTTCTAACTTTGTACGCCTATCAAAGATTTTCTTGCTTATTCTGAGTTATATAAATTTGTAGAGATTTTCATGGATACTGCAATTATAGGCCTTTAACTCAGCTATATCAGAAGTTATTGGGCACAGAAGGCAAGCCTAATTGGGGAAAGTGGAAGCAGTCCTTATATTGTTATAGAAATATTTCTATTGTTCTGTTTTCCTTTCTTTATTTTTGTGAACATATCAGACTTGATCATGAATGCCCTCGTTTAGACTGTATGGTACTTTGCCTACCGTATAACCTAGGGGTGAGCAGAATCCAGTTAAAACTGAAGTAACCTTTCGAAACCTGATTAAAAAAATTAAACCAAGATAATTTGGTCGGTTTTATATTGGTTTTTTGTTTTAGGTTTTGAAACCCGAACAAAATTGAACGGACTGAACTATTATATTATAATATGTATATTATGAAGCATAGACATTTCAAACTGAGTGCAGATATGTATTGGATATCAAGACTTACATGATACTTGTCGATATATATTGGACGCCCCGAAATTGTTTCAGATTTTAAAACCTAAAAACTTGTGTGTCGAATCTATGTTTTCTTTCAAAACATCATAATGATCGCATGTCGGGACCGTATCAACCTTTAAAAAGTCATAGAGATCGTATGTTGAATACTATAGAGTCGTCCATTATCTTGAAAGACAAAAAATGCTTTTGACATAAAAGAGATTTTGAGCTAATACTTTAAATGCCATTTTGAAAAGGTAGATGTTTCAAATATTTTATTCCAAATACTGGTTCGTTAGATTGAATTCAGATTCTTTTTTAATATAATTACTTGATTAGAATTTATTTTTAAATTATTAAGATTTCTTTTCTTTTCATTCTAGTTCATAAAAGATGTGTCAATGATTACAATTTTGATATACATTATATATATTACATGCATAAACATGTGCATATTTATGACAATGTGTCCTTGTATCCTCTATTTTTATGGTTGTCATTTCCTTGTATCCGTGTCATGTGTTGTATCGTATTTGTATGTCGTGTCTGTTTCCATTCTTCATAGTGTGTGCGTGTGTATAATATATATGAACAAATATAATAGCAATTGGATAGCTCGAAAATATGTGCTTGCTAAAACAATTAAAATGACAATTTTTGCATAAGTTTTATTCCAAAAGTTGAAACCAAATAACTGAATCGAACCAAATTAGTTCGGTTCGGTTCGGTTTGGCCAATATTGATAAAAACCAGCAGAAATCGGTTGACGCTCACTCCTAGTATTACCATAATGTCATGCTAGAAGCCTAGAAGATGAAGAGTTATTATGTGCTCCAATTGATAGTGTAAACCAATCAGTATTTGTTTTTTTTTTTTTAAACTAGCTTGTTTTGTCCTCATCATATTTTTTTGTTCTTCGAGGAGTAATAGCCTTTCTTTTCATCGCTTGATATCTTTTGCATTAACAGTTTAATTTTTCATTTTACTTTGCTTTTTCTTTTTGTTTATGGTTTTATCTCTAATCTATCCAGTAACTATGCAAGCTCAAAGGACAGCACCACCAGATATGCAATTGAAAGACAAGTTCCTAATTCAAAGTACAATTGCACCATACGGGAGTGCAGATGAGGACATTATACCTGGTTTTGTAAGTAGATGAACTTAACTTTGAATTATTCTTTTGTTCCACCTTGGGTCTAACCTTCTTCTCCTTGATAGTTCTCAAAACTGAATGGCAGATACATTGAAGAAGTTAAATTGAGGGTAGTTCTCGTTAGTCCACCTAATTCTCCAGTGTCACAGCCAGTTAATGGAACATTGAAGCAGGATCTAACTAATGAACCTCCTGTTGTGAAAGAAGATCCTGTTGTGAAACAAGCCCCTATTGTGATAGAAGCTCCCCTTGTGAAGGAAGCTCCCATTGTGAGAGAAGTGCCTTCTTCAGAAGATCATGCACTATGGAATGGAATTGAGATTCTTCCCCCATGTCATGTAAGAGTTTCCTTCTTTGCATGAAAAATAATTTAATTTCTGTATTTTAGGACCATTTTTGCATCATATGTTTTTTTAATGTCACTATCTTCTGAACATGATAGCACAAACATATGTTATGTAGGTCCCTTGTGCTAGTGTCAAATGGATGCTTTATTCATATGGTGTGGATTTATTGGCTGTAATGCAGTTTGCTTTTTGGTTATTCTTTAAATAATGGTATTTAAGTTGCATATTCTACTTCTGTCCAGGTGAAGGATGTTGAGGACTTAAAATTGAAAGTCACAAATCTTGAATCAAAACTAAATGAGGTCAGTCTTGTTTCAACTTATCACCTAATATTTATCACCTGGGTTGTTCTGATTGTTATTAAGGCTTCATTTTGGTTGCAAATAGGGGAAGAGCAAAGAAATCTGATTTGTTAATATATGATAACCCATTATGAAACCTGTTATATTGCACTATGAAGCATAATGGAACCTCAACGCTAACAACTGAAAATAACTAAGTACACCATAATAGTACATTTTTACGTTATTTTTACGTTATATTACGTAATGTTATATTAAACTATATTGTGTTATGTTATTTACTATTCTTTGTTTAGTAATTTATATATTGTTGTTGATTATTATTCTGATTATTAGCAAATTGATGTAATTTTCGTACTTGATTAGTTGTTGGCTTGTTTGATTGTTTGTGGAATTGCTAAGTTACTAATTTGTGATTGTTTCCTTGTTTACTTGTTATAATTACTCTTTGATTGTTGTTGATTCTATTAAATTTTTAACTAAACTTAAATCAATAATTATAAATAAGATCAATTGAATACTACAAAATATAAATTACAATAATGATAATAACTAGAATCAAAATAAAAAATTGGAATCTTATTTTATTTTTTAGATGATGAATGGAATTACGGTTCCAGATTTAATATAATTTATAAAGATAAATGTGAATTTTATTGTAAAAAAAACTTAATATAAAATTAGAATAGATTATGTATTATAAAATGGTTTTATATTCTTTTTTAAAGAAATTTTAAATTTATTTTTCAATTTATAAAAATTATTTAATATAGTTTAATATTTATTTTTATTAAATAAATAGGAAATTGCATAACCTACATTATGCGTTACGCTATATGCAATATAATCAAACAGAGCTAAAACGTTACGTTACTGTTATCGCTATTTTAAACTTCGATGATATCCTAGTCATGAAATTCAAATTTCGACTTGGTATAGTGTCCAAACGGGGACCAAGTGTTTGTTGTATATTATCCAAGAGGTTTTTGTGATTAGGCTGTTGCCTGTGAAATCTCGTTCCAACTAATTTTATAATACAAATTTGTTTTCCAAACTTAGTTGCAGTTTTCTGTTGAAGAATGTAAATGATATGTAATTTTGTTTTCGTCACATCTGCACTCTCTGAACTCTTCTTTTTTATCTGGAGGGTATTCTTCGAATCATTATAAATCATTTATATATGTAACAGAAGTTGAATTTTATGCAGGTTGACAAGATCATTGTGATACTGAGGGAAGAGAAGAGCCTTGCCATTCAAGAGAGAGATAAGCTGCAGCAGGAATTGGTGAGTGATTGATAACTCAGATTGTAATGTTTAACGTTCATGCTACCCAATTCACCAGTACAGAGTTCGAATTAATAGTGATTATTGTGGAGACATACAGTGCTAGTTTGTCTCTTTTCATACCTTACTTTCTTCACATAATAACAATAGACTAGCTACAGTCCTCTCCATCATGCATCTGACTGAAAGAAGCACTATGGAATTTGAGAACAAGCATACGGATGTAGTGGAAATTGTCATACTTTGTAAACTCAAGGCTTCATCTTAGGGTTTGTGTAAGGAAGTAAAATGGAAGTAGTGAAAGTAAGGCTAGAGTTGAAAGTTAATTCCATTAGGATGATGTAGATTTTATGTGGCAACTTTACTTTTAGTTTTCTTTTCACCTCATTTTTGAGTGAAGCACTCATGAAGCTGTAGGAACAAGGTAAAGTATTAAAATTTTATTTCCTTCTCATGATTACTTTTCAACTCTAGTTTAAGTAACAAATAGAATATTATCATAATTATTATTTTATTAGACCATAAAATAATATTCTTCCGAGTCCATTTCGGACTTTCAAAAGTAAGCAAAAAAACAGTAGAACTCTATTGAGGAGGTCTCTGTCTAAGCTTTTATTTTAGAAGCTACTTCTATTTTCTTCCTTCTTCCACTTCCAACAGCCAACAAGGCTTTCGACTGTCCAAATTACCTACACTCCTCCTCACCGCCCCCCGCCCCCAAAAAAAAAAAAAAAAAACTCCCCCACGCACAACCCCTTTCCTTTTTTTTTTAGTTTTCTGTTTCACACCCTTTGTATCTAAGCACAAGTTGTACTATTTCAAATATTTAAGAGTAAAGGGAAGACCAAAGAAAATATGGATGGATATGATACGAAAAGATATGGATTTTAGATGTTTAAATGAGGAGATATTATTTGATAGGAATGAATGGAGAAGGATTATCAACGTATCCGACGTGATTCTTTTTTGGTTCATCTAGCCTACAGTTGTTGTAAAAAATGACATCTGCTCTCTCTCTCTCTCTCTCTCTCTCTCTCTCTCTCTCTCTCTCTCTCTCTCTCTCTCTCTCTCTCTCTACACAAAAGGAAAAACAATAGACTAAACTGGCATTGCTCTTTTGCTTCTTTGAGTTTGGATCCTGCTGCACTTTATGGTAACATTTTCACTTTGCCAATGTGTGAACCAAATCCAAACATATTGTTCTTGGCACCGTCTCCCTTGATTTTGCTTCATATAATATCCAATTTCATTAGGATAAGCAGCTTCGTTGGTATATCTGAAATGACCTTCAATTTGCAAATGCTCCAGTTTTAGCTTATGTTGATATTATCGGTCTACAATTTAAATTGAATTTAAAGACTTTGACCTCATGTTTTCAGGTTCTCCTGCAAAGGAGATGCGCTGCTAGGGTTCAGGTGGGCTTCCCCTTTCTGTTTGTAGTTTTTATGGCGCTCGTGGGGGCAACACTTGGGTACCTGCTGCGCTAGTGTAAAGGAAAGACGCAGCTTCAAAAACCAGCCTGGATACTAGTGGGTGACTAATAACCATCAGAAGCAAGCAATTGCCAAAAATTCTGTGCAACGGTCCGTTGAGCCGGCCCACCACTGATTTTTACTGTGTTTATTACGATAGTATCATACTAGATACAACGCTCAGTTTGTAAAGCATTCGTAAATTGTTAGTTGTATAGAGGAGGAAGTCGATGGTTTGCTTTTTCACCTTGGTGTTTTTTTGTCCTCAACATCTCTGTCCATATACCACTATTTTACCTAATACTTGATACAATTATTAGTTGATGTTTGAACTCAGGTTGCTTTAAAACGCCAATAGCATCGATCCTAACCGATATTTGATTCTAAGCAAACAAATCTTGGAGTGAGGAAATCAAAATTAAACATTTCCTGCATGACTCAAGTGATCTTTGTAGCACGGGCATGTCCACCATCAAGCTGAGCTGTGTCATGTATGCGTAATATTGTTGTTCCAATGCATTGTTTTAGTTATGCAGTGCATCCAGCTTCTTGCTGTATGTTCCACTCTTTGTCGTGTCTATGCCTTCTGCTGTATTGCATCTAATGTTGGCGTGTTTCTGTCTATCCTTTTGCTTTCATGGAAAAAACACAAGCTGAAGGGAATATATCAGAGAAAAAAGAAAGTAGAAAGATCTGGAGAGAGAAACTAGTACGAAGCTCAAAGAGCATGCATATGCATCTCTTTCATCTCTCTGCGACTGGGATCTAAACTGTCTGCCACATGTATTTTGCTCCGGACACAGAACCAAACTTTAGCGCTCTCGTGTAGTCATGTTTCTCAAAAGTGAGAGTGATACCTGTGCACGCGCTCCTCCTTTCAATCTGTCTGCCCAACAAAGGAGAGGCCAAGCTTTAAAGTGAGCTCACTCTAGTAGTGTCTATGCTCGCTCGTGAGAACACAGATGTGGCTGCTATCATTTCATCTGTATTCTCCACTGCAAAGTATGGAGGAAGAGGGGAGACATCTCCGATGTTCGCTCCTTAAATTAATGCTAAACTATTTTAAACTGTCGGACCTCTTTTTGTATTTTGTTTACTAGTAAAAAATTGAGTTCTCGCACAAGAGTTAGATTTGAAATCTCTCACACAAATGATCACTTACTCTTTTTTCTTACATCTCATATGTCATACTACATATGACACGGATAATTCAGTTAGAAAATTATTGAAAATTTCTAAAAAAATTTTTCCCAGAATTCATGGTAATCTGTGGGGAAAAGAAAAATTGATCATGGTAATGCATAATATAATATAATATAGCCTTAAAATTGGTAATTAGTGTAAATTACCAAGTCAATCAAGCTTGATTTGGTTGGTTGATGGGTCACCTTGAAGGTACAGGGCATTTGATTAGGTTTTGGGATGGAGACATTTTTGTTCTCAATATCCAAGGCCCACATTGGTTTGCCTAAAAGGTGATGGCGAGGGACAAAAATTAGTGCTTGGTTTAATTTGGATGAGCGGTGGAAATCACTAACTAATTTTGGAGTAGTCATCATGTTTGTTGATTGATGTGTCCCACTGGAACGTGGTTGTGAGGTATTTGTGCAAAAATCTATTCGATTAGATTGTTGAGACGAGATCCAATGTTAAGGCTCGGTTGAGACAAATCTCAGAGCTCTATACTTTATTAGAAAGTTTTTCATAGGGCACACCAATTGTCCGGACTTAAAATTTAGACAGTTATAAAGTGAGCTCATAAGGAAAAATGGTGTGCGCGTTTGGAAACTCTCCTTTATTAGAGAGAAGAAGATTGCAATCTCACAGAGACCCTCCTCTCTCTCTTATTATAAACAGATTCGGCTAAGATGATTTGATTTTTCTATCCATGATTGTTAAACTATAAAATAATTTCTCTCAACCCTCACTACAATTTTAGAATTTTGGTGTTGTGACAGGGACTTTTAATATGGTATCAGAGCAATCCATATTCGATTCCTACTGGGCACGCATTTATTTGCGAGTTTTGAGTTTTAAAAAAAATTATACCCCTGAAAGGGTCTTTCAACACTGATGATTTGATAAGTGATCTTGGGTTTGTAGGTCATATATTTTAAATATATTACTAATATGGAGCCAAATTATATACTAAAATGGAGGCAAATTGATTGAAATATACATCGTTATAAATTTAAATGGAGAATTGCAATATTATAAAGCGTAGCATCATAGGTCATATTTTCTTGATAAAGTTATTGATAAACGTTGTCGAAAAATAAATTTGAACAAAATACAACAACAACTACTTTTGTTATTGTTGTTGTGTCATCATCGTCTCCTTTCTACGTTGTTATTATTATTATTGTTAGTTTAATTAATATTGTGTGCTGTTCTTTACTATTATTGTACCATTTAAGTACTATAAATCTTAGAGAAATGACATGTGAAGTCCTATGTAACCCAGAGATTTTAGTATAAAGGATTTATCAGGAAGATATAAAGGATATGTTGATTCATAAAAAAATTAGACAGAGGAGGAAAATCATCAATCCTCGTGCCATGAATCGAGTTTTGATCGGTTTCGGTTCGCATTTTGCCAATTTTAATAAAATTGAACTAAACCGAATTAAATTAATTCGGTTCGGTTCAGTTAGAAACCAAATTTTGAATAAAAATTATTTAAAATTTATAATTCTAAACGTTTTAGAAAGCATACATCTTCAAGATATTCAATTGGTATTAAATTTATTAAGTTACCTGAGCTGCAGTTTATTTCTACTATCTCCAATAATCTTTTTTAAAAAAATTCTTTTGGATTATGATCTCGACCCCCTAGGATTCACTCATACCTAATTTCTTGGGTTTTAGTTTTGATTTGGTTTTAATACAAAATTAACAGTTTTCAATGAATAAAACATTTTGGATGCATTTGATGAAAGAGTAAATAAACTCCAAAATTTATGAAATTTAATTCGAAATAAGTTAAGGATATAGAGATAGTAATTGTGAAAAAAAATTAAAAAAAAATAATTGGATCATTATAGTTTTGCCGTTAGCTCATATAACTTTTTCTGAGTTGGCGGCTCACCTACAGTAATCCCATATATATATATATATATATATATATATATATATATATATATATATATATATATATATATGAAAATCGAAAGCCGACTAAATTATTTTGGTTCGGACTTATTTATTCGAATCGCTTTCGTTGGGTTATTTCGATTTTAACAAACTCTGTTCACCTGAATATCTGAATATATGATTATTCCTTCAATAACATATCTCATAGATTTGCATAAATATGTTTTATAAATAAAAAAAATGAATAGACGCGGCTCATCATTAAACTTCTACTTTATAATGTAGTGTGTTTTTCGTACTCTTATTTTAAGCAAATATTGTTCTATGCTTTTAGTTTTTCATAAGGGAAATTTTATTTATGCATGGCAAATTATACGTCTAGAGTGTTGCTAATGGAGCCCATTGCCGTAGCGGGTTTCGGTCAATCGAAATGGGTCCAAAACCGATCCAAATCCATTATGATATAATATATATATGGGGTGTAGGACTAGGGTTTTGATTGAGCCAAAAGAAATTAAAAGGAAAAAGAAGAGCCGGAAATAGAAGAGAGGCGGCTAAAGCAAAATAGAGAGAACAAGTACTGCTGTTGCTATTTCTGTAGCAGGTTACAATTTCTTGGTTAAAATTATTTTGCGGGGGCCATCAAAGGAATGGTTGTTGCTGCTCTTCTGGGATTCGGTTGATTTTTGGCCAAAAGGTAGCAAATAATTGATGCTGTCACATAATTGCGGTCGTACTTATTGTTGCTTGCGGCTGCTTCGCTTGCGGCTGAAGCACGGAGCTGCTTGGTTATTTTCTTTTGGATCTTTGGCTGTTGATATAAATAGGTAAATTACTGCAACAAGAGGTTAGGATTTGATCTCAAAATCTTGTATGATTTCTTTGTGATTTCTCTTATGGTTGAGAACTAGAAAGTTGTAATTCTCTTTTTGATATAGTGGAAGTTTTTCGATCGTGTCCCCGTGGACGTAGGCATATTGCCGAACCACGTTAAATCTGCGTGTTCTCTGTCTCTGCTATTTTTTTCTCTTTGGTTAACTATTTGATTCCGCTGGTTGTTGCATTAGTATTATTCCGCTATCTTTTGCTAACATAGAGACCAATCTCATATTTTGAAATATCACCAATTTATTCTTTATTTCTAATTGTTTTTTCCAAATTTAACCCTTTCTCTCTCTCTCACTCTCTCAATCGCGACTAAGCCCTAAAATTTCCAAATTTTCCTCCGAGCTCCAACAAAAAAGAAAAAAAATTAGTAACAAACAAATACAAATAAAAAAGCATCACAAACTAAAAATAATTTTAATTCGTATATGAGATTTATTCTTCAAAACCAATTACAAGTTGAATTTTTCTATTTATTTCAAAAAAACTCAAACTCTAAACTCGCTTGTCCCAGTAAATTCGAAAAATTTAAAATTCTTTCTAACATTTTGAGAAACACAAATCTAAAGATTTTAGAGAGTTTGAAAATCGATGAGTTTATAAGAGGTGTTTTTTTTAAAATTTAAATAACATATATTTTTTTTTTTAATTTTAGAAGTTTTAAAGATTTTAGAATTTAAAAGGATAATTTAGTTAAGAAAAAATTGACAAATTTATAATTATTTCTAAATTTTAAACCGTTAAAATAAAAAATTGTCATGTGCTAAATAGAATTTTCCTTATCATGGCGTGGGCGGCGTCGCCAGTAGTATTGCATCTGTAGTGTAGGCCTGATCGTTGAACATATTGACTCGAAAAAGGAAATTTTAAGGACAAACAAACAAAATTTCACCTTCGTTTATTTTATTTTAGGGGTATTTACTGGTTTGTCCCTCAAATCTTTATATATTATGATTTTGTCCCTAAAATCTTCATATTTAGGATTTTGTCCCCCAAATCTTATAAGTTACAACAATTTAGTCTCTCTCTAACTTTCCCTAACACAGTTAAATATTTGACCATTTTACCCGTCTTTTCCTCTTCTATTTTCCTCCTCTCTTCTTCTTCTCTCTTCCTCTTCTCTTCTCATTTTCTTCATTATTTCTCCTCTCTTTCTCCTCTCTTAAGTTACAAAAAGAGAAGAGATGAGGAAAAGAGAAGGAGAAGAGAGGAGGAAGAGAGGAGAAATAATGAAAAAAAGGAGAAGAGATGAGGAAGAGAGAAGAAGAAGAGAGGAGGAAGAAAGAAGAAGAAGAGAGGAGGAAAATAGAAGAGGAAAAGAATGGTAAAATAGTCAAATATTTAACTGTGTTAGGAAAAGTTAGAGAAGGGGACTTAATTGTTGTAACTTATGAGATTTAGGGAACAAAATCCTGAATATGAAGATTTGAGAGACAAAATCATAATATATAAAGATTTGAGGGATAAACCAGTAAATACCCCTTTATTTTTTTTCTTTTTCCTATTGAAATGAGTCCCTATGACTAAGACTTTGATTTTCCAAGGGTCAGCGAATAAATTGTTTATTAATTAAAAACGATGAATAAGAAAAATTCATCAGTCAAAGAAGTACACCAACAATTCAAATGGTTCCTTAGCATTAGAAGCAAATTCCAAGTGCAATTCAAATTCTTGTCGTCACATGTTAGCCATCTTTAATTCAAAGGGTTTATACGCATATCTTAAATTTTTAAATTTTTGAATTTAATCTCCCAAATCTTCATCAAAACCTCTAAGTTACTTCATTTTAGTCTCCAGTCATATTTTTTATCCGAATTTTCCGTTATACTCCTGAGTTACTTAACTTTAGTCATCACTTTCCTCTTCCTCTTCTTACTCGGCTCCCCTCTCTATTCTCCTTCTCTCTCTCTTCCCTTCTAGTTATATCTAAAGTGAAGTAACTCAGGAGAACCCAATAAAAAGAGGGAAGAGATAGAGAAGAAGAATGGAGAGAGAAACCCAATAAGAAGAGGAAGAGAGAAGAGATGATTTTTAAAATAAAGTAACTCATGAGTATAATGAAAAATTCAGGCAAAATATATGTCTGGGATACTAAAATAAGATAACTTAAAGAATTTGGGGACTAAATTATAAATATGAAGATTTGGAGAACTAAATTCTAATTTTTAAAGATTTAAGAGATAAATGTGTAAAAAACCCTTAATTCAAATATAAAGAAGATAGAATCATGAATGAGGACTCAAATGGATAGTCTCGCTTGCTTATAGTATCCAAATTTATAACCTATCAACCTTGATTTGTACTCTTTTTGAAAACAACCACCATCTCATCCAAAACAAAACTGGCCCCACCTTGGATGTAGAGACGAACCAAAAAAAAAAAAATAATAATAAATATAAAACTGCATAAAACAGAAAAAAAAAATCTATCTAAAACTATATTCATAATTCGATGTGCATTGATATCTGTCTAACAAATATTCATATTTATACTACTATGGCTTTTTAGATAAATCCATTTTTGCTTTTTAAATTTTACGGAGAATACTAATTGGATTAGTTTAAAATATGAGAAAAGATTTTGATGTATGATTCTAAATTCTACAAAATTCCCCTATTGGATGCATCGTTCTCTTTCCTGTTAATTTAGTTAAAAAGTGGGATTCATCCTCTTTATTTGTCAAAACACAAGTTAATTCTTATCTTTATTAAATGCAAAATATAATCTTTTTGGACTCTATGTAAAACACATAATGGTACATACAGAGATTATTAAATTATAAAAAATTATCATATTATTCTTAAAACCTCGTAATTACCTTTTGCACTTTTTTTCTAGAAAGAATAATTTTGTTGACATCTTTCTATGAATTGGTTCATGAAAAGTACCCACCTTTGAAAGTTGCTATTTTTTCTAAGTTGCATGGAAAGTTCGTAAAATTGGATTCAGTGCTTTTTGCACTAAATTTGCTAAAATTAGAGAGAGAGAGTATTATTTTTGGATGGAGCGAGACTGATTGGTTCATAATAACCTCTCTATACTTTCCATGACTCCTTTCTATTAAATAATAAATAAAAAGTTAGAGACAATTTTTTATGATTATTGTCTATGAACCAATCAAGAAAAATAAAAAATAGAAAACTACTATGTCCCACCTGTCTACTTTTAATTTACCACTTTTCATCGATCAATTAGCCCCTAAAAGTTTATTAAACTAAAAAATTATTTTGTTGATTACACATGAAAACTAACAATACGAAATTCTTTTCTATACCATTACCGTCTCTCCTTCGACGAGTTCCAGTAGGCAAGTCAAAGACAATATGATAGAGAGCGCTGGCTGGCTGGCCAACAACTTCCGTGCCTAAGAATGGAAGAGAACATAGATTTATTCTTCGTATCTACTCATGAAGTAAAAGAAATAAACCTGAATGGATCTGAAATTAGTGTCATAAAGTGAAGAGAGAGGGTCCAACTCCAATCATGGAGTCACGCCAATGTACAGCTTTCATGTCCCCTCAATGCAATTTCGAAGAAAGAAGAAACTAATATTTTCCCTTGATTTATTATGGTTATTAAAAAAATTTATTTATTATAATCTTCTTCAATACTTTATTGTTGAGAGTCAGCGTGATTAGCTAGCTAATTAAGGGATTAGCATCCATTTCGATCTCTCTTAATGCTAATTTTTCCCTTAAATTTGATTATCAGCTGAACAAGTTTAGCTTTAACTGATTTGATTAGTATCGATCTCTTCAACATCAATCTATACCTAATCAGCATTTGGTGAAGATGAACTGACATAAAGATTTATATATAATTATATTGTCCATCGCCACCAAGATGATATATCATGAAATAAAATAAAATAAAAATTGTCCAATTAAACTATTTTAGTTTGATATAAAGTTTTGTCTATGCACCTTTTGAGACCTAATAAGTTCTTAATTTTTTATTTTAACTTGATCCTCATCTCACAAAAAATAAACTATAATGAGGCGAAACTACGAAAATCCCATAAATATAAGCTACATGGAATCGAAAAAACCAGATTCACATTCAAGTGCAAATTTGATCTAAAATTGATAATTGAAATCTCGACTATTTTTTTTTCTTCAAGATGGAAATATGTACAATTTACATGGATATATTGAGACTATTCTGAACTTAATTTCCATTTACACCTAGTTTGATCTAAACCTAATATATATATGAAATCTGGACATTTATATGAATCCAAAATTGAAATTCAATTAAGATTCATGGTAGAGCAAAAACATGAAAAAAATTCATGCATATTATCTAATCGTTCTTGATTAATCAATGGATCTATTCAGAATATAAAAAAAGAAAATATAAAAATTATTAAAAAAAATTAAATGCACGTACCAATTTTCTAAGTATCTATATTGAGAAGGTTAATTTTATTAAAAGTTTAATATTATAATATATTAACGAATTTATCTTTTCTTATTTCTTATATCATAACTTTTTTTTTAATCTCTTTCAAATTAAAATCCTAATAATTCTCAATATTTTAAAAATAATAAAAAAATCAAATGAAAAATTAAAATAAGACCTGATGAGGAAGGGAAAAAAAAATAAGACTAATCTAAAAATATAGTGAGATGTATTTATTAAAAAAAAGAAATACGCATTTAGTGAACGGGAATATTTTAAAAATTAATGGATGCATTTGAAATTTCTAAAGTTATATCTTAATCAATTGCGACAAAAAAACATAATTAAGACATGTCTTATTCGACCCCGGCCCTCTTGCGAGCTTAGCCAAACATCTAATCAAGATTGTGGACAAGTTCACTGATCGAAACATATCTGGACTCGATCCAAATAATTGGACCATACCCTAAATTAATTTCCTCCTGGCCAAATTTAAAATATTCCTAAAAATTGGCATGCCCACGTTAATTATGAACCAAGATATAAGCTCATCACCACGTCCACTCACGAGCGGTCCGGTCGGGCCCGGCTCAAGCGCAGAGCCTGGCCCGGCACGACACGCAACCCGGCCGGACCAAACACAATGACAACTCGCTGTGTGCTGTTCGTCCGGCCCAGGCGCCACCCCGCCGTAATTTTAGGCCCACGGGAATAAAGGGCGCCTAGTATTATAGCAGCCTCCTGGCCTCTGTCGAACCGTTCGGACCGAACTGCAGGCAGTGGTCCCCACTCCAATCGTTAAATCCAACGGTCGAGATTTCTTGTGTTAAGATTAACGGTTTAAACTGCCGACCGTGTTACTGTTCTTTCCATCAGATGGTCTCTCGAACACCAAACAGGCAATGAAGCGAATGGAAAACCGCCAGGTGTCCAACACTTTACTCTGGCTCCCCAGATTCCGCAAGGTCACCATGATGGCTTCCTTCGAGAGACTCTCTCTCTCTCTCTCTCTCTGCTCCTTTTAAATAAATTAAGAACCCAAAACACAAGGAAGAAAAAAGAGATCTTTTGTTGCTAAATATTGATTTTTCAATTGAGAGCTTCTGTTGTTTTTGCTAATTTGAGCTCGAGGCTGCCCAATTTAGCGAAGCCGTCCAGTTGGTTCTCCTTCATTTGTGCTCCATTTCGCCTCGTAAAGAGGCAAAAAAGATTGCAGCTTTTTTAGGATTTTTTTTTGGGCGGAGGAGGGTGATTTCCGCCATGGGTTTCGAACTGGGGGCGCATTTGGTCCGGCTGGGGATCGTGTCGTCGACGTCGGATCACGCGTCGGTTGTTTCGATCAATCTCTTCGTTGCGCTGCTCTGTGCTTGCATCGTGATTGGCCATTTGCTTGAGGAGAATCGATGGATGAACGAGTCGATTACCGCTCTCATAATTGTGAGTATTTGGTTAAAGTTTTGATTTTGGAGCTGAGAATGCGATAAAGTTTGGATTTTTTGGATTTTAATGGCAGGGGCTGTGCACTGGTGTGGTGATTTTGCTTACAACGCAGGGGAAGAGCTCTCATGTTTTGGTGTTTAGCGAGGATCTCTTCTTCATTTATCTGCTGCCGCCAATTATATTCAACGCCGGGTAGTTTTGCTTTTTCTCCCTTTTTTTTAAAAAAAAAAATTAAATTAAATTAAAATTGGGCTAGTTTTGATGGTGTTTATTATTTTATGTTTTTTTGAAAATTAATTTTACTGGGTGCTGGCATTAATTGCTTCAAACAAGAGAAGATGGGTTTGGTTGCAATTTAAGCTTAACTGCGGACTTCAAGCAATCTAAGTTTTGGGAGGTTTTTGAATTTAGTTAGAGGTAAATTAAGGACTGACAAAAGAGATGCTAAGGGACTTGTTTCTTCAACTTTTTAGTCTAAATGATTGCAAAATCTGTTGTCATGCTTTTGAACTTTGTTAACTGCAAAGGAGTCATCAGATCAATTAAATGGACCGAAGAACTTCTTTGATTTAGCTTGCTCGATGAGATACCAGTTATGCTTGGTACTAAGTTGTGTAGATAAGCTGAAAAGGCCACTTAGTGCTGATGGGGAACGTAATGGAAATAAGTAGTCACAGTATCAAGTTTTGCTACGAGATTAGCAACTGGGTTCGTGCTTGCTGCAACAAGCTGCGCACAGTCTGAGGAAGTGTGTACAAGGCGATGAACATCACTCGTACTTGTCTAGTGGCTGTTTAGTTCACTGGACACCAGCTTAATGTGTGCCTATAAGAAGCTAATCACTTAGCTTCCATTTTCTTTTGGAGGACCTTTTTGAAGTGCTGCACGGGAATTTCGTAAAGGTTCAGCTGGTATGACAATCTTAGAAAATTTATGGAATTAAATGTTTGTGGCAGTCAAGAGAGGTATTTTCCATGGAAGTTATTATGTGTTCAGTGGTAAATAATTATTTGGAAGTGTGTGAAAAGAAATCAGGAAGTTATGAGATAACGCCTTACTTCTTATGTCGTTATTAAATGATGCTACTGAAGCACATCATGTCCGATTCTAAGGCAATTTTTCCCTGGCAACATAATCAGATACTTTATTGTTAACTTCACTTTCATCATCTTGAGCCCCTTTTGCTATATACGTTAGTTACATAACATAGCATGATTCAAAGTGTGGAAAGGTACAGAATGAACCTTTTTGTCACTGGTTGGCAGTCTTCTATCAAATGCTCTAGAAAGCTCCATGTTATTTATGCACCTCCATGCGTCTAATTTCTCATTTTCATTTGGCTTGTAGCCAGCGTGGACCTCCATCACTTTGAGTCATTGATGAAGTTAGTGTTTCTATGCATTTACTTTCTTTCTTCATGTGGTGCTCTGATCCCCGCTGTGACCTGATCTTGTTGGGTCATCACAATGTTCCCCATTATCCATCATTCTCATTTTGTAATTGTAATCAATGTAGCAATACTTCCCTTCTGCCAACCGATCTATTATGGTTTGTATTCCATTTTTGCTAAGGGTAACTCATGTTGATTTGTATATTATATACAGTATTTGGTCCTTTTTTTTTTGGTAACTTATCTCTCATTATGTTTTCCTAGAAATTACAGGAAGCATGATCATCCTCACATTAAGGTTATTTCCATCTAGATTCCTTGTTTATGCACTAAGATGTTATTTAGAATGAAAAGTTTGTATAAAACAGATATTGGGTTAGTAATGCTTTTGCAATATTTCAGTAGACCGAAGATAAATTGCGGACAAAAAGGAGTATTTGTATTAGTTTGCAACTAAGGCAGGTCCCATTGTAACCCCCACCTCCTCTATTAGAGTATAAAACTATGTCCTTCAACCTCACCATGACTCCAGCATTTAGTATAGTGGAAAGGGATTTGATATTGCTGCCCAGAAAGTCCATGGGAAGGGCACTTAGCCTGCAGGGGTGTCAGGACATGTTAGAGTATAAAATTATGTCCCTCAATGCTCACCATAACGTTAGAGTAGAATGGGACTTTAAGACCCTCTCCTGTGCCTCTTCTTTTTGGAACTCCAATTCGTTGGCAGCTCCCATATGCAAGGTCTCTGAAGAACTCGATGTAAATCATAAGCATAACTGCATATTACTTGCAAAATGTATAACTGTGTTCTCTTGTCTTAATTTTGTAGAAATTTGTGCCCAACGCCCCCACTTACGAACTATATGGAGACAGTCATATGCATGTCCACATAACCATATTTTAGTAGTTCAGATGTCACAGCAAATGTGCAGCTAGTAGTCAACAAGGAAAGGCTAATTGTTGGAATAAACATGTCAATGGTTACTACACTACAATTCATAAACTTCTTTATGGAGTATCGTACATAATAGCTTGTTGGATAGCGAATAGGTCAGTGTTAGCTTTTAGTGTGCATTTATATGTTTTTATTGATGAATCTTCCATTAAGAGAGCCCAAATCTGCAATTTTATCATGAAAATTTTGGATATATTCCGTGTTTTGACTACTCACATGTGCATTTTCTTTGACACATCTCTGAAAGTGTAATACCCATTGATTGCTGAATTATATGACCTAAAAGTGTGGTCTTTTTTTCTCTATCAGGTTTCAAGTTAAAAAGAAACAATTTTTCCGCAATTTCATGACGATTGTGCTTTTTGGTGCAGTTGGGACCCTTATATCCTTCTCCATAATTTCTTTGGGTAAGATCTCAAATCTTGAGTATTGGTATTGATTGCACAATTCGGATATTATTAGGTCCTTATCTAAAGAAATGAGTCATAAGCAAAAATCCTGGATTTCTTTCCTGTAAAATTAATTTTGCAATTCATCTGCATTAGAAAACTGGTGTACTTAAGATTGATCCTTGGAATGTGCTGCAATTGGAGTCTCCTGCTTCCAAATAACTTTGCTTAGAAACATAAGTCTTATTGTGGCGGAAACTTACTGCAGCTTGTACATATTCATTAGTTTGTTAAATGTTTATGCGAAGCATAATTCAGAATGGCTAATATACATGTATTTGTTTGTCTTTGAAATTGGTAAATATTAAGGTTTCAAATATCAGAATTGTTATCGCTATCGGCTCATCACTTATGGTATCTAAATCAGCAATACAGGCATATCGTATATGCAATATCGGAAATATCAGCCATATTGGACTGATATTATACATATATTGTATATTGGGTACTTCAAAATCTGGTATGATGTATGCGATATATATTGGAATTGGTTGATATTTGAAACATTAGAGTATAAAACAACTATTGAGAACATATTGAGTTTTCTGCTTGTTGAAACAACCCCTTAATTGTTTGCTAAATTACAAGTTATGCATTGCTTAAAAACAGGTCCTTTGTGAACTATACAAGTATATTTATGACAATCTATGAACATCTCCATACTAAAGTGAACATTTATGATATATGCAGGAAATATTCTCAACAAAAAATTTATCTAAATAGAAAGCACGTAAATTACCCTAGTGGCACTTTGATTTGAATTGGGAATGAAACTAAACACGATGAATGTCAAACAGTTCTAGTTGGTCAACTTGCTCGTAATGGATCAAGTCTGCGACCAAGTAGGTATGATCCGTCATTATTCTTCTCTACAAGTTCATGTGGATTTGTTGCGTACACAATGGGGTTTGTTGGTAGATGACTTCACACTCGGACCAAGAGATAGGTTGAAGCTGGGTAGTAGGAGGGAAGGCAAGTGGGGCCCACATTGAAAAGGATGCGGCTTGCTTGTCTCTGGATGGATGGAGGAAAGGGAATAGGGTCCATGTATGAAGCAGGACGCCATGGGTGACGGAAAGAAGCATGGGGCTATTGCGGATGATTTTTGGTTTTTTGCTCCTTTTCTTTCTATTTTGTTCATTCATATCTCTCTCTCTCTCCCCCCCCACCAAACCAAAAATTTGGAAGTAAAAAATAAGATGTGAAAGAATGCAAAGATGAAGGAGAACATGACGGATCTTTTGTCTTCCATGCTCTGGCACTAAAATTTATGAGGCATGTAAGGATCTAGGATTTCGTGGTGGGTTTTGGAGATTGGAGATGAACTAGGGTTTAGTTTTGAGAATTTGTGGATTTAGAGATGAACTAGGTGAGAGAGGAAGTAGGAAACTAATCTAATATAATCTAATCTAGTTTAATCAAATGACCTTAATATCACTTTGCATAAACAAATTTTCATTAAATCAATCAATTAAGCTTAATAATAAGTTGGAAATCTTTAAAGGGTAACTACAAATAAGAGTTCCACATAATAATAGATGCGAGACAAAATAAAATCTCTTAAAATCTCAAATAAAATCTAAATAATAAATTCTAGTAAATCTTAAATTAAACTTGGTGTTTTGATATTCTTACCGGTGCTTAATGGCTATATTGGAAATTTTGTCAATAAACCTCTTATATAAAAGTGGCCAACAACAATAGTAAAGGGTTTCTTTTTTTTTTTCCCCTCAAAAAACAACGGTAAGGGGATAAACCCCATAGCAAGTTTTGAATATCAGCAATGACGATACATATTGCTAGTATCATATCATATTTTGAGGGTTCTGATATGAGATAAACCTATAATTTCCGTATAGATAGTGCCAAAATTGCCAGTATTTACCGACATATCAATTATTGTCGAGCACAAGGCTGTGCTCACACTTCTCTCTAACTCTTCCCATGTGGATGTTGTGTTTGGAGAACTCCTCGCGTGTCCATTTATCAACATAGCAAGGACCCTGGAGAGCTCCGTGGGGCCCATTTAATCTCCCTATGGTCAGCGCTACAAGGAGAGCTAATAAGCCTTATAAAAGGTCGGCCCACAACTCAATTGCTTAAGCTTTTGCTCAAAGTGGTCATCTAACAAATAATGCAGTTTAAGTAATGGTGTAAAGTGAAACCACTACGTTTTCTATTTCCAATACCAGTATGATGGTAGCTAAGGTTGAAAAATCTTGGCTCAATAAAAGCTTGTAGATTTCATTTAACAGTTAAATGAAGCAAGCCTAAACACAAATCTATGTTGTTATAAAATAATTTATGAACATGAGTATAACCTGTTTGAGCTTGGTTGTGTTTTCTCAACTTGTTTAGAGCTCGAGCTCAACGCATGTAGGGCTTATCTAGGCCGTATTGGAATTTGTATTTAATCTTGAATCACTAGGAAACATTTAGCTTATTAATGCTAATATTTATTGATTTATAAGGAGCTAAAGTATTTTGACTGTCAGCTATGATTCTACTCAGTAAAAGCACGAGGCTGGAGAATACGTGGTAAAAGTTGAGAAAATGCTAGAAAATTATTCCTTTATTCTCCTGACTCTTGATTGTACATGGATTGCATAAGCTCAAGTACAGCTCGACCAGCTCTGACTGGTTAAAATCTCGCTCAAGCTCATTCATTAAATAATTGAACAAAACTTGAACAAAAATCTAAGCTCGTTTAAATAAATGAATGGACAAAAACAATCTAAAGCTCAGTTCGTTCTGTTCGTTATGCAGCTCTAATGGTAGCTGAGGTTTGTTTTCTCTTGTATTTTCTACTAGCATCAACTTTTGACCTTCTGCTCCTTTTGTCGGATGTTAAACCCAGGTGCAATTAAATTCTTCAGGAAAATGGATATAGGTCTGGAGATTGGAGATCTTCTTGGTAAGTTATCTACTTCTTTTTGTCGCAATCAGTTATAGACTTTATGTCTGTACATCTATTTACTCACACTCTCCCTGTATACATGCGTGTATTTGCAGCAATTGGGGCCATCTTTTCTGCGACGGATTCTGTGTGCACCTTGCAGGTATTCAATTTTTTGCGGAGCAGTCCCTTTTTTGCAACTCATGAAGGAAAGCTCAATTTAATCAGGAATCTTTTACTCCAAAACAGGTTCTTAATCAGGACGAGACGCCTCTGCTGTATAGCTTGGTTTTTGGTGAGGGTGTTGTCAACGATGCAACGTCAGTGGTCCTCTTCAATGCAATTCAGAATTTTGATCTTGGACATATCGATGCTGTCATACTACTGAAGTTTGTCGGAAACTTCTTTTATTTATTTGCATCAAGCACATTCCTTGGAGCATTTGTGAGTTATTATGCATATACAATTTACGGGATTTTTGTTTTTCTATTTTGCGTAGATTGTTCTCTAATATCTCTCATCTGCAGGCTGGACTGCTCAGTGCCTACATTATCAAAAAATTGTATTTTGGCAGGTTTGTGGCATTTTTGAACTTTCTGCTGCTTTATTTTCACTTCGATTTGCACTTAGAACTGCGTATGTAGGTGCTATTGTTCTTCTCTTTTAAGTATTATTCAACCATTTTTCCTCTAGACTCATTTTAGTCAATGTCGCAAATCAGAGGCGCTCTGATACTACTTATTGTGGATCAAAATAGCTCTGATACTAATTATTATACAGAAGTGCAAGTAAATAAATCGATAAAAACAGAAATGTTAGAGAGGGAATAGATCAAACCAATGAACACTAGGGATTTACGTGGTTTGAAACAAGTCCTACGTCCACGGGCCGAAGTAAACTTCATTGTTGATGATAATTGCAAATTACAAATATTGGGATCTCTCGCAAATCTTTTAAAGTCAGAAGACAGTAGAAAAATTCTAAAATGATGCAAAAGAATTTTCTTCTCATAAAAGATCTCTCTGAATCTCCAAATGATTTTGAAGGATGTAAATAAGATGTCTTTAAAGGCCCTATCTGTAGATTAGGTAAATCAAATATGATTAGTTTGGCACAAACCCTAAGTCAAATAGAGCTGGTTTGACATAATCCCTAAGTCAAATAGGAATCCTAGAAATTGAGCCAAAAGTCAACAGTCAAGTAGCTAGCTCCAGGTTAGCCAGCTAGCTGGCATAGGCCTTTTTGTATAGCTTGTCCTTTGTTTTCTAAAGATCGGACTATGTTTAGAGGATTCCATGCGTGTTGGCGGCCCTCCGAAATGGATATAAAACTGTACACACTTTCTAATGAAATGGAGAGTTTCCTTCTTGTTAATCTCAAATAGAAAGGAGATAAGAAAAGCGGAAACAAAACAAAACAAGAGAAGACTTTTGTTGAACTTATAATGTGATGCTCTTATTTGAATGTGAAGGCAGTGCAATGTCAAATGAGCATTCTACGACAACTGAATTTATTGCTACGCACTGTCACTAACATATTTTTTGACATCTAGGCACTCTACCGATCGTGAAGTCGCGCTTATGATACTAATGGCTTACTTGTCATATATGTTGGCTGAGGTGAGAATCTCGCCAATAACATTAGACAAGTCTTAGAATCTGTATTTCCCTTTTTTATTGTGTTTAATGTCCTCGAAGATACCAAGTTGAACGAATTCATGACAAATTTGATTTACTTTTGCAGTTATTAGATCTAAGTGGCATTCTCACTGTGTTCTTTTGTGGGATAGTAATGTCTCACTATACATGGCACAATGTGACCGAGAGTTCAAGGGTTACCACCAAGTATGTTGACTAAGTTACCGTTTCATTCATGCACACAATCAATAAAATTATTTTAAGCTAATAATATTTCTGTTGCTAATTTTTTTTGCAGGCATACTTTCGCAACTTTGTCATTTATTGCTGAGACCTTCCTCTTTCTGTATGTCGGCATGGATGCATTGGACATTGAAAAGTGGAAATTTGTGAGCGATACGTAGGTCATTTATTTGATTTTTCAAAATTTTTTTGCTCCGCTTTTGCATATTCTCTGTGTTGTTTGACCTGAGTGCCTTAATAGCTGGGTATCTGTTAGCATCTCTTATTACACTTCTTTTTCTATTAACTCTCAATATTTAGTCATCTTGAAATTTTAAAATCAGTCGGGCTTATTAATTGAGTTGGTTGTTTTGGTAACTTATATTGTCTTTTGCCCTTGCAGCCCTGGTAAATCAATTGGTGTTAGCGCAATTCTGCTAGGTTTGGTTTTGGTCGGCAGAGCTGCCTTTGTCTTCCCGCTCTCTTTCTTGTCCAACTTGACTAAGAAGTCTCAGAGTGAAAAGATTGGTTTCAAACAGCAAGTGTGTGGTCGTCATTTTGAGTTGCTTCTTCTAAGCTAATTGATTGAAAACTCTAAACCCTCTCTCTTGGTACACAGGTTACAATC
Source organism: Dracaena cambodiana (assembly GCA_036321105.1). Taxonomy (NCBI): domain Eukaryota; kingdom Viridiplantae; phylum Streptophyta; class Magnoliopsida; order Asparagales; family Asparagaceae; genus Dracaena; species Dracaena cambodiana. Next base: position 4,910,918 of record JAYEPQ010000014.1, read on the forward strand.
TGGTGGGCTGGTCTGATGAGGGGTGCTGTATCAATCGCACTCGCTTATAATCAGGTTATATTTGATATCTCCTCAAAGTCATGTTAATGTAATAATTTGTTTTTTTTTTCCTCCCTTCAAATAAAAAGTTAGTGCTTGTTGGTGCAAACCCTCTATACCTCTATATGATTAAACAGGGTATGAATCATGATATAGTGTATGTGGTGAACTTTTATCCAAGATTAAAATATTGAAATCAGTATCGGTAATCCCAATCACTTATGGAATCAAAGTCAGCAATATCAAGCCTATCGTATTGGCAATGTCGAAATAATCTACAATATTGGTATGTATTATATAGTATCGTATATCTGGCACCACAAAATCCAATACAGTGTGTGTGATACACTGATATATATTGATATCGGCCAATATTTAGCACCTTGCTATTATGATTATTAGGTTGTGAGTTTTATATCCCTTTTTTTTGGAGATCTGTTTAGTGGAAATGAAAATAATGATCATTATTATGTGTAATGTTTCCTGAATTTAAATGGAAGTTGTTTAGTGGTGACTAATGGAAACAAATAAAGGCATTTTAATTAGGGATTTAGTTAGGACTTCAAAAAGTTTGTTTATATTTGTTTTAGTTTTGTTGCTCGTAGGATTTTCTATATATTTCTTGTAATACTCAAATTTTAGTTGGAGAATGATTTTGAGATAATTGAGAGCATATGTTTTGTTCTTCTAAATATTTCTCTCGAGTGATTCGTGTGAGAGTGGGCATGTTCTTTGCCTGGATGTAAGTTCCACACCCACCCAGATTTCTCCCAATTCCCTAATTCTTCATTGATTCTTCACCACAAACCCTAATTCTCTTTCTGTTCTGCGTCAGTAATTCTTAAAACAAAAGTGTTCATATGTGAACCTAAGTTCTTTATAAGAAGTTTTTCTCCCTTTTTAAAGCTTTTATGTTGCTAGGTTTATGTACACAGCTCTCTTGGCAATTCCATAGTAATGTCTAAACATGAAGACACTTGACATTAAGATGCTCGCATCTCAATCTTTTACATTTTTTTCCCTTATCAGCTGCCTTCAATATATCATTCTTATTTAAGCCATTCATTATGATATTGCATATGAACAACTTGTCAGATGAAGCGGAGCTAGGTATCTTCTAATTTGTGCACCATTCATATTCTCATTTTATCTTAAAAACTCATGTATATATGAATGTTTTGCAGTTTACAAGATCCGGTCATACTCAACTACGGGCAAACGCAGTCATGATCACTAGTACCATCACAGTCGTACTCTTCAGCACAATGGTATGATGCCCACGCTGTGACTCCTATGTCGTTAAAATGATGCTTTCTATGCATGTCTGCATGCATGCGTGTGTTTGTTCTAATCTATAATGACATCTTTGTAGTTCCTACAATTGCAAATTTAATGGCACTCTACAGTTACATCTCTTGCATCTATATAATTTGATCATCTATTATTTTTAAGGGTTAATTGCAGTGAGTGGTATAACTTATTACCCCTTAAGTTTAAAACTCTTAGTTTAGTCCCTAAACTCCTAACGTCGTTAGTCGACAGTTTGCTATTCTCACTCCTGTTTAACTTAAACTGTACATTTTTTTTTTTTTATGAAATCTCCATATTACTCTCCTCTCCCTCACTCAGAACCCATTTAAAACATGTCTAGAGAAGGGTAATTTGGGAATTTTATAAAATAGTTTAATTTAAGTTGAACAATTGTGAGAATAGCAATTTGTTGACTACTTAGGAGTCCCGGGACTAAACTGATAGTTTTAGACTTAAAGGGGTAATAATTTACACTACCCTTATAGTTCAGGGGTCTCACCATCATAATTAACCCTATTTTTAACTTGCGTAGCCTCCAATCGTTTCTGTCCGAAATAATATCAGCAGGCATATATACTACATTAGGTTGGGTATATCAGTGTTATCATCTGCACTGGCCATTACTAATTCGCTGTGTTGTTTTAGGTGTTCGGATTGCTGACGAAGCCTTTGATAAGGCTCCTGCTGCCTCCCTGTTCAAACAAGAGCATTTTCGAAAGTTTCACATCGGAGATCTCAACCCCAAAATTCTTGACCAACCCGCTCCTCGAAAATGTTCCGGGATTTGAGCCCGAAGCAGCAGGGCAGGGGCACGAGGGGCAAAGCATTGCCCGCCCGTCGAGCCTGAGGATGCTTCTCATGAAGCCAACTCACACTGTCCATTACTACTGGAGAAAGTTCGACGACGCCTTCATGCGCCCCGTGTTTGGGGGCAGAGGCTTCGTGCCTTTCGTGCCTGGCTCGCCAACTGAACGGAGCGTGCATCCTGCATGGGAAAACCAATGAAGATCAGACGGGAGAAAGATCGTAGGCGTAGAAAGGAAAATGCAGTTTTGTGTGATTTCTTCGAGTGTGCGTGTGCGTGTGCATGCATGATTTTAGTTCTTGTACAATGCCTTAATCTTGTATCTCTTGTAATGTAATTTTCTTCTTCGAGTTCAGGTTGGTTTGCATGTAAATTACATCGATGTATCGGGGAATTGCAGTTCTAGATCATTCTCTTGCAGGTGTTGTATGATACTAGGGTTTTGGGGCTAGCTGCATGTTGTATCTATAATATTTTTTTGTATTGTATGATGATGCTACACTGTTACTTCAATGTTTATTGAAATCTTAGTATTAGTTTCTTCCATAAATCTAATAAAGTACCTCTATCTTACTTTATGCATGCTTGGGATTTTGGAAATATTCTAGTTAGGGGTGAGTATCGGTCGGTTCGGTTTTGGGTAGAAAATACTCACCAAAAATTAAACTAACAAAACTGAAACCGAACTAACCAAATTTTACAAATAACCGAAACCTGAACCGAAAGTTCTGTTCGGTTTCTCGGTTTTCTAGGCTACGGCCCAGAAACCCACTTGACTTTAAAAATTTGGGCTTTCTGAGTTAACTAAAGGATTCGGGTTACGGATCAGATTATCAGATCGGTTAGAGTTACTGTTCGGTTTTTTTGGTTGATTTCGGTTGGCGATTATGCCACCGAAACTCGATCAGAAGGCCGAATTGAAGTTCGGTTTTGTAACCGACCCGACCCCATAACCGAATTAACCGAACTGATTGGTTCGGGTCAAGTCGATTGAGTAGTTTTTTTTTTCCAGAAACCCACTTGACTTTAAAAAAAAAATTTGGACTTTTTGAGTTAACTCGGGTTACGGGTCGGATTATCAGATTGGTTAGAGTTACTGTTCGATTTTTTTGGTCGATTTCGGTTGGCGATTACGCCACTGAAACCCGATCAGAAGGCCGAATTGAAGTTCGGTTTTGTAACCGACCCGATAACCGAATTAACCGAACTGATTGGTTCGGGTCTAGACGATTGAGTGGTTTTTTTTCGATTAATTCGAAAATCTGCTCACCCTAATTCTAGTGTTGTTAATCTATTTGAGTTTCTATGGTTAGTATTTAATAGTGGATGAAATGTCGCAGCCTTCAACAGGATGCAGTTATATATTAAGATGTTTCTAAGAATATATAATATACTAATAATTGAATAAATAAAAGATTAATCGAGCAATATGTCTTCATCTTAAGCGTCTAGCATCCATATCTTTTTCGTATTATCTCCATCAATATTATCTTCAGTCATTCCTTTGTTTTTATTTTTTTAAAACTCGTTCTACGTTGATAAACTTCACTTATTAAACTAGTACATATATAGGTCTGCATCGAATATGACCAAACTATTGTAGGCAATCTCAATAGGAGCTACTTTATTTCTTTTAATGTTATCGCACATCCAACGAAATATGCATATTTTTACTACACTTATCTTCTATGAATTATGTCTCTTTTTAGCCCAACATTTCGTACTATATAACAAAACCAGCATAATAATATTCCTATTAAATTTTTCCGTCAACCTTAATAGAATGTTACAGTCATATAAAACTCTCTTTGCATTTTTCTACTTCAATCAGACAGCTTGGATTTTATAGTTAATATTACCGTCGATCTCTCCATTATTTTGAATAATAGAACTTAAGTTCCTAAATTTTGATTGCTTATTATATCTCTCGCTCGTTTAGTGTTATAACACTATAATCTCGAGTTTTTCATTTACTAAGTTTATACTTTATGTAATTTATTTTGAACTTACTTAATCTAAAAACTCGAGATTCTGGAGTGGTTCTTACGTCAACAAGCTCTTTTATTATAGTTATTATTAATTTTTATTTTACTTAGACGTTAAATAATTTGCCTTGCCCTCTTAGCTAAGAATGATGCCGTGACGTGAGGTGGGCAAACGAGTTCAATATAAGAACCTAACTTGTAGAAATTCTCAAATTTATTATTATTATTTTTATTATTATATTGGATCCAATTGCCACGTTTGGACTCATCTCGGTGCATTTTAGCAAGCTCTCTATGAAGTTCATAGTGGGGTTATCTGCTAATAATTATCGTGCACGCACACGGGAGTTTCCAAAGGAGCACACCATTTTTTTTGGTTAGCCCACTTGAGAAGAAATCGGGCTTTACGCTTGCCAGTGGGCTCACGAGGAAAAGTCGTGTGCTCCTTGGGGGGCACGCACACAATTTCGGAACCACCAAGAAAAGCCATTTTTTTCATTAAATTGTATTTTAAGAACATTGTCATTTTCCATTATAAACCATAACTTATTAAATTATTACACTTTAGTGGAAGTTTTATTATTATTATTTTTTTGACCTTGATATTATTGTAGTCTGACGTCAAGGCGAAGAAGTGGAATCTATGTTGGTTGTCATTTGTCAAGGTCATATTTACATTTACAACTATTTAATTATAGGAGTTTTTACATATATTTCCTTATCTCTTTGAAAATTAGAATTTAGTCCCTCAAATCTTCATATTTATAATTTAGTCCCCAAATTCTTAAAATTACCTCACTTTAATCCCCAGTCATATTTTTGGCCCGAATTTTCTATTATACCCTTGAGTTATTTCACTTTATTCATCCCTTTTCTCTTCCTCCTCTCTTCCTCTTCTTATTACCCCTGAGTTACTTCACTTTAGTCATCCATTTTCTCTTTCTCATCTCTTCCTTTTCTTATTATTAAGTTTTCCTCTATATTTTTCTTGTCTTTCTTTCTTCTCTCTTTTTATTAGATTTTCCTGAGTTACTTCACTTTAGATATTAATTGGGAGGGGAGAGAGAGAGGAGAAGAATGGAGAGGTGAATCCAATAAGAAGAGGAAGAGAGAAGGAAAGGAAGAACTAAAGTAAAGTAACTCATCAGTATAACGGGAAATTCAGGCCAAAAATACGCCTGGGGACTAAAGTGAGGTAATTTAAAGGATTTTGGGGACTAAATCAAAATACGAAGGTTTGGGAGATTAAATTCATATTTTTAAAGATGTAAGGAACAGATATGTAAAAATCCCTTAATTATAAAATATATTTGCCAACATAAAAGAAACCCAGTCAAGTATCATGATTGTTTAACAAAACCCCATAAGCTTTTTTATGTTATGTACCACATGGAGGTTTAAATTTTTTAGAAACCCTCAAACGATATTAATGAAAAGATTAATAAATCAAATTAAAAATGCAGCAAATATTCATTCACCAATATTTTCAAATATATATTTTCTTTGAATAAAATACACTAAATCAAAGAGCGAGTATTCAAAAATGTTATTATTGCATTTTTAAATTAATCCATTAGGAGTTTCTGTGAAATTTGAAATATCATGGGAGGTTTATATAACATTAAAAAGTTCACAGAGTTTCTAAATAAAAAAATATTAAGATGCATAAAAAAAATAAAAAAATATAGTAAGTTATTTTTATTTTCATTCAAATTTTATTTTTGTGTAAATATTAAATTATTTTTTAAAAAAAATAATCTATGTTTTTTATACTCCCAATAGCGAGATTTTTCCTTCAAATCTTTTAATTTCACTTCGATTATATATAAAAAAAAAAAAAAACCTTTATTACTTTCTATATTTTTTTAAGAGAGTTTTAGATGGATTTATTATTTAAGTTTCGAGAGAATTATAAGATTTTGAAAGAGATTTAGAATGATGAGAGGGAAAGAAGTTGATGAAAGAAACATTCCAAATATTTAGTGGCATATGTTTAATAAAAATAAATGGATTAATTACACTCAGACCCCCTTGTAGTATGAGTGATGTATAACTTATTATCCATAAAGTTTAAAACTCTCATTTAGATCCCCTGAACTATCTAAATTACCGTATTTTAATTATACTCAGACCCCCTGATCCAGAGGGTTTAACTAAGAGTTTTAAACTTTAGGAGTGATAAGTTATACATTCCCACACTACAGAGGGTTTGAGTGTAATTAACCCAAAATAAATATTTAAAGAGATACTTAGAGGGATGTAGGTACAACTACTAGTTTGAAAAGGTTTAGAACAGCAAATAATGATTCTATTAATTAAAAGGGATTTTTAAGTATTTGCCACTTAAATCTTTAAAAATTAGAATTCAGTCCCCCAAAATCTTCATATTTATAATTTAGTCCCCAAACCTTTAAGTTACCACAATTTAGTCCTCAGTCATATTTTTGGCTCGAATTTCCTATTATACCTCTGAGTTATTTCACTTTGGTCTTTCATTTCCTTTTCCTCCTCTTTTTCTCTTCTTATTGGATTCCCATCTCCATTCTTCTCCTCTCTCTCTTCCCTCCAGTTAATCTCTAAAGTGAAGTAATTCAAGAAATTCCAATAAGAAAAGGAAAGAAAGATAGGAGAAGAATGAAGAGAGTAACCCAATAAGAAGAGGAAGAGAGAAGGAAGAGGAAAGAGAGGACTAACGTGAAGTAACTCAGAGATATAACGGAAAATTGTGACAAAAAATATGGCTGGGAGATTAAATTGTGGTAACTTAAATGATTTTGGGACTAAATTATAAATATGAAGATTTGAAGGACTAAATTCTAAATTTTAAAGATATAAGGAACATATATGTAAAATTCTTAATTAAAATTCTCTTACACGTCTTCTTATATATATTATTATTATTTTTAGATAGAAGTTAATCCACATTATTATCCTAATAACCCTTGCATATCAAGCAGAGATTCTATCTAAAACTTTGGACATTTGCAAAAAAGATTCTCATGACCTACAATCATGTTCTACAATTAGACTCCACGCTGCATTTTCACTTTTACATAACAATAACTTACCACAATAATACTCCATCTCCATAATTTCAACTTGTATCTACTAAAAACAGAAGTTCTTAATAAATAATATTCGGTCAAGGAGATATAAAAAAAATTTCCCCTTTTTTCCTTTTTGGCAGAATAATTCCAACATGTTCATCATTTTTTTCTTTAATAAGCTAAAAAGATAGATTCCTGTAGCAACAACCAAATAACATATACTCCCCCTTAGTGAGTCAGAGCATCTCATAAGAGGTGGTGGGCCCCTCCTCATTCCGCCCCACCCCCAGAAGGCAAATTTCTATAAAAGCCCCTCATATTTCTCCAAATAATCCCATTAGTACATAAATATTGCCAAAAAGGACTAAAAGGAGGGAGTTTCCACGGGAGCACACCTTTTTTCCTAGGAAGCCCACTTTATACCTGGTCCGACTAAAAGACCGGACCAAATTTACACTATAAAGTGGGCTCACTAGGAAAAGTGGTGTGCTACTTTGGAAACTCCCCTAAATGGACAAATATAATATAGGGGTTTTTACATATCTGTCCCTTAAATCTTTAAACATTTGAAGTTAGTCCCCCAAATCTTCGTATTTTGAATTTAGTCTCTAAATAGTTAACTCACTTTTATATTTTTAATCTGAATATTCCGATATATCCCTAAGTTAGTTCACTTTAATACTCACTCCTCTCTTCTCCTCTCTTCCTCTTCTTACTGGATTCTCCTCTCCATTTTTCTCCTCTCTCTCTCTTCTTTCTTCTTATTGGATTTCCTTAAGTCACTTCACTTTAGATATTAACTGAGAGGAAAGAGAGAGAGGAGAAAAATAGAGAGGAGAACCTAGTAAGAAGAGAAAGAGAGGAGCAAGAGGAAAGAGAGGACTAAAGTGAAGTAACTAAGGGGTATAACGGGAAATTTAGGCCAAAAATATGGCTGAGGACAAAATTGTCGTAATTTAAAGGATTTGGGGGAGTAAATTATAAATATGAAGATTTGGGGGACTAAATTAAAAGTTTTAAGACAGAAAACCCCTGTACTATTTACATAATGGGCCCCTGCCTAACTCGACTTGATACTAGATAAGAATTAACGAATGGGATATGGCTGAGCCATCGGGCACTAACCAATGTCGTCTTCTTCGTTCACACTCGCAAAAAAGCCCTAACCCCAACCCCACCCACCCGCCCGCAAAAGGCCCTAAAAATCTCGCCTTTAGCCCTAAAAATCCCACCTTTGGAGGCGGTGATGTCGCTCAGGTGTATAATCCAGGACATGCGGGACGAGATCGGGAGCATGTCGAGGAAGGGGTTCGAGGTGAAGCTCCGGTCGCGGTCACACCGGGCGGCGGCGGTGCTCGATGGATCTCGGCCGGCGGTGATCGACGCGTTGAGGCAGAGCTGCTGGGCGAACATGCCGACGGAGCTGCTGAGGGACGTTCTGATGAGGATCGAGGAGGCGGAGAGCTCGTGGCCGCCGAGGAAGGACGTAGTCGCCTGCGCCGGGGTCTGCCGGAGCTGGAGGGAGATCATGAAGGAGGTTGTAAAGATCCCCGAGGTCTCCGGCAAGCTCACGTTCCCGATCTCGCTCAAGCAGGTATAAGATTTTTTGCTAGTGATTTTTGTGAATTATATCTAATTTTGATATAAAATTCTATTTTTTTGTATAGAAAGATGAATGGTTGATGCGTAAATTTGCATTGAAATTGTAAAAAAAAGAACTTTGCTATATTTGGATATACTTGATTTAGATTTTAATATGATGTTCTCTCTCTTTGCAGCCGGGACCGAGGGAGTTTCCTCTTCAGTGCTTCATTAAGAGGAACCGGACGAATCAGACTTACCATCTTTACCTCGGGCTAACCCAAGGTATGCTTGGTATATTTGTGCTACTAAGAAAACTGATATTTGAGGAAAAATAATATATTCTGCAAGAAGATAACTGTTCGTATATCCTTTTTCTATAGGATATGAAGTGTTCTTATGCTGAAATTGTAGTACAATACAAAGTTAGGAATTTGAACGGAATAACTTTCACCATACATCTATGTATTATGCTATTCTGCAATATCGCTGTTGATATAGTTCATTTAGGCTAGAATTTGTTGGTTGGTGATTGGACCTGGTTAGGATTATTCATTAGCAGGTACGACTTAATGGAGTGGTTGAAACCATTGGCTGCCATGATTAAGTTGGACTGTTGTTTATATTTGATCTTGAGATGCAACTTGTTTATTATGCATCAGTTAGTCTTCCTTGAATACTAGCTTTGAACTTTTATTTAGTGCATTTTAGACTCTCTGTGCATCTCCGGAGGGATGTAATCCCTTGCTTCTGTTTGAATATGGTGAAGGCATTCTAGCAGGAAGCAGGCTCGATCAGTGAATTAGGAATGTGCTTCATAGGTCTTACGCTTCCAACAATGGCATTAACGTGCGAAGGCGGTTAAATGGCCGCATTTGATCCCATGATGGAGGCTTAGGATATTGGCATAGAGGTTTAGGCGAGCACATGGATGTCGTAAATGTGTGAAAGTTGAGAATGATTATGTTGCTAAAGCAAATGACCTTTTGTCTTTTTCAGTGAAGGGATTGTGTAGTTTAGAATGTTGGAAAAGATATGGTCTGCTAAAGCAGGATGAGGATAGTAGAAGCAAGCATTACTGTGGATATATATGGAATTAAGTATATAAACTAAGAACACAATGTGTACAAGAAAGAGCTCTGAAGCTACTTTAGAAAGAGCTGATCACGTATAGAAAACAGTCTTATCCTGGTGTATAGCTGTGGCTTGCATTTAGTGTCTTGTAGAAATTATGGATGAGCCTGTGAATCTCTTTAGATTTAATTTTTTTTTCTCTTCCCTGACATTTGATATGCTTGATAACTTCAATTTTTACTGACAACATTTTCATAAAATTCATTTTGGTATCATTCAAGTGATCATCTTCTAGCTCCAATGTCGACATGTACTATAATTTGTGCTATATCTTTTAACATTGAATAACTTACCTACCAACTAATAGACATAATGGTTCATCATGTACTGGATCTTGTCTAGTACCTACTTCTATGTGGTATTTATTAAACGTGTTAAAAAACTACTCATGCAAAAGCAGCCTTCTATACAATAATGCAATAGATTCTCTCCATGTCATATGTATGATTATTATTTGTGAATGAGATATATGAAATTGCCCTGGTATATTTAGCTAACATGATATCTTCCTGTTTTCTATTGTTGTTTTAAAATTGTTTGGTAACTGTTCACTCTGCAGCGTTGACGGATAATGGTAAATTTCTCCTGGCTGCACGGAAATGTCGTAGAGCTACTTGTACTGACTACCTCATCTCACTAGATGCAGATGACATGTCAAAGGGAAGTGGTACCTACATTGGGAAGTTGAGGTACGTTCAACTTCAGTATGTTTTCAACTTCAGTATGTTTTCATATTCCCTTAAGTAAAAAATAAGTTTTGAATGGTGGCGATCCTATATGCCTCCTAATACGTTTTTTACTTCATGTTACATGCTTTAAATTTTGGTAATTGATGCCAACTAGGTGCGCTAAATTTCTTGAAAGTAAAGAAAAACTGTTGGGTTGAAGGTACTGAGGTCACTATGTAAGATAAACCACTGTTCTACTTTCTTTTTGTAGTAAAGTGCCTGGTCAGAAGGATTATCCATGCAACTGGGATTATTTGTCCAACTTATGTTGGTTCAAGGGGGTTATCTTATTGAATTAACATTAGGACAGTCGTTTATCTCACTATCTGCAGAATATAATAGAACAGTGGTTTATCTGTAGAACTAGAATCTGATAGAGAACAGTGTGTATGCACCCATCTATGAAGACTTGCTACCAAGAAAAAGGGATTTGTATATTCATTTTTCTTTGACTAAGTTGGAACTTGGAATTAAATCTGCTTCCATGTATATTGTAAATTCTAGAAAATGAATTACTTTAGCGAGAGAACTTCATCTGTCAATATTTTTGTGAAATATCCTCTAGTGCTGCTCTAATATTTGTTTCAATTTAACAGATCAAACTTCTTGGGAACCAAATTTACAGTTTATGATGCTCAACCTCCTCATGCTGGAGCTACAATTGCAAAAAGTCGTTCAACTCGTCTAGTGAGTTCCAAACAAGTCTCTCCAAGAGTTCCAGCTGGAAACTACCCAGTTGCGCACGTTTCTTATGAATTGAATGTGTTAGGTTCAAGGTGAGGAGCACCAAATTTCGAACATTAGAGTATCAAAGAAATGAACTTTTCATATAATTTCCCCCTAAAATAAATTGTGTGGCTGTTGGGCTGGTTCATACATAATCCTTACGATGAAATTTTAAGTTTGCTGTCTTGATGCATTTTTTTTTATATTCCTCTCTGAAAGTAATGTCTTCCTTCCTTCCAAAAATTAAAAAAAATGAAGCAATGCCATGCATAATTTTCGTGTGCTGGTTAAGCATAGTAAATGAACCTTGATATTAATAAAAGTCATCAAGATAATTTTATTTTGCTATCTTTTTTTTTTCTCTTGAACTTCATATGTGTGCTGCCCAGTGGGAATGATGAAGTTGTGATCTCTTCAAGCTTGAATTTTATCACTTAACATGTTTTAATTGTTATGGATTATATAATGAGGAAAGTTTTCCATCTATTAGTCAGATGCTAGCTGATGTAATATTATGCATATCTGGTTCAATCAAACTACTGAGCCAAATTATGGATCTTGATTTTAAGGTCCAAACATTTTCATGTAGGGATGTCATTTGGATGATAGCACCCTTAAGTGTGGCTTCTCCCTTAAGGACATGTTTGGTTTGTTGCAGAGGAAGGTGGAACAAGTTTTATCAACAAATGTTGCATGTAGCATTTGTTGCAGGGAAATGGAGCCAACATCTTTGTTTGACTTACTACATGCAGATTTGATGCAAAGTGAAGGTGGCATATAGTTACTATAAATGATTAGCTTTTAGAGGCAAATTTATAATAAAATGATGAGGTGGCAACATCGTAATGACGGTTTTTGTTGCAAAAGTGTTGTTGCAAAATTGACTGCAACAAGTGTTGCAACTTTTCTTGTAGTAAGTTCAAAGTTGCAAATTGCAATGTTTGTTACAATTGGTAGCAAACCATGCAATGGAAATGCATTTCCTGCTGCAAATGTTTCAAGATGAAATGCATTTCCAACAAACTAAACAGCCCGTAAAGTAACATAACCAGATTTTGGGCACGTGTAAATGCACATGAATCAAAAGAAAATATAAAATATTAAAGTATTTAGATGAAGAAATTTTTTTATAGGGAAATCAAAAGTTTTTATGAAGCATTTATTTATAGCGGTTTTATTTAATTATTATTCTTGCTTTCTTTATGTATTGGCTTCACAAACTCCAACACTCTCTTTACACTCCCTTAGGCATTAGCAGTAGAGAATAATTCAAAATCAAAATAGATGGTGGGATGATAAATTTATTTATTTATCCTAATTTTTAGTTATTTAATGCATATTTCAAAATAATAGATGCGATGAATATGGTGTGCATGAGACCAAAGGAGTTGTTGTTATAGTAGTCGAGATACCTGCATTTGATAAACTCAGAAGAGAAGCTTATGTAGCTACCTAAACTCTTTTTTTTATGCCTCTATTGTCCACTAAACTTGACTAGGTCTAGCTTGCCAACAATGTGGCGATGAACAAGACCATGATTAAAACAGGGCTCTGGAGTCCAAACCGCAAAAATTGAAACCATGTTTTGTTTGGCAACCAAAAACAAGAATATCCAGAACCACGGTTTGGAATTCCAAGAGTCAATGACATCATGTACGTGAAAACTTTAGTGTGAGCAAAGTTTTGAAAATCACAGCTCTCTCTCTCTTTTCTGTGGAACTATGATTTGTATGCTTAGAATCCATGGTTGCATTTTAACTCAAACGACACTGTGGTTTCAAATAGAATGCAATTACTAGGCCTGTTATTTACTCGGTTGCTTTTAGGTGGATGTAACATCTGTATTCATTTTATTCAAATAATTCCTGGAACAGTTGATATCATCTGTACAATTCTTAATGCACTTGCTTATCCTCTTCTGCGTACGGCTAATGTCAACATCATCTGTTTGTTCATATGGCTTATGATGATGGATGCTTAAACACATGATGTTTTTAATAATATGCTACGAAATGTGTTACTTACTAACAAATTGACCAGATTTGAGTTACCTTTATCTTATATGTTGTTATATGTTGTATGTGGTTACCAGAGGTCCTAGGAGAATGCAATGTGTCATGGACTCTATTCCTGCCTCTGCAATTGAACCAGGAGGTGTAGCGCCTACACAAGCGGAGTTCCTTATCAACAGCCTTGATTCCTTCTCATCGGTGCCATTCTTCAGATCCATGTCATCTCTCACAGAAAGCACGTCTGGGCCTCTTTCTGTGCACAAGGAGGAGAAATTAGTGTTGAAGAACAAGGCTCCAAGGTGGCATGAACAGCTGCAGTGTTGGTGCTTGAATTTCAGGGGACGAGTGACAGTTGCATCCGTGAAGAATTTCCAGCTAGTGGCTTTGGAAGAAAATGGACCGGCCGGACAGGATCATGACAAAGTCATCCTTCAATTTGGAAAGGTGGGGAAGGACTTGTTCACAATGGATTACCGGTATCCAATTTCGGCTTTCCAGGCATTTGCGATCTGCCTCAGTAGCTTCGACACCAAAATAGCGTGTGAGTAAATGCTAAGGTGTGTCTTATTTCCTGAATCTTCAATTGCCGATATATATATTTTTTTACAGAATATTAAGAACAACAATATATTTTCACCTAAAACCTTTTTAACTTGGTGGAAATTTGATCAGTTGGAATAATGGTCATATGGGTATTTGGCAGAAGTCTCTTTGATTCCGTTCTAGTCTTCAGTAAATGTTAAAATACCCAAATTATGTTTGGAGCTGAAGTATATATAGGAATCATACGTAAATGTAATCATTATCCCACATTGATATCAATGTACAATCTAAACATGGTATCAACCTAATTTTTATTTGTTGCCTAGTTTTGCTTTTTTCTGCCTGATAACTGTTTGATGCTTCTTAGACATTGATTTTGCCATCAGAGAAAAAATGTGATGGTGCCTAAGAAGCACGGATATGCCACTAGGATGTCGTCTTCATATCGGACATGTCACATAGACATAAAATCGTGTGGGACATGCCACATAGTGTGTCCAATAAAATAATAGAAAAAAAATATTGTGTCATTGTTGTGCCTGTACTTTTTATAAGTTGTTGTCTAAAAAAGAGTTAAATGGTAAGAGAAGATCGAAATTAAACATTTTTTATATTGGTAACATCTATCTATATATAATTAGTTTTATGAAGTTATATCTGAGTGTTTTTTTGGTGAGCATAAGTCGTGTTGGTTTCTATGCCTGATAAATGATTTTTTTGTATTCACATTCTATGTTGATACATTACGTGCTGTCATCACCACCTTTTCTATTTTCTCTTTGCCTTCGGAGGGGAGAGAGATAGATAGATGCATGGTTGATGCGAGATTTGTCCTTCATAAAGGATTTTTATGAGGAGACACGAATGTATACATCATTAATATTTTAATTTTGAATACTTTAGTAAAATTATTATGATAATAATAGAAAAAATATGTGTGTGTGTATATGTTTTTTTTTTGCCCCACAAATGCCATGTTCTCTGTCCGTATTTGTATCATTGTCTGAATCCACGTCTATATTCGTACTTCCTAGGATGGTGTAATGAAATTACCTGACTATATTCCAAGTGAGACTACACTAGTTTAGCATGTAAATATTTGAATATTCTTTACAGTGATATTCCTTTGCATTCTTGCTTTTTATGAAAAACTTCGCCTAAGATGTTAAAATTCCTTTTTAAAACAGCCAAATCTCAGGGGATCTTTCGTTGCCAATCCATCTGAATAAAGACCAGGGGGGGTGCGAAGCCCTGGTGCAAACGGGCAAGTTGGAACTCTGCTACTCGCTTCCCTCGCTTGTTGGTTTTTGTACACTATTTTGCTGCATTGATGTACATAACTTCTCAGGGTTTGTTTGTTCAGCCTGTGGCCTTGGCCTCTGTTAGGACAACGGAACACTGTTGAATTTATAGCGCTTTTGTTTCATTCGACTTGGGCGAAAAAATTGCTTCTTGATATGTAGATTGACTGATGATAATCGTTTTGTCGAAGTGAACATGTTTACTCTGATATGTTTTTATGGAATAGAGGAGGTTGCAGGATTTCTGCGCGTGCGCATGGGAGTGCACGCTTGGGATGCACCCAGTGTGCGCACCTGGGCACGCTCTCTCTGGTGTGCGTGTCTGATGCTCTTGTTATGACTTATTGTTCCTAATTTTTTAATGTCTACACTCTTTTATCCAACTCTCTAAAGATATATATATATATATATATATATTGGATATTTATTGTTATTATTATTATTATTGTTGTTGTTGTTATTATTATTATTATTGTTGTTGTTACTATCAGGAATAAATTAGAGAATGGGTAAAGCCTGAATTTGTTTTTAACCAAATGGAAAACAATTAAATAGTAGTCACCAATAAAAAATAATTGATAACAGAATTTATTTATTTGGTTATTTGGTTTATCAAGTCATATTCCAATTAATGCCCTAATTTATGTCTATTTTGCATGTCTTCACATATTTTATAATCAAGTTGGTTTTCAAATAGGATACTAATTAGTATTTTTATAATTCCTTCTCTTTACTATGTGAATTTCCAAAGGAGCACACAACTTTTTCTAGTGAGCCCCCGCTTTATAATGTGATTTTGGTTCTGACTTTCAAGTCCGAACACTTATTAAGTAATGTGATTTTGGTTCTGACTTTCAAGTCCGAACACTTATTAAGTAGGCTCCCTAGAAAGAAAAGGTGTGCTCCTTTAGAAACTCTCCTTTACTAGTTTTCTCAAAAAGAAATAACAGTCAATCTAAAAATCGATAACAGTAACTCTAAATTGGATACTATGTGAACTTTTCTTACTGTTACAATTTTTTGACCGCAGCATTATCCTCATTTTAAATAATTGTAATTAGCATAATTAGTGTTAAAAACTTCAATTTATAGGAATGCATTCTTCATATATGACACACAAAAAAACAGTTCATCCAATATTAACCATGTATCACAAGAATTTCATGGCAATACACTATACAGAATTATATATTTTTCCATCTATGCTATTACAAAATCTAAATTTAGTAAAAGATATCTGTTAGATTTATTTATATGGACTATATTTAGGGATGGCAATTGATCTAACCGGTCCTAACTTGGTCTCTAACTTAGCTCCAAAATAGTAACTCTGATCCTCAAGACATAGTGCAAGGATTGAATATTTTTTTGACAAAAAAATAAAAATAAAAATTAGATATCTTTGAATAAAAAAAAAACCACAATTTATTGAAAGAAAGCAAGCATATTTAAAAAAAAAAAAAATCCAATAAAAATATGAATTTTTCAGTCGAAATATCTTAGTTTAAGAAAGTATGCATGTCTAAAATTAGGAAATGAGAAAATCAATTTAAAAAAATGTTCAGCATTAGGATACAAATCAATTGAAATAAGTTGACTTGTTTATAAAAAATAAATATAAGTAAAAATCAAAGAAAATATTTTTCTGGTTAAAAGTTGAAACTTAACAATTATTTAGGAGCTTTAAATATATTATTTATTACTTTAATAAGAAGAAAAATAGTTAAGAATCATTTTTATAAAATTAGGATTTAAGGAAAGGGCCAAGAATGAACTTCGAGATGGTTGGGGTTAGAATCTATCGACGACTCTAGCTCCGGTTCCAAAATGGGTAGGGTTTAGATTCTGGGCCCTACTATACCTAATTCATGGGAGGGTTGGAGTCAGGGCCGAGCTTTTTGTCAAGCCAAGTTAGAGGCCCATGGGTTGGCCACGGACTTTTATCATCCCTAGTTGATTTACGATGTTTTTTTAAGCTTTATTTGGTCTTAACTGAGGATGAGAATGGACAGATTTACGTTTCTTTGTAAACCACATATGTTTCTTGTTTTTTCGTTTATTTGGATTGAAATCAAAATAATCATCGTTACAGGATTTTTTTCCTTCCCCTTTTTTTTTCTTACAGTACTTTTTTTTAATAAATGTTGGTTGTATTGATTGGAATAGATTAAATACTGTTTTATCTATTAAATGAGTAAAATATATATCAACTTTAAAGTAATACTCTCTTGTCTAAACGAGAGAATGTATGAGAATGCAATAGATTTCAGATGCAAGAAAATTTGTATGTGTAATGAAACCAAACAAGTCTATTTACTGGTCTTCAGATAGACATGGCTGTTTGTTAAAACGGTTGGATCTTAATAATTCTAACATTTTAAACAGACATGTTTGTTTAGAATGGTTGGGTTGGATTGTAATAGTGTATCACTAATGGCTCTAATAGCCATATCAGTGTTGATTGCATCTTAACAACTAGATTCTCATGAGATTTACAAATAAAAATAGCTGCCATAAAAGTCAAATAATTTACACCAATTTCAGTCCTTTGGAGCAAGCAAGAATAATCACATTGATCTAAGGGGCTATTTAGTTTCATGAATATTTAGGCTGTGTTTGGATTGAGGAAAAATGAAAGAAAAAAAAAGAAAAGGAAAGGGAAAGTTACTTTTCAATATTTGGTTAGAGGGAAAATTAAAGAGAAAATAAAAAGAAAAGAAAGTGAGAGAAAATATATTAGATTTTTTTTCTTTTCATTTTCTTCCTCAAATCTAAGAAAAAATGAAAGAAAAGGAAAGTTGAGAGAAAAAGGAAAAAGGGAGAGAAAGTTTTGCAGAAATTTCCTTGTAATTTTAGTTTCAATATATTTTTAACTTTTGTGAAGTTTGGATGCTTTGATTATTATATGCTTCATTATTTAAAAATTAAAAATTATATCAATAATATGTAAATTAATATTAAAATTTTCTATAGTTTAATTAGAATTATATTTTTCTCTTAATTTTCTATTGAGCAACCAAATATAAGAAACTGGTTTCTTCTAAAATTTCCTTGAGATTTTCTTCTTCATTTTCTTTCTAACCAAACATAGAAAAGAAAACCAATTTTCATATACTTTTCTTTCCTTTTTTCTTTCCCTTTCCTTTTCTTTTCTTTTCCTTCATTTTCCCTCAATCCAAACACAGCCTTAGTGTTTGTTTTGTTGTGAAATTGATTAGATACTGCAAAATATAGCAAAAACTATAATTTCACAGCAAAATCCTACAGTTCTTGAGGATTTTGCTGTAAAATCAGCAGTTATTGCAATTTCACCGCAAAGTAAGAAGATAATAGAAGTTGTTGCAAGTTTGGTTGCTTGTAAGTAGTGCTGTAAATTGCATTTTATACTTTTGCAAGTAAAATTACAAAAAATAGAAGTTGTTGTAATTGATATTACTCTGTTCGGATTAAAAGTTGTAAATGGTAACCAGAGTTGCAAAAATATTTAAATCTTAAATTTCTTATTTTCAAGGAGAAGTATCAACAAGATAACTACTATCTCCAAATTAGAACCGCAAGTAATCATACACATTTTTTTTTACCCGCAATTATAATCACTACAAATGTTGTGCAAGTAGGTACAATTGCAGTTGTAAAATTTTACAATTGTAATTGCAGTCAAATAGTAAGAAAACCCACTTGCATATAAATACTATCACACATTACCCAAAATGAAATTTCAAACCATCTAAAATATTGGGAAACTTCTATTTGAGCATATCATTTTCAGTGAGCCCACCTTCAAAGTTGTGAAAAATTATAAGTTTGCAATGTAATCATATTTTTTTCCTGTGAGGAGTTAATGTGAAAATCGTTCACACAGACTAATTAAAGAACAGTATAAAAACACAATTTGGAGGACTAATACTGAATGAGACGGTGGGCTCACTGAGCGAAGTGACAGTGATGTGTTAAATGCATATGGGCAGAACTGACCTTTTACTTATCTAGGGTTTTGGCCTTTTAGGTTAAAAAAAATCTCTCACAGGCCGCCTCTCTTTCGTTCACGCCCTTCTCTGAGGTAGTCTCTCGTTCATCTTCTTCGCATTTAAAAAAAAAAAAAATCAATTCTTTTCTACAAAAATATTCATTTTATCCCAAAATATTTCCCTTTACGAATTCGATAGTGAAGATTTCGCATTTATAGTTATTTGATTAGTTTCTGTTGTAATTTTTGATCTGTTTGCTTTTGATTATTCAAGGTGAAATCTCTCTAGGTCTTCGTCGAAGTCGACAATCATGAGGTATTGGATCCCTAATCTATTCTTTTAGTCTTGTATGCTGGTTAATTTAGGTGGTAATTTTCATTGGGTAGATGATTTTTTGCTATACATCTGATCTCATTCTTTTAATCATTGATTTTAACTAGAGTTGTAAATAACTCATCGTTTATAGAAATCAAGGAATATGAAAATTTTTAAAATAAATGGGCGTCTTGTATAAAGTTATGGCTATTGATGCTGTATGGTACCCAAAAAAAAAAAAAAAAAGGAAAAAAATCTTCTCATTTAGGTCAATGGAATTATTCAAACTCATGACCTATAATTTCTTGGCTACATCCCGTTAAAATAAAATTGTAAAAAAAAAAGTGATTTAGACACATATTAAATAACCCCATATCAATATTTAAAATAGTGATAACGGTGATGTAACATTTTGCCTTATTTAAGCTATATCGCATGCAGCGTAGCGCATATGTTTTGCGATTTATTATTTATTTAATAAAAATAAATATAAAACTATAATAACAATTTTTATAAATTGAAAAATAGCTTAAAAATTCTAAAGAATGAATATAAAAACTTTCTATAACAAATAAAGCTTTTTTAAGTTTCTAACAAGTTTCAAAATAATTTTTAAATTTATCTTTATAAATTATATTAAGTTCGTAACCGTAATTTCAGTCGTCACCCAACAAGATAACAAAATTTCAAAGTCATTTATTTCAGTTTTAATCATTAGCAATGCTTTAATTTATAATTTGTAATAATCAATTCATCTTAATTATAATTATTTACTTCACTTGAACTGAGAGTTTAATAGAATCAATAAGAAGTATGAAATTTTATCAACCGAAGAGGATCTACAATAAGCAACCAAGCAAGTAATCGCAAATTAGCAAACTAATAATTCTACAAGTAATCAAATAAGTAAATAACAAACATTTAAGTTAAGAAATTATGGCAATCAACTAACAATTAAAGCAAATAATCAATAGCACTATGAAAATCACTCAAAAAATAAGTGCAAATAATGTAACATAACGTAATTTAACTTAATTTAATATAAAATAATGTATAATAACATAAAACATGCTTACGGATCACTGAGTTATTTTCAACTGGTAGATGGTGTTGGGTCTGTTTTAGTTATAATAATGCTATATAACGAGTTACATAATACGTTATTTTCAATATTGGTTCATATCTTGAAAGTCCTCAATGTATTGGATTTTGTGTGGATATGCTGACATTCTCGTACTCTGTCAGTTGATTTCATCCAGTTAATATAATACATCAAGCGTATAGTGACAAGTCAGTAATTTACATGAACCATAGAACAAGCAACATAACTTAAGAATTTCAAGTTTTATCTTCTTTGTGATGGTGCCTGACCTTGTACTGTTTGCTTGCTTGCAGTAAGTTGCAGAGTGATGTTTTGAGAGAGGGTATTGCTAAGATTATGGCTGATGCGCGTGAGAAGAAGCGCAACTTTACTGAGACCATTGAGCTGCAGATTGGTCTCAAGAATTATGATCCCCAAAAGGATAAGCGTTTCAGTGGATCTGTGAAACTGCCGCATATTCCACGCCCAAAGATGAAAGTCTGCATGCTTGGAGATGCTCAGCATGTTGAAGAGGTATATTTATCTTTTATTTGTGTTCTTTTACTGCAGGCTATATGTTACTTTTCGCAAGTTTCTTGTGTGAATGAATGTGGACCATATTATGCTCCATAGCTAATAACAACGAGCAGGTCTTACACAGTTGCCTGGTATGCAAGGTTTTGTTGTTATTAGACAGCAAACTTTATGTAACTTTATATAATTTGACAGTATATTGTCATATATATTGGATATTTGTCATTCCAAGGTTTGTGGAATTTGAAAGGTTGCGTTAATATCTGTTTGATTACTTAGTAGAAGTCGAGGGGGTTAAGAGGTAATGTATGATATTTTCGCATGCAGGCGGAAAGGATTGGGCTTGCCTGGATGGATGTTGAGGCACTGAAGAAAATGAACAAGAACAAGAAGCTTGTTAAGAAAATGGCAAAAAAATATCATGCTTTTCTAGCATCAGAGGCTGTCATTAAGCAGATCCCTCGTCTTCTAGGACCTGGTCTAAACAAGGCAGGCAAGTACACTTTTGCTTGTTGTTGTAGGTTGCATTATTTTTTATGTGGCCAATATGGACATAGACGTGTTTCTTGCTGCAAGTATAAATCATATTGTAGCACTTTTTTGTCCTTCAGATTTTTATTTTTGGTGAAGTAGTACCTTAGTGATTGTTTTGAACATTTTCTCTTCAGGTTTGTATAAATTCCATTCAGTTCTTTATTTCCCCTTTTCTAGTTATCCAATGCTAGCTGCTAAAAAGGATTAATAAACAGAGACACATCCCAGACAAGTAAGTTGCACCAATTTCCTTGCCCTGATGCTGGTGGATTACCAGCAAGTAAGCAATGACTTGCTCTGTTTTCTTCCCATTTATGATTTTTTTTTGAGTTTATGTTTACTTGATTCTTCCTGAGCATGCACACATTAGGATGATCTCCATATCAACAATGTTTTAATATGTGTTACCAATCAAATTTAAATAAAAAAGGGGAAAAGAAATTAGAAAAATGAATATTGTGTTTAATGGATCTTTTCGGAAAATGGAAAATTTGTCCTAGTAAATTCAACTTCGGCTTCAAACATATGATGGTTCTAAATACATCTAAGGTCACTTTGATTGAAGAAACATTAGCTGAAGGGAATTGAGAGATGAGAGGACTTGAACAAGTTAATTTGAAGTCTATAAAGTGATCCTTACTTCCACTTCACTTTTCGAAATGAGCGGGTTTTATGTCCTTTTAGTGCTATGTAAATTCAACTCCGACTTGAAACACATGATGATCCTACCTAACCTCAGTTGACCACAAGGATATGTTTGACTGTAATTTTGACTTCAAATCCAAAATGTCGTGGTTCTAACTACATATAAGATAAAATAACTATGAATGAATAAACATCGACTGAAAGGGAATTGAGATTTGAGAAGACTTATTGGAGTTAATTAGAAGTCTATTAATGGATCCGGCAGTTCTATTCTCTTAGTCAGGTTTCTAAATCAAAAGTTTGCATTTTATCATTTTTCTATTATTTTATGCACTTAAGTCCGATGACTCTGTCATATGTTATTTATCTCCATAGTTCAAAATATGACACAAATGGGTATTATGTCCATTGGTATTCGGAGCGGAAGGGCTGATTGACATCTCTCGTGCTAGTTTTTTTTTTATTTTTTTTTATTTTGTGTCCTATATTTACCTAAAATTAGAATTTCTGTTGTGTTGATTGCCAACTTAAAATGATTTGTGAATTCTATAGGCAAACCCTTTCAAATGCTTTAGTTTTTGATATACGCAATAAAATGTGAAAGGTTATCAAAATCTTCTTGTGTTCCAAGTTTTTCCCATCAGGATAGCACATATTTGATTTTGTCATAATAGCTTGGGTCCAAATTGGACATGTGAATTGGATTGTACTTGGGTTTTGTTTTAATCTGGTTGGTTGCTATTTTGAAAGCTTAGGACTGTGCTAGATAGTGTCTTGTGAGTCGTGTTGTTGCATATACTTCTTCTTTTTTATGAGAACTAAGAAGACAAACAAGATGTGTTGTTACATATGCATTTATTTTTTATGAGAACTAAGGAGACAAACAAGATGTGTTGTTGCATATGCCTTGTCGTTTCTTATGATATTTAAAGTTAAATTACCAGTTTAATGACATTTTGTTGCTCATCTGTAAAGTGCCCAGTAGGAAATATGTTCTTTTAACTTTGATAGCATATTTGCACTACAGGAAAGTTCCCTACATTGGTGACTCACCAGGAATCTTTGGAGGCTAAAGTTAACGAAACCAAAGCAATGGTTAAGTTTCAGCTGAAGAAAGTTCTTTGCATGGGTGTTGCTGTTGGAAACTGTGGCATGGAGGAAAAGCAGATTTTCCAAAATGTGCAGCTCAGTGTTAACTTCCTGGTATCTTTGCTGAAGAAGAACTGGCAAAATGTGAGTTAGCTTGCTCTATAAATAACTTGTTTATTTTGCTGTGCTGTGAAATGCTCAAACCCTTGCGAGTTGCTTTGTTTTAAAGAAGCAGGTCCTGAAGTTCTTTTTTTTTTTTCCCTGACTAATAGAGTATGTTTGTGATATACATGATTTCCATATTTGGTTGGTTAAATAGGTTAGTTAGATTGGTCCATAAAGAGGGCTCAAAAGAGGTAGGTGCGTAGGAGGTTCTATATGCACACATTTTGACTTGTGACATTGGTCTGGAGTTTTCTGAGGAGTTTTATCTATACAACTAGATTCTCAGGATTTTGTAACCAAGATTAATATGTTATTCTCATATATGTTTTACTCGTGATAAAGGTTTTGCTATTTCCTTTTCTGGTCTATATGCCTAATAAAGATGCAAGCAGTAGCATATTTTTTTCTGCACTTTCTATTTCTGTTTTTAAAAATTCTCCCTATTTCTTTTGCAATTCTGTATTCTTTCTTCAATCTTAATTCCTTCTGCAATTTTTTGCGTGCTCTCGATTTCGTGTCTTTGTTGATAATCTTGGTATCGGTGATCATCAATGACCTACTTACTGATTTTGAAATTAAACAGAAGAATATTCATGTCTTTCTGTTTATTTCGTGCTAGTTAAATGATCCTCTGTTGGTTTCCTAACATTGTCAGCCATTCTGTCATGTTCAGCTCTTGCTTTACCTGAGTCAGCTTAGCCAAAAAATAGTTAACCTCTCATGTTTGTCTTTTCAACAGTCCTTTCATCTCTTTATAATATAGAATTATGGTAGGTTAACGAGATAAGGAGCACCTGACTTTGGCACAATTTTGAGATGATGTCCCAAGGGCCTATTAAAATGTCATACAATGTGATGCTTAGTGCACACGCTCGCGCGTGTGACAACGCATAACGTGATATGTGACGCATGTATGCACGCATTCACGCACGAGCAAGCAATCGAATGACTTTCCTGTGTACATGCACGAGTATGGATATATCGGGTTGAGCTCCCTTGTGAAGTAAAGAAAAAGGCTGTGGATGTATCAGTTGAGATCCCTTGTGAAGTGAAAAAAAAGGTTGCTTCCTTTGACCTCTTCTTTCCAAGGTGCTGTGATGAGTTTCTTCAAGCATTTCATGTCTTCTCCTACATGCTCTACTCAGGCTAAAGTTGACGTTAACTATTAATATATTTTTTAGATTATACTGTTACACCATATAAAGCATTTGTTTATTTAAACTGTTATACTATTGTTATGTGGTAACTTTTGTTTGAAGTATTTAACCAGTCTTTCTTGATCTACTCCTACTAATTTAAAGTTGGTACCCCTGGTTTTATACGCAGGTCCGATGTCTGTACCTCAAGAGTAGCATGGGAAAGCCCTTCCGGCTGTTCTAAGCCATACTTCGGAGTTGAGAATTTTACCTAAAAAAGGCAATTATCTGAGCACTTGTTTTGTTAGTGTCTACTATTTACTGCTGAGTCTAGTACTTAGCGTCATCTTTTGTTAGTTTTTATCTCGTATTTTCTTTGCTAGAATCTCAATCCTGGCAATTTTTTTTGACTGGTTGGCTCATGAATATCTAAGATCAACGTTTGCAGTCTTGTTACTCGCTTGTTTCTTTACTAATTTATCCGAATTGTTGCTTTGTTGCCTCATGAGCTGCTTTTGAGTTCGTAGTGTTGCACGAGATTTCATTGATAGTTTATTGAATGTTCCGCATTTTCCTGCGTTTTGTGTTATAAGCGATACTTAGTGCAACCTAGGATCTAGGGTTTTAACGGTGTCGTATCGCTTGGGAGTCCTCCCAAAAATATATTGTTGGGCTTATGAGTAACTGAAAAGAGCTATTATCTTTTAAATTTAAAATTCTGAATTTTTAATATCGTTAATCAATAGTTTTTTTTTTCTTACTCCTGTTTAAGTTAAACTGTACTTTTTATATTTAAGACGTAATAAGTTATGCTATCATAAAGTATAGGGAGTCTCATTGTAATATTTTCATTGCGGCAGTAATGGTATTGTTTTTCATTGAGCTTCTGAACTGAAAAGAACCAAAATGTGAAAGCAGATCTGTGCTCGAATAAATAATAGACGTATAGAAAAAGGGAAATACTTTAGTGGATCTATTGATAGATAGATGAAGTAGGGATGGTAATATACACATTAAATTTTGATACGTTTTATATAAAATTTTGAATTAAAAATAAAAATTTTATTTTTTTAATTCAAAAATTTGTATACGATGGACTAAAATTTGGTCCGTGGACGCATACGTTACCAAACTTTTTGTTGGAAAATTGCTCAAGGCTTGTACGAAAACAAATTTAGTATGAACATATACATAGCTTGGCTGATTCGCATGGTATTTGAGCTTGGACTTGGAGACATATTTGAAAGGGGAAAAACTCTGTATGTTTTAAAATAGAGCTGGAATTTTATTGAAATAGAGAAGGGAAATGTGTTTCTGTACACCAATTATCAAATTTATTTATTTATTTTTTATCTCCAAGTAATCCCTTTGGAGGCAAATATTAAATTTAGAAGTTTTAGACGAGTAGATTTACAACAGAGTGTATAGAGTAAAAATTTAGTAAATGACGAACTGTAGTGTTGTGATACTGGATATGCAAGAGATACGAATGAGCAGTCAATTTAGGTATTTTGGTTCTATCATTCAAATTGATAGAGAGATCGATAGTGATGTCAATCATAAGATCTATGTTAGCTTGATAAAGCAGAGGAGTACAATGGGAGTTTTATACGACCTTAATATCTTGTTAAGGCTGAATGAAAATTTTTTATATGACTGTTATTAGGATAGAGTTTTATTATATGGTATGGAATACTGAGTCATAACGAAACTTATTCATAAAAGATAAGTGTAACAGAGATGTGCATAATTCGTTGGATGTGCAGCAACACTAGGAGAGGCAAATTGAGAAATAAAAATATTTGTGCTAAAATAGGTGTAGCTTTCATAAAAGAGAAGATGCGAGAAAATCATATACAATGATTTGATCATGTATGACGTAGATCTATAAATACACCAGTTTGACAAATATAGTACAAGTTAAAAGAGAAAAAAAAAGACCGAAGAAAATATAGATGGAAGTGATACAAAAAGATATAGATTCTAGAGTAAATAAGGACATATTATTCGATAGAAATGATTGGAGAAGCTCCTAGAGATAATATTCGGTAGAAATGATTGGAGAAGCTCCTAGAGATAATTTACTCCAATTTGTAGATGAAATTTCAATGAAGAACCAATATTATATTCACATACAAGAGAAACATGCCTTAATAGGCTCTCACTACTCATTGCACACTTTGAATCGAGACATGCAACAAACCAACAAATACATTTGCAAACAAACTGATCACACCGAGAAATACAAAAATCTTCAAAAGATACTAATTCGCTTGTTGAGAACTCTTGTGCGACCGCAGGATGGAGAGCAGCAGCAGCAGCACATACGCAAGCGCAGCGATCATCGACAGAACGATGGCAGCCGTGATCTTGTCGCAGAACGTACTGGCCAGATAGCATATTTTGTCCCAAACTTCGTTCCCGTTCTTTGCTAACAGCGTTATGGCCGTGGCCGCACCATTGGCCGAGAACAGGAGAACCACCGCTACGAGGTCCACGATGGGAAGCACGGGCAAACTGGCCGAGCCAGAGCCAGGGCGGTTTACGATTGTCAGTGAGAATGAGATGCCGGAGAAGACGAATGCAATAACGTTGGCCGCTATGAAGTATCTAATCAACATTCCACGACATTATTAGTTCTCACCTCCGCCAACTCAGGAAAAATTACGTGAGTTAGGAGCAAAACTATAATGATCAATGTTTTTTCTTCAAATTTTTTTTTTAACAATTACTATTTCTACTTTCTTAACTTTTTTCGTATTAAATTTTATAAATTTTAGAGTTCATTTATCTTTTCATCAAGTGCATACAAAATGTTTTATTCATTAAAAATCATTAATTTTGTATTAACTTGATAGATGACTAAATCAAAACTAAAATCCAAGAAATTGGGTATTAGTGAAGCCTAAGGGTTGAGATCATAATCCAAAAGAAATTTTTAAAAAAAATTATTGAAGATGGTGGAAATGAACTACAGCTCAGATAAGTTGCGTGAGCTGCCAGCTCATTTACATCTCTCTCTATATATATATATATGAGGAAACGGGAAATTCATCGATAGTGAAGGAGCCGCTGCTTAGACGGTCCAATAAAATTATTACAAGTGGTATCATTCAAAAAATGTTTAAAAAAGTTCTTTTATTTGTTATTTTAAGTAATGTCACTTGTAATAATTTTATTGGACCACCTTAGGAACTCCGTCGATAAATTTTCCGTTTAATATATATATATATAAGGAAACGGTAAATTCATCGACGGTCTCTGCTTAGGTAGTCGAATAAAATTATTACAAGCGGCAAGCGACGGTGAAAGAACTGCCTTCACTGTACGTGAATTTCCCGTTTTCTATACACACACATGAGAAATGAGGGCTTACGCATAGGCGGAGACTCCAGATGCCTTGAACTTTACGGTGAGGGTCTGTATGGTGTTATTGTAGTCGTCAACCCCGACCAAAGACGTCTTGGTCTGCTTGGCGACGGACATCACGATGGTGGCGGTGAAAGTGAGGATTATGGCGAGGCCACGGAGAATGATGCCCAGGACTCGAGTCGGGTCGGATGGCGCGACCGCAATGCCCGGGCTCGGGCTAGGGAAGGTGCCAGGGGTTCCATTGGGACCAGGCTTGCTTTGCATCTCCATTAGCACAACAAATAATTGTAGGGATTTCTTTGGAGTCTTTGTTAGAGGGAGGCTCTATCATTTATAGAAGAGATAGAGCCAAAGTAATGCACTATGGTTGAGTTTATGGTCACCATAGCGGTAGGCTTACCTCCTCCTACTATTCCATGGAGAAAAGGATGGAGGAATTTACAAGAGTTGGTGTCAATGTCAACTCAGTGAGAAGGAGCCAAGCAGAGATGGATGCTTTGACAAACTGGAACCACTCCAAAGTCATGGAAAGACAATATTGTACAATATTTATAGATTAATTTTTAATTCGTTATATATATAATTTTAAATTAAAAATAAAAATTTTATTTTTCTAATTTAAAATTTTATATAACGAGGGTCATTACCGTTCCTAGTTCCTAGCCGTGTGATGTAAACGTCTTTAGAAAGTTTTTTACCTATATTTCGACCAAATTTTGCGAGAACGTAGTTAGAGGTGAATTTTACTGTAAAAATGTGCAAAAACTACATATTGACGCAAATGCAAATACTGAATTGTACTAGTATTGAAAATAACGCATTATGAAACCCGTTATATTGCGTTAATGATATCTAATGAAAATTCAACACCATTTAACAGTCGAAAATAACTTAGTACACCATAATGGTGCATTTTTTATTTGCTATTTTTTAGTAATTTTTATGTAGTAGTTATTATTTGGTTTGACTGTTGATTAGTTGCTGATTAGTTGATGAAGTTTTCTTATTTGATTACTTATTGTTTACTTATTTGATTACTTGAAGAATTGGTACCTTGATAATTTGCTATTGCTTCCTTACTTGCTAAAATTTTTTAGTTACTGAATTTCTTATTTACTATTGACTCAAATGAATTCTCAACTATATTGAAGTGATTAATTACAAACACAAAATATAAATTGCAATATCAATAATAAATAAAAATAAATTTAAAATCTTTTTTTTTTATTTAGTTGATTACTAAAATTATGGTTTCCCGACTAAATATAAGTTATGATGATAAAGATAAAAATTATTATGAAACTTATTAGAAATTTAGAATTGATTCTCTGTTATAATTTTTTTTATATTCTTTTCTTAGAATTTTTAAATTTTTAAATAGATAATCTTATATTTTTTATTTAAAAAAATATAAAAATCACGTAATCTATATGCTATATTTATGTGTTACGTTATATGTGAATAACCTAACAGAGATAAAACATTACGTTACCATTATCGCTATTTTAATTATTGAATTGCATCGTAATAAGACATATCAACACTGTGATAAAACTTCAACTATAGATATCATTAGACATTTTGTGAATTGATTTCGATAGATTACTGTAACGAACGAACTTATGGAGGAATAAAAAAGGCTAGCTATGATTATTTCATATCGCATATGTGGGACTATTCGAGATATATGTACTACAATTACATCACACTATATTCTATATATTTTTAACGATTTTTTCTTTAGTATTTGCCCCAATGATTCATTTGCGCATGATGATGCGTTACCACTCTGAATGGCTTTAGTTTGTCAAGGGGTTGACCCTACCAACAACTTGCGAATAAATTAACATGCATGTTGCAGCACAATTTGCCGCAATTTTCGGAATGAAGATGACTTTGTGTGCAGCAGTTTGCTGAACATTTAGCTGTTCGTGGTGTTTATTAACTTCCATTAGCGAGCTTCATTAGGTATCTGCGTATACTTTTGGTTGTTTATTTATTTATTATAATTATTATTGAACTAATGAAGCGGTTTAGCCAGATAATTTTCCTCATCGACTACGAGAGTTAGCAACTAAGATATCGACTACGAGAGTTAGCAACTAAGGATATTTCTGGAGCCACATACGAGCAGTTGTAGTGTTTGAGGAAAAGAAAAGAGTTAACTAATATATATTGTCTGAACTAAAATAACGGGCCCAGGTTTGAGACCGAGAAATTAATTGCTCCAAATATATAAGAACTAGATACATATTACACATATACCTCTAGCTGCTATCAAACTTTCACATGAACTTAGCCAACTTTCTCGTATATCTTCATAGTTAATACTAAAGTAAAGGTTTTTTTTTTTTTTTTTTTTTTATAAAGTTAGATGTAACTTAATGTATATTTCTGATATAAGTTACGTTATATATTTTTTAATGTACAAAGTAGTTATTTATGGTTCCGATATCAATAAACAAGTGTTAAATATTGTTCTCATATAGGTTAGTTTTTTTTTTTTTTGTCTCTCTCTCTCTCTGTATAATTCAACCTAAAAGAAAATAAAAAAATAAAAAAACAGAGTGCCCTTAGCTGGGATAATGATTAAGCAAAGATTTCGTTGACTTGTGAGTTGTGAACAGGGAGCAAGTCAAAAGTCAATATGTCCAATATGTCAATATGAGATAGAGCCAGCCATGCATAGAAGTAGGATAGAATGAAAGTTTGGTGACATACTCTGATTCTATGATCAACCGATAATAAGTCAACTCCTAACAATTTCAAACTGTGTAATGTTCACAGATTTTTAATAAATCTCCGGCTATGGTTAACTTGAGACTAGTACTCATCTTATCGGATTAAAAGAGCTAACAAGATATGTAACGTCTCATTAAGCGTCTGAACTGAATCCCTACACTCTATTTAGGAATGAGAATGGACAGATTCAAGAACCAATTTTCAGAGTAACGAGTGTAATGAAATAAGGCTGAAATATGCTGGTTGTGCAGTTTTTGGTGGCTATAGCTTGTGAGCTTTGTAGGTCATGTGTCTCGTGAACATGTGTCTTATGAATAGTCAGGGGCCAAAGTATAGGTTAAGGATATAGATCATGATGATTTCTAGAGATTTAGAAATGGATCATCATGTTTTGGACGTTAATAAGAAGGTTTTTAAATATCGACCAATATCAAAACTATATTATATTAAATTTTGAGGTATCCAATATGAGATATATTGTGCAATACGGATATGATGTGCTATCGATATTTCCAATATTGATACGTTCTATATATTGTTGATTTTGATATCTACATGTTGACATATCGATATTTTAAACCTTGAGACATAATTTATTCACTAGCTAGTTAAGTTAGCACAAGAGAACTTTGATAGTATCTTCTAGCTAATAGTTTTTGGATAGTCTCTTCTAACAATTTTTTCTAGTTTATGCTCAGAAAAAAAGTTTTCCAAAGATGCTGAGCCTTTACCCATAAGTACATTTTTTTTTTTCAAATATAGAAATAAAAAAAAAAAAGAATGGAATTAAATTATACTGTTTTATGTACGGTTTATTTGCTTCTTTTTTAATAATAGAAATAAAAATTAAAAAATAAGCTTGACTCCATATTGTATTGCTCTATGCTTTATTGCTGCTTTTTTTTTTTTTGAAAAAAAAAATTATGTTATCCATATGTGAATATATATTATGGGGTGAGGATGAACCAATTATTTTGCTTAAAACAAAATCACTTTAACAATTGTTCCTTTTTTTAATATCATTCCATACTCTAATCAAACAAGTCAAAGCAAAAAACAAAATGGGAAATTCTAAATGCGCACTCCCTTTTTTTTTTCTCTCCTACGGAACTACTCTTAAGTACGCTCGAGTGCTGGTATCCGAACAGCTTTTTCACTTGTTCGGATACCTAAATGGTTTTCTAACTCGTTCGGGTCTTAACAACTAAACAATGTTTAACTGAAAATTCGAGGATAACTTAGACAAAATTTATATTGGTACATAGCTAGTAATAATAATAAACTTTTCAACGGGAATACTTTAAAAAAAGAGGGTGCATTTAGAATTTCACAAACAAAATATACTCGTGTAATGTTATGCACGTTGGAGAAAAAGATGCCAACATCCATTGAGAGGAGAATCTGAGCCCAATGTTGTATGCATATCCTAACAGTTAGCAAGAATTTAGGAAAACACAAAGATATAAAAAAAGGGGGGGGGGGGGGGGGGTTATATATCTGTTCCTTATATCTTTAAAAATTAGAATTTAGTCCTCCACATTTTCGTATATATAATTTAGTCCCCAGAATCCTTTAAGTTACCTCACTTTCATCCCTCAATCATAATTTTAGTACGAATTTTCCATTATACTCCTGAATTACTTCACTTTAATCCTCCATTTCTTCTTCTTCCTCTCTTCCTCTTCTTATTGGGTTCCTCCTCTCTATTATTCTCTTCTTATTGGGTTCTCCTGAATTACTTTACTTTAGAGATTAATTTGGAGGGAAGAGAGAGAGATGAAAAGAATGAAGAGGGGAACCAATAAGAAGAGGAAGAGTAAAGGAAGGATTAAAGTGAAGTAACTCAGGGTATAACGGAAAATTCGGACCAAAAATATGTCTAGGGGGACTAAAATGGGGTAATTTAAAGAAGTTGGGGACTAAATTATAAATACGAAGATATGGGGGACTAAATTCTATTTTTTAAAGATTTAGGAACAGATATGTAAAAACCCAAAAAAAAATGTCGGCAAAAGTAAACCTATGGGTTTGTTAGAGACTACATTACCTTTCAATAAAAATTATCCTGCACATTTGGTTAGCTCTCCTCATTCATCTTCCTCATCCTCCTCGTCATCCTCCTCCTCATCATCATCCTCAGTATCACCGTCGCCTCGGCAGTTTGCTCGCATCTGTTGAAAGTGGCTGATGAACTCTCTTGCTTTAGACATGAGAGCAGCCTTAGCATCCATAAGACCATCAGTTTTTCGTTTCCCTTCATTCTTGCCAACTCTCGCAGCAGCGACGTTTCCTCTCCTTGCATCCCTGTTATGTAGCTGGTCAATGTACTTATCATGCAATGCCACATTCTTCACCCTCTTGAGAACTGCAGGACTTGGGTCACGTCCCTGTGCAAATGGCTTGAATCTCGAGAGCATCCTCTGATGAGCTGATGAGCTCCCCCCACTGCACTTGGTGAGGAAATTGGGGCTTATGGGCGAATTGGTCTCCAGAAAATCCATAGAATGTGCATTCGGGGAGGTTTCGAGAGCAGAGAAATGATCTGCTTCATGGTTTTGATCATTTATGCAGTGCTTCTTTAGCAAATGTCTTGCTGTTTTCTGTGCGACAAGGTTCTTCCTCGTTCTGCTACTCAGTTTCTTAACCAGTGGCATTGGATGCTGTAGAGGTTTACTGCCCGACAAACTAAAATTGGTGATGGGAGAGAGATTGGATCTCTTGGCCCTTGAGCGAGGTTGCGGTGGGGGTGGAGTTTCAAGGCTGCCATTCACTCGGTCGAAGCATTCCTGTGCAGACTTACCAGGCACCTGCGGCCATTTTTATGACATAAAATTGTAAGTTTAAAAACAACAGGAAAAATACAAAAAGGGCATCTTGGGAATAATAAACTTAGGCAAAAATAGCAGAAGTCGGTTTATTTTTCTCTTAAAACCAAGAGAAAGAAAAGGCCAAGTCTTCTAGTTTGCAGGTACAAGATACAGAAGAAATACAGTATAATACCCAGAACACATCTGTATCAACAGTACATAAATACTTTAACATGCTCCTAGTTCTATATTTCCAAGTACAATGTAACGGAAAGACCAAGAAATATCAAATAACGAGAGAATATATGACCCAACTATCCATGGATGACACTGGTATGATATGACTTCATGCTTCGGTGTATAGAATAAAATCAATAATCAAAATTGAATTCACCCAGAAAAGGTCTCTAGATACTTTTGTCAATTTGATTCAAACATTTTACAATACATTTTAAAAAAGAAAAAAACTAAGAAAAAAAATATTTTTGATTACTCACAAAGTAGTAGGGAATATTAAGCCATACAATGCCAACACAAAAAAAAAAAGAAGAAATATCTACAGGAACAATGCTAATCATAAGCTATGATACTCTGACATGGTCGCAAGCTCTTGATACTGACATTTCCTCAAAAACCAAAAATGAGGAGACACGTCAATGATTAAAAAATATATATATATCTCGCATCGTATGTGTGTTGTGTTTTATTGGGGACACGGGGTGGTAACCATTGCATATCCGACATTTGTCAGTCGAATAGGTTTATACATTGGTTTTTTTTTTATATCGGTCCATTAAATCTTCAATATTTTGATATTAGTTTCTCGATCTTCATTTTTTTAATTTAGTCTCCAAAATCTCATGAGTCAAATCATATCAGTCCCTCTGGTTGGTCTTCATCCAAAATAAAGAGAATATTCTTTCAACTTTAGCTTTTTATATCTTCTCGTTATACTCTCACTTGTCAACTCATCAAATTACCTTAATAAACCTCCGACCGTCATATCAACCAACTTTCATCCATCCACACTCTTTAATCGTAACCTCTTCCATTAAGTCCTTATTAACTCCATGCAGCTTTCTAACCTAATAAAAGTTGGTCCAGTCCAAACTCAACCCTGTCAATCTAACTCAGACCTTCGTCTCTCTTAAACTATGCAACATTCAATCAACCTCAATCTCTTCTTGCTTAAACTGATCTAACCCAAGGACCCTCCTCACTCAACTAACTACCAAACCCAATCTAAACCCATTGTTAGCCTCTCTAATGGCTATCTGCATCTTTTTTCCTCAAGAACAGCTAAATGCAAGAACAAAGTTGCAAGCTTTACCTCAAATTTGCAATCCCAATTAATGAAGCAACCATCTTTATGCTCAAATACTATGAGATCTGAATTTTTAGGAATTTCAAGCTAAATCAAGCTAGCAAACTCCAAAATTCACCTTTTATAGCATAATATACCCATAATTGTCCAAAAAACAAAGCTTTCATCATCAGTTAGCTTTGTCCAACTCATCAACTGCTTGAGATCATCGATATGCCTTCAAATATAATCTGAACATGCCCATTGGAGAAGAAAAATAACAGTCATGATGGTTGATCTATGAGACTTGCGAGCAGGTTCAACTTCAACCCTAGACATCGCTCCCACTTTTCTCCCTGCAAAGAGTTTTACAGAAAGAAAAGGAAGAGAGGAATTGAGGGAAAGAGAGGAGTTAAAGGGTGGTGTGTGATAGGGGCATGAGATGAGTCTGATGTAAGTTGGGGCAATTGGGTAATTGCCCATTCTCGGTTAGTGTTAAGCCAACTCGAGTTAGTCAATTGGATGGAAAAGTTGACAAAAGGAATAATTTGGATTGATTGATGAGATTTGAGGGATTAAATTAAAAATAGGAAGATTTGAGAGACTAATATCAAGATATTGAAGATTTAAGAGACCTTTTTTAACATAAAATAACTCTTTAGTGTGTGTGCGTGTGTGCACGTGCACAAGCGCGTGACACGAACAGATATGTGTGGCTTATCTGGTCATGTCAGACATTCCAATATTTCATACCCAAGTTCCAAGAAGCACGTCCTTCAGTTGAACTGTGATTGCCCAATGTTAAAGAGGAAATTGGGCATTCTGAGATTGGTATTTGATACTCTTGAATTCTTTCTACACTAAAATAAATTTATATCCATAAGCACATCTGAATATTGGTATTGGCTTGAGGAGGCAATATTTATATGACATGAAACGAGAATGTATCAATGTCTTTGATTATCAACAGCATTTTGCATAAGCATTCAAAGATGAAAAAGCCAAGGACCAACACCTTTATTGACAATAGACAAGAAAGTCAAATGAGACGGATACTTTATTTTTTTAGAAGGAAGACATCCAAATAGTAACTTAACAATTTAATGGGATTTATTAAGGTATTGTATGTGATGATAATATTCAAAACATATGTTTGAAAATTTGCATGCACACGTGTTATACATGTATCGAGTTGTGAACACTCTTTACTATTGTCATTGTTATTAATTTTTGTTTATATTATTATGCCCATGTCCCTGCGTTCTACTTTCAAGGGTTTCCTGATGGCACCGTGTTCGTGTCATGTGGTGTCCATGTCCACACTTTTATGCATAAGACTTTATCTCCTTTCGCTCAGGATCCCACAGCATAATGTTCATGGAACATGTGGTCATTCTTCTTTCTTTTAGTAACAAACAGGTAGTTTCTCGAAAGCATAAAATGTCTTCAATGCTGGCCTAACTAGATCGTTGCTATTTCGATTCTATTTTAAGTTTAAACCCCCTAAATGGATAACCATAAATACATGTTAAAGCATTTGTCTGTCCAGCTGTCATTTCAATCTTCAATTTGGAAACCCCAGCTTCTTAAATTGCTAATCAGGAGTTCTTTAGATCATATGTCCTAGGAGAAAACTGAATTGATTCCATTTCCCCCTCAATCAATAGGATGTGAGTAATAGGAAAATCTCTCACACAACAAATGATGATCTTGGTTTCGATTTCTTGATTGGTTTCTCCTAAATAGAAAAGAAAAAGGAAACATACAAAGCAAGGTTTAAAATCTTAGGATTGATATTGGTAGAAGTTGATTGTTTGGGGTATCCAACATCAACAATATCAGATGCATCATATCACTAATATTGGATATTATAAGGAAAAATATCAGCAATACTAGCAATGCAGATAAGATAATATAGGCTGGCATAGAGTTCATTAATGCATTTGTGTCTTAATCCTCAAATGCTACATCTGTTTAAAACAAGTGCTAAATATAGAAATTTGTACTCATATAGCTACTAATGTCAACTTTCAGCACTATGATAAAATTCATAATCCATCCCTCAATGTCTTTTCATAAATCATAACTCTAAAATTTTGAAATCTTAACACCAACGGCAACAAGGAAACAACAAAAACGTGATAAAATGGTTGGCAGAATAATCAACTTTTAGGCAACTATTGAAGAAGTTCTCCTACTTCTGTAATCCCAGTAATAAAGAAACAATCAACACATCATGCAGTAGCAAACATTAACTCGACTTAGTAACGTGAGCATGCAAAAATACTGTTGCTAATGCGTCTGAAAGAAATGGTAGTGACATGCTTACAAGACTTCCAAAGCAAATGGCAAACGGAATTGATTGGATATTTGAACCATAAGGTTGATAGTATTTACGGTTTAATGCAATGAACTATCTGGGGAAAAAAATATCAAAAAGAAAACACACAAAGACTCCAACTTCGTAGACAAGCCTAAAGGCCTTCATACAACATTCAAGGGGTTTCAAGAAAACTTGTACTATTTTTAACTTGTGACCTTAATCATATTTCATAAGGGTCTATTCAATCGAGCATTAGCAAAATCTACGAAATCTCACATTGCAAATGGCATGTGTAGAGGAGCTGACAGCAAGGTTTTAAATATCGGATATCAGTATTATGGACAATTTTTATATCGAATAACAGGATATCGGACGATAATTGGGGATATGAGTCAATATCGGGCTTTTTTATCATAGCGATAGAC
The DNA here is from genome assembly GCA_036321105.1 of Dracaena cambodiana. Taxonomy (NCBI): domain Eukaryota; kingdom Viridiplantae; phylum Streptophyta; class Magnoliopsida; order Asparagales; family Asparagaceae; genus Dracaena; species Dracaena cambodiana. The sequence goes on from JAYEPQ010000014.1 coordinate 4,948,569, forward strand.
CCCCCAAAATGATATATTGGGCAATATATCATTCGTCACGGCTAATATTCAGAACAATGACTGACAGTTAAATGTGATGACCAATGCAACAAACTGATACAACAGTTTGCAATCTAAAGCATCGTACTGTACTCTAGGCAAGGTACTCAAGAAGTTTAATGAACTCATCAGATTAAACTCGAGAGGGGCTAGCAAAATACCATCTTGGCCACCTTCTTCCAAAAATGTGGAGACGGCTTCGCCGCCAAATAAGCCCGATGCAACGCCCCATCTTGCTCCTTGGTCCAGCCACCGGAACCACCGCATTCCCCCGCATCTCCCCCTTCACTCCCAATCTTTTTCTCGCAAATGCCCTCCATCTTTCTTTTCTTTTCTTCTACAATCTTTTTCTCTTTCGCCTCTTTCAAACCCAAATAATCATTCTCTTTGTTCTCCTCAGTCTTGGCGCACTGCATCGAAGACAGCCTCGTGGATCGCCTCAGTGGCTCCCCTTGGAGGTTGCCTACAGATCTCAAGGGCTCTCTGGGGCATTTCGTCGAAAACCCTCGATGGGCCTTTGAAATTGGTACTCGGGCTGGTGAAATTGGGGGAGATTGGAGATGGGTTTTGTTGGACGAGGGTTTCTTGGTCGAATTGGGTGGGTGATTCTTCGCTGTTATCTCTAGTGCTGCACTTTTGGTGATTTGGGGGAGAAAACGAGGGGATCTTCTTACAGTTGGAGGGGTTTTATATGAGCGGAGACGCTTACAGTATTCATAGCTGCCGCCGCCGCCGCTTTTATAGTCGCCGGTTCTCATCGGAGTTGCCTTCGACACCTCGAGAGGGGGAGAGAGAGAGAGAGGGAGGAGTTTCAAATTAGACACTGTAGGGGACTGGGTAGGAGCTATTACCCAAATACTGGATTTAAGCCCATAAGATTTCGAGAAAGCCCACTACACCAGGCCCACTACAAATTTGATGTTTCCATTGGTTGCTTTTTCCAAGGGGAATTTCTAAATAAGCACACCACTGGCCCTAGCAAACCCACCTCCTAAAGTTTTAAAAAGTTACAATTTTATCATTTTTTTTGTGATCTTATTTTTTTTTTTTTTTTACTTTGGTTGGGTATTAGCTCCAAAACAATGTTAAAATATGTACTATTCTAGACTGTTCATGGACTTCTTCAATGTTAGGTTTGAGCGAAGAGTGAAGATGACTGCTCTATACTAAGAAGAAGCCCCTTTTGGTTGGTATCATTGGAGGGTTCGGCTAAAGAGTATGCAGTCCCTTGGGCTAGACTGAGTTCGAGCAAGGATTGATAGTTATCTATGAGACACAATAGTAGCTATTCGGGAAGCTGGCCAAATTAATTCAGGAAAAGGGTGCATTTTTTTTATGACTATTTATGAGACTCTCCCAGTAAGGGTGTGTTTGGGTCATGGAAGTGTAAGAAGTGAATGAAGAAAATAAAAGATCACTTCTTAAATTGAAATAGAAGAAGAAATTTTTTTTTCATATGTTCATTTGCTAATTTTTGAAAGAGAAGAGTGTATTAGGAAGTGAAGCTAATATTATTTAATTAATTAAATAAAACAATAATTATATTATTTTATTAGCTTTCATGTATAAAAATATAATTTTTAAATGATAATAATGACATGCAAATAAAAAATTAATTTTTTATCATGATTCTCTACTTTGCATAGCTCTTTCAAGCCAAAAGTATGAGGAAGAAAAGTTTGGAAGTAAGGTACCACATAAGTGCCACATTACTATTTAAGAAGTAACGTTCTACCTATTTATTTGCCAAACAAATATTTGAAGTAATGAATGTAGCCTTATTTCTACTAATTTCCTTCTGTTGAGATATAATTGAGATATGATCATAATGCTAAAATATTTTGAGATACTTTCCCATTAGATATTGAGATATTTTCCTAAATTAGGGTAGTTGACAAATTTTTGATTTGACTAATTTAGGATAGTTGACAAATCTCTGATTTGACTAGTTGAAAATTTTATGTAATTAGTATCAATTACAGATCATATAATTATTCTTTTTATTGCCTCATTCACCTATGAAAGGATGGTTCATTGTACAGTTCAAAAATAAGAAAATATACATAAATTTCTTCATTCCGCTTTCGCTCTATTTTCTTCAACATGGTATCAGAGCAATCCAGGTTCGATTCCTGCTGGGCGCACATTTTAATTGCAGGTTTAAAAAAAATTATACCGCTTGCGAGATTTAAAAAATTATACCGCTGCGTTAAATCCCAGGTTTCTATCCAAAAATAGGTTTTCAACCTGCGGCCAAAAATAGGTTTTCAACCTGCGGGGCCGTGTTAAAATATAAAATAATTTTCCTCAATCCTTACCATAACTTCGGAATTTTGGTGCAGTGGAAGGGTCTTTCAACACCTTCTACTTCCATGCAAACACACCCACCCTAAATGCACGGGTTATCGAAAGAGTTTTCTTATTAACTGCTTCCTTAGCTGGTTGAGAGAATATGTGAGGCTCGAGTTGTTAGCAAAACATCAAGTTTCTATACTTGAGGCAATGTGCCTAGCAAGGCTGGTGGAGGAAAAAGGTGACACTACTGTGAAGGGCAATTAGTAGATATCATCAAGCACTCCTCTCACTTCATCAGGACTAGGTCACAAATAGAAGAGAAAGAGATTGATTTCTTAGTTGATTCAGGAGCTATCCACAATTTCATCGATCCCGTCACAGTTGATTGCTTGGGTTTGAAACTAGAAGCAATTAGAGAGTTTGAGATGACAATAGTGGGTAGTGGTTCAATTAGCTGCAAGAAACAATAAAATGGCTGCATATTTGCTAGTAGCAGCCCTGGGAGACCCTTATTGGGTACCATTTGGCTCAAGAGTCTGGATCTAACTCAATGGAATTTTAGCAGACAGACATTGAACTTCTTAAGGCAAGGAAAGTCAATCACGTTACAACGGGTTCAAGCTAGCAAGTTAGATGCCATGGAGGAGAGATTTGCATGAAAAATTACTACAACTCAAGGGGACAGCATTTGCGGTTTAGGGTGTATTTTGGCATGTTTGGAAGTAGTAGAAATAAAGAAGAAAATTAGAAATAACTTCCAAAAATAATAAGGTGAAAGTATCATATTTCAAATACTTGTAGCGTTTGTTTTATAATTTTTTGGAAGAGGGAAGAGATGGAAGAGAAATAAAGTATTTATATTTTTGGAAGAAAGAAAAAGAGAAAAAGACACAAAATAATAAAATATGATTACGTTTTACTTCCAACTCTACTTTCACTCAAAATCAATGTAAAATAAAGCTGAGAAGTGAAGATGCCACATAGAATCCGCCTCACCATTATAGAAGTAACTTGTACTTTATTTCTTGTCCAAATAAACATATGAAGTAGTAGAAGTAACTTTACTTCTACTACTTCCTTTTTACTTCCATGCAAACAAATACACTCTTAGTTAATGAAGTCGAGGGAGAAAGATAACGCCACGATGATCCAAGGAAGTCCAGAAGATTACTGAAGAGTTTACCAACGTATTTGGTTCTCCTCAAGGGCTCCCACCTACATGCTCTTACGACTACAAAATCCCACTATTAACTAATTTCAGACCATTAATGTGAGGCCTTACAGATATCCTTTTTCCCAATAAAATGAAATCAAGAAACAAACGCACAAAATGCTTCCCTATGGAATTATAAGGCATAGCTCAAGTCATTTTGCATTCTTCGTGGTATTAGCGCGTAAGTTGGATGGGAGTTGGTGGGCGTGCATTGACTCTAGAATTCACAAACAAACATAGTCAATTATAAATTTCTTATACTTTTTATAGATGTTTTGTCAGATGATCTATATAGTACTAAATAATTTCCAAAAACTGGACGAGAGGTCAGGGTATCATTAGGTTCAAGTGGTAAAGGAGGATATTTAGAAGACGGGAATGGATCCATCTTATTTGATTTATAAGATAGTGGATTTTATTTTTAAATTATTAGAATTATTGGATAGTAAATGAGCCAATCTTAAAATCCAATAAGACAATCTAATCCAATAAAAAAAAAGAGAGTTATATTAACTCTTGATAAAAAGGGTGAGAATCTAAAAGTATGGAAAGTAGAGAAAGATGGTACTCCCTCTTTGGTAAAGTGGTGGCGGCTCCGGTAGTATCTCTGCCAAGATGCTTCAGCAAGGTGAGAGGGAGAGAAAAGATATTTAGAGAATGAATTTTATGGTTGGAAAGATTTAAAAGGATGTTGACTTATAGGTTTATATAGGATTCAATTTGGGAATTAAAAGGATCTCAATTTAGTTTAGAGGTTTAATTTTCAGAATTAAAAGAGAAGTTAAATTGGAGGGTTAATAGTTGGATTCATTGGGAAAGTAAAAAAATTGGGAGGTTGGAGGTTGAAGAAGATAAAGAGTTAATGCTACATTTAAATAATAAATTAATTATTAATCTAACAATCTAGCAGTATAGACTAGTTGTTTAGGTTTCTCACTTAGTTGGGTGCATGAGTGGAGATTAAAAGATAGAATAATGTCAAAGTCACATTTTTGTTTCTATTCTTTTATTTAAGTTTTATACTATAAAACATGGGCTTAGAATTTAGAAGATGATTAGATAAATCCTACGAATTAAAATAAATTTAGTTTTAAATAAAATTTAATTTTAAAATAATTTATATTTCAAGTTATTCAAAATATCATAATAGTAAAATAATATTAATTATTAAAAAATTAGAAGCTTGTCATGAGCTAATGTTAAAATGGGAGGCATTATGACTAAGGTTTTCAATTACTCCCCACTAACTTGATAACTCCATTTCTCAATAGACATGTTCAAATGAGTATACCAATCTTGGTTTAGGGCCCGAGCAGGGCCCAGCTGCCCGAAAAAGCCCAAATCATTTTTTTAAAAAATTATAAATAATTAATGTCCAAGAAAAAAAAAAAAATACTATTATTCTGAAAAATAATTTCAAGGCTCTTTAGAAATTTCACAAAAAAGTTTTATTGTTAAATTTGATCCTTGTAATATTATTATAAAAAAATTAATATTACTGAGTTAACTCATTCCATAATTTCATATTGCTTTAATATCTTTCCATATATTGTTACTATACTATAAAATCTTTCTTTATTATAATAATATGATTTGTTTTTCAAAATTTCATATTATTTAATATTATTACTATAAACTCACATTAAATCTTTATGTAGTTTCATATTATAATAAATTCCACATTACTATAATGTCTTTATAAAAATATAAAAAATAATATTAATAAAAAATATACTGGGTCACGGGCCAGATTCAGACCAATAGGTTTTCTAGACGGGTCTATTTCTCTCAAGTCTCACCATTATCGCATGCATCTGTTAGACCATTACCGCTAGAAGAGGAATTGATGTAGGTATATTTAGTAACAAAACAAAGAGAAACAATTTACACTATAAAAGATTAAACATGAATCCTCAAATCTTAAAGATACATTATAAAAAATTCGTTCATTAATTTAATCTACAGGTGACAAAATTCCATTTTTTTTTTCTTTCTTTTATAATTATCTCTAAATTTACCCAATATTAAATCCAAACTTGAGAAACTAAACAATATATCAATAAAATAAAATAAAATAAAATCGACAAGTTGAGGGTTTTAATAGGGTTTATCTTAGTAATCAGAATCAGGGCCTCCTTTGCGAGCTGGGAGATTTTTCGGACTATCTGCAACTTGAACTGGCCATCGAAATAATTGGTGGTCAATTTTTTTTTAGTGTAAAGCATATTTTAGCGCAAATTATAGGGTATGATGAGTGTTAGTTTAAGAAAAATCTTAACGATCTACTAATTTAATGAACCTTGTGTTGAATTCATGCATGTTTGAACTTAAATCTTTGAGCCAATTTACTAGTTCAAAAATAAATGAATTAAGTGAATAGAACATGGTTTCAAAGAAAAGTACATAGTAAAGGGAACACAAAAGAAAGAAGAAAAATATTCCCACATTGGCTAGAGGTTTGTTAGGATGTGGGTTTATATAGGATTGTTTGTTCCATGTCATTACTTATGTAAAAAAAAGAGAAACCTTGAGCACCACGGGTGGTGATACGCACCGCCCGCACGCTCATGCGCACGCGCGAATGGGTGTTTAGGGCGTATTGGGCGCTTTAGTGGCGCACTTGGCATTTGGTAAACGGTCACAACGCTTTGTTGCTATTGGATTCAGATTACCTCTATTGGGTTCAGCTATTTGGATTCGACCCGCACCCGTTAAGAGTCGTTAGGATTTGGCCGTTGAGATCTTCTTCCTCCTTCTGCAGACAGAAACTTGGTCATCTTTTTGACAGGAAGTTTCTGTTTCCAGAAGAACAGTTCTTTCATAAATCAGTCCTGCATTACACCATACAGAGAGTGTTCTTTATCAGATTCGCTAGAGTAACGGGATTGCAGCTTCTTTTCTGTTGCAGACCAGTCGTTGTATCCTGGGAGACCGACGCCCACTGTAATACAGAAGCAAACGGTGGAGGGCGAATTGGTTTTAAGGAGATAGTGTCCAACACTAGTCTTGATCATCTTCCCGTTTTCATCAATTCTGTATACATTTATTCTTCTGAATAACGGTTTTTCTTAATCCAGTAATTCTTTATTTTGTCTCTTTTTTTGAGGATAATAAACTACTTAAAGAATAACAATTTAATAGTTTTCTGAAAATAACAATAGGTAATAAAGATTTATATGTCTATATATATTTCTAATTCAAATCTGGAAAATATAAACTGCATGCTATTACACATATCAATTCGTAATTCCTCTTTAATATTCTCACTGAAATTTGTGCATAGTAACAGAATTAATTCTGTACATAATAACAGTAGTAATTCTGTGAATAATAAAAATAGTAATTCTGTTAACTATTCTGTCCATAAGAAATACTGAAGTCTTTTAATCTAAAACAATACTGAAATAACCAACACCTTGGAAATAAATTAACTAGTTTAAAGTAGATTTTAGTACGGATTGGATCAGTGTTAGTTTAGGAAATAACCATCCATTAGTTTAATGAAGGGTGTGGATGTGCCTTAGACCTAAAATTTGAAGTCTATGGGGTCTTTTTATCAAACAATAAGCATTTCGACCTAGAGTTTAGAGTCTATAATCGCAAAGAGAGTACACATTAAAATATTACATTATATAAGTGTAGGCGTAGAAAGACAGTAGAAGCTAGCTAACTTTGGAGTTCTAACTCTCTCTCTCCACTTTTTATTTCACGTTGCAACCGATCAACCAATTAAGTCATACCTTAATTACCTAAACCAAACGGGGCATTGACAATAATCATATATATATATATATATATATATAGAGAGAGAGAGAGAGAGAGAGAGAGAGAGAGAGAGAGAGAGAGAGAGAGAGAGAGAGGTTGCACGCAAATGTATCCAGACATTAATCAAATGATAAAAGAATCCACCTCATTTGTTTTTAGAAATAATCAAACCAAAACCCTCTCCTGGTCCAAGTCGGAAAATTCTAAATGCGCACCATATTTACTTAGTGAGCACCACATCCTATGGAAAGGTGATTTACAACATAGGAGAAAATGGTGCTCACTAAGTAAAATGTGGTGCGCATTTAGAATTTCCCGTTCAGTCTCATACGTTCTGTTGCCATAATAATTCATGCAGAAGTATTTGTTGTTCATCAAACTTCACTTACCCTCATCTACTGATACGAAAATTATATACTAAATGATCTCTCTCTCTCTCTCTCTCTCTCTCTCTCATCAATGGCAAATCGACTCTCCATTCTAACTCTCCTGATCACTCTGCCATTCTTCGCTTCAGCAGGATCATCCCTCGTCAGCTTCAGCACCGAGATCGTTCGGCATCCCAAACTCTCCCCTCTATCATCAGAATCTCCGGCCCCCATCCGCTCCGTCGTGCTCCCGAACAGCGCCAACCACCTAATTCAGCTCTCCATCGGCACCCCCCCAGTAAAAGTCCTCGCCATCGTCGACACGGGCAGCGACCTCATCTGGTCTCGGTGCAAGCCGTGCGTCGACTGCATCGGCCGCAGCGTCCCTGCATTCGACCCCAACCTCTCCTCCACCTACAGAGACCTCCCCTGCGACTCAACCTTCTGCAAGAGCCTCGACCCCTCCGCATGCTCGAAGGGCCCAACATGCACGTACACTTACGGTTATGGCGACGGGTCCACCTCCACGAGTGGAGTTCTCTCAACCGAGACCCTGACCTTCGACTCAACGACAGGGGGTGGCTCTATTTCGATCCCTTCAGTGGCGTTCGGGTGCAGTCACAACACTAGCGTCAGCATCGACGGGCACCAGGTCGGGCTGGTCGGCCTCGGTGGCCAGCCTATATCTCTAGTGTCTCAATTAGGGCCATCGATCGACTGGAAGTTCTCGTATTGCTTGGTCCCGTTCCACGAGAACTCCTCGTCCAGCATCATGAACTTCGGCGAGAAGGCCATAGTCTCCGGTAACAACGTGGTCTCAACGCCGTTGGTGCCTATGGAAGCCAAGACCTTTTATTACGTGACGCTCGAGAGTATTCAGGTCGGAGAGATAAAGATCGATGCCGTATCCTCCACAGGCGCCGGCAACATGTTCCTCGATTCAGGGACGACGGTGACACTGCTCAACACCAGAGTGTTCAACGAACTGGCGGATGCGATCACGAGCATTGTAAAGCTGCCTAGGACCAAGAGTGCTGGAGGGTCGACGTTCGTGTGCTTCGAAACCACGTCGAGGGATGGGTTTCCGCCGCTTACCTTCAGCTTTGCCGGAGGTGCTGACTTGGTGCTGCATCCGCTGAACGCCTTCACGGTGCCGTCGCCGGACGGCTTGGTTTGTCTTGCGATGCAGGCGACGGAGGGGACGGGGGTGTTCGGGAACTTGGCGCAGCAGAACTTTCATGTGGGCTACGATCTGAAGGCGAGATCGGTGTCCTTTGCCGCTATAGAGTGCTCGAAGATGTTGAGCTAATTGAATGGATAATGTTATGAATATTGCTTCTTATTTATTAAATGGGCACTATCAAGCCTGTTGTAGAAATGGTATAGGCAGGAAAATTCTATTTACATACGAAAGTTACTTTTTATGGTTTTAAAATTTTACTTTTTACGGTTTTAAAATTTATAAACAATTATATTTTTGCCATATATATTTTTAACTAAGTTATTCTTTTAAATCTCAAATAAAAACTTCTTAGATTTTAAAATTATGACTCATCGTTTTTCTCCTCTATTTTTTCTCTAAAACCCTAAAAATTATTTTTTAGTAGCATTTAAATAAAAAAGAAATATATCTCTAACAAACTCATTGATTTAATTTCTTAACCCCCTAAAACTTTTACATTCGCGTTTGTATAAAAATTTGGAAGAATTTTAAATTCTTCGAATACATCGTAACAAGTAAAATTAGGATTTGAAATTTGAGTTTGAGTTTTTTTATTCAAATGGAAAATTCCAAACATGCAATTAGTATCGGAGAACAAATCTAAGGTACAAATTAAAATTTTTCTTAGTTTTTTATGTATATTTTTATTGTTATTACGTCGGTTTCTGGTCGGATTTTAATATCCGATCAAATGATTATTTAGTCACGTATTAATACCCGACCAACATATTTTATGTTCAGAAATTAATATCCGACTCGGAAAATTTTAAAAAAATTTGGGATGAGACGACATGAGAGAGGGTTAAAATTGGAAAAAAAAATTGGCGCAGAGAATAAATTGGTGGTATTTCAAAATGGAAGTTTGAGGTAAAGAGTAATCAGGGCGTCAAGAGTAAATTGCAGTGCATAAATAGAATTTCCCGTATAGGCGCATACGCATAAAAAAAAAAAGCCTTTTATGATGGGTAAAAGACCAAGCCAATCAAAGAAAATAAGTTAATAACTTACTTAATAATAAGATAAAGAGATAAAATACTTGATATCTAACACAATGTTTAAAATAGCCATAATGATTATCTAACATTTTGCATCTGTTAGGTTATATTGTATATAGCGTAGCGTATAATGTAGGCTATGCAATTTCCTATTTATTTAATAAAAATAAATGTAAAACTAAATAAAATAATTTTTATAAATTGAAAAATAAAAATAAAATATCTAAAAAATATATAAAACCATTTTGTAATACATAATCTATTCTAATTTTATATTAAATTTTACAATAATTTTCATATTTATCTTCAAAAATTATATTAAGTCTGCAACCGTAATTTCACTCATCATTAAACAAGAAAACAAGATTCTAATTTTTTTAATTTCAATTCCCATTATTATCATTGTTGTAATTTGTATTTTGTAATGTTCAATTTATCTTATTTGTAATTGTTGATTTCAGTTCAATTAAAAATTCAAGAGATTCAACAAGTAAAATATTTTAATAACCAGAGATGAATTACAACAAGGGAACAAACTAACAATCGCAAATTAACAACTTAATTAGCAATTCCACAAGCAATCAAATAAGCCAATAATTAAGAAAATTACAATAATTTGCTAATAATCAAAATAATAATTAATCAACAACAATATAGAAATTACTAAAAAATAATTGTAATTAAATAACGTAATTTAACGTAACGTTACATAATATAACGTAAAATAATATAAAAAAACGTACTGTTACAGTGCACCGAATTATTTCCGGTTGTTATGTAGCGATGGGGTTATGTTAGGTTACGTAATGCAATATAACGGGTTTCATAATGCGTTATTTTCAACATTAATCTAACATACTCTATCAGAGAGTTTGGAGGTCGTCGAACCCTACGACTATCATTGACAAAGTCCTAGACTAATTTGTGAGCGTTAAAGCCATCACCGAGAGAATGCAAGCAGTATGAAAACAAGCAGGTATGAAAGGAAGAGTTCAGATCGACAGTTATGAGAGATGTTGGCTTTCTGTACATATTTACTTGATTATCATATTCTAATGATGGATTTATCACGGAGATTAATACATTTACTGATGAGTTATCTGTTTTTTGGTTGGAGTTGTTTATTTTTTTTAATACTTTTTTGGGATCCTTCAAAGTTATCAATGGCTATGGCAGTTCCATATCATTTTGATATGATATCTCAAGTAATAATTCCTGTTTGAAAGATAAATATCCTGATATATTTGAACTAGTTATACATAAAAAATAATAGTATTCCGGATATGTTGATCAATAGTAATAATAATTTCAAGTAGGTGGTCAAATTTAGGATAAATTTGATTGGTGATCTAGTGAGGCAGTAGAATGATCTGCTAGCTGAGTTATCTAAGATCAATGTGCCTCATGAACAAGATATGAGTTTGGTTTTTAACTTCTAGTGGTACGTTTACTGTTAACTCCTGTTATGAAAACTTTTTTATTGAATCATAGTCTAATATTATATAGATATATTTGATCATTGTCAATGCACACCATGCACTGCTTATGCAGTATAGAAAATCTTGCCGGTACCAGTTGACTCCGTGGAACCTTCCAAGATGATGTTCGGCTATTCAAAAATCTAGTATTCCGCAACTCTCATAGTTCTCTCCGTCTATTCTATTGTGCGATCTAGAAACATGTCTTTTAGTCTATCTTTTTCCAAATTTTCATTAACGAAGGAAATAGAAGCTCGAGAACAAGTACCCTCGCCAGCATCCAGGCTGAATGGAGAAAGCGATCCGCCTCGCCACCCATTCACAGTCTGAGTCTGTGCAAGATTCCTTTATCACCGAATAGTCTCGTTAGTCGTCAGAAGGAGATAGTTGATCCCGAAACAGCAAAAGATTTTTCCGGGAGCGCTATTTCAGGCTGCCCGGCCCAAGACAGTTGCTTGATTGGATGGGAGGGGTGATCCGCGCCGCTCAAGGTTAACATTCTTTTTTGGTTCGTTATGTTAGATAAATGACATACCAAGGAGAGGCTTCTCCATAAAGGGATAAATAATTTAAATTATTATGTATTTTCTTCAACAAGAAATTGAAAACAAAGATCATTATTTATCAAATATCAGTTTGTATCTTCAATTTGGGCTAGTATCAGACATGATCTTCATATGGTTTCTACATCAGAAAATGTAATGGATATTTGTACTGGTTGGAGGGATATTCATGTGGAGAAAAATGTTAAGGCTTGAATAGGATTTCTTTGTGTTGGCAGTAATATGGTTGATATGGAATGAAAGAAATAGAAAATTTTCCAACAGAAAGCTATAAAATTTATCTCTTTGTTAGTTTTCATAAATTCTTCCAACAATTTTGTTTGGGGAGTTTCTAAATGCCCCCCATCATTTTATTAGTGAGCAAATAATTACAAATTTACCATTAATTTTTTTAAACGGAAAAACTCTCAACCCCTTTTCTTAGTGAGCTCCGCTGCGGTCGCCGTTACCGTCGACGCCACTGTAGTGACAGCAGCAGCAACAACAGTCAGCGGTTATTGTTGCGGCCGCCACTGTTGTTGCGGCAGCTGCCGCTGCTACTGCTAGGGGAGAAGGAAAGGGAGAGAGCAAATTCGGAAAAGAAAAAGAAAAAAATGAGATTTACTAAGAAAAAATATTTATATTTTAAATTCTCATGATAACTAAGGGAAAGACGGGGGCGCATTTAGAAACTCCCACTTTTTTTTTGTTACAGAATATTTCTTAAAAAATTAGAAAAGTTATGAATGTTTCCAAAATGTTGCTGTGGCGATGAAGGAGTCGTCGTCTGCTGATGCTGTTGATGAATATAGAGATTCAAGACAGGAACAGGATCATAGTTATGATTGATTAGTTCATATATTCTCTTGTGATCTCTATAGAGTTGTAATCACATAAAATAGCTTTCCCTTTTTATTTTGATCATAATCTGTTGCTAACAGATTTATGATATACTTTCTGATATTTTGTTTTGGCACATTGTATAGTTACAACTTAATATATTGGTTCAATGTGTATATCTTCCCTTATGCTTTAATAAAGTGTTAGCTGGCGTTTTCTTTTGATTTGCCAATCCTATTTTCTTGAAAAAAAAAGAGACACAAATAGGTTAGGCATTGATTAGTGCCAAGTGGTTGACTTCGAAGGCACTTGCCCCCCTCTCTGACTGATAAGAGGAAGCGCCGATGAGCATCGACCGATGCTCTCGCCCCCGATTATCTGCTTGTAGGTATAGAGATAATTTATGATCCCAACTCGGAACGAGAGCGGAGCAGGTTCTAGCGGAGCTAGGAAGATCCAATCGGGAAGGTTTTTGATAGTCATTTACTTAATCAATAAATATGATCATACTCTAGATCGGAATTGTAGGGAAGTACTGCTTGTTCATTTCTATCAACTTAAAATCCTCATTATGATTTGTTTTATCCAAATTTTTATATAAAAATACTGCTTTTTGATACAAGACTCAACGCTTGATTATACACTCTCAACCTCCCAATTAACTAACTCTTCATGTCCCAAAATTCTACAACATCTTTAGCTTTTACTTATCTCCCGCATTTACCGTAGCTGTTTAGGAATGGCAATAGATGCATCCATAAGTCAATTTTTAGTCCCATCATATACAGAATTCTGAGTTAAAATTAAAAATTTTATTTTTCTAATTCAATATTTTATATAAAAAAAGTCAAAAATTGATCGGTGAATATGTCCATTACCATCCCTACAGCCGCCACATACTCCAAAACTGGTTCTAGACTCGAGCTGATCCTCGGATTCCCATCCAACCTCAACCAATCCCCATAGACTCCTCCAATATTCTCGAACTCGTGTCTCCAATGTCAAGCATTCGATCACGAAGGCTCCAACGAGCCTTTACTTAAGCCTTCGTTGTCATCGACAATAGCAATGGCCTCATTTGGACACAGTGCCTCTCCTGTGATCAATCTGCATTTACATACAGAAACTAACAAATGCGAAATCTCTCCCGAGAAAATTGAATCTATCTACAGAGAGAAACTAGTAAATGTGAAATCTTCCGAGGAAACTGAATCCATCAACAAACCAAAATTGAGTCCTGATAAGATAATTGTGTTGGAAGTTGTCGTTCAGGACATTCTTTGCTCTTTTCTGAGTGCCACTTTTCAGAGGATTGTAGGAGTGTCATCCACTCTTTTGAGATGCCCGATTTTTGCTTTTATCATTTGCATAAACTCTACTTCAACATACTTGGAGTATGTGTTTTGATCTTATGGCAGGCGATCCCTTTTTGATATCTAAGACTGTGTGATGGTAAAATTTTCCTCGTCAGCTTGTTAATCTTGTAACGAGGAATATTTTCGGTTTGCGTAAATTTCAAGTCTTTTCTTTCCATTTATAACATTATTTCTTCATTTATTCTTCACATTGTTTTCCATTTTTCTTTTGCAGACATTATTGCAAATTGATATAAATCTGAACTTCTGAAATGAGAAATCTGTTTAGATTGAGGTGAAATATTCAAAAATACACATGAGCTGGGACGACTTTCCAAAGGAGCACACTATTTTCCCTAGTGAGCCCACTTAATAATTGTACCAACTGAAAACCGAACAAAAATACACTGTCTGGTGTGCTTCCTAGGAAAAGTGTTGTGCTCATTTAGAAACTCCTCTGTTAGAATGCACGTGAGGAGGAAGTACGCGACACCTGTGCAAAGGCAGCCATCGCATGACACGTACTCACTTCTTCCTCCACCCCTCTCCCTTTATAATTTAGCCTCTTTCTTCACACAACGAAACTTTATAAATTTAGAAAAAATTCTGGTTTCGTCACTAATGACGAAAATGAGGTCGCCATTGAACTTCAACTCCATCCCCGATGACGTCGCCCTCAACATCGCCTCCCTTCTCGAGGTTTTGATTTCTCTTTTCTTATCTTTCTTTGATTTTCTCTGTATTTTTTGAAAATTTTTAAATATTTACTTTGGATTGATTGATTGAAGTTGAATCGTAGGCGTCGGATGTGTGTAATTTGGGGAGCTGCTCCAAGTTCTGGTGCGATCTCTGCGCCTCCGACTCGCTGTGGCTCCACCTCACCAGGACGAGATGGCCCGACCTGGATTTGGATTCGCAGGCTTCTCCCCCCTTTCAGTTTCAGGTCTTTGCCCTAATATTTCTCTATATTTCTTGATTTATTATTATTATTATTAGTATTATATAGAATGGGTTGATTATTAATTTATATAATTGGTTAATGATTAAATTTCGATCCTTCAGCTGATTTAATCATGCAGTGAACATCAAGCATGAAAATAAAGAAGAATTACAAAAACTATTTTTTTTGAAAGTGGAGAAGATTGAAATTAGCTAACATATCATGTTAGAAATACTACACTAATCTAGTTAATGCTTATTGCTTATGTGATCACATGAGTTTGCATGGGAGGATTGTCAAGTTGAACTGATAGTATTCCGAGCATGTTGTGGCTATATATGGTCATGTTATCTATCGATATAAATACAAATTTTAAAAAGAAAAGTTAATGCATCTCACACCTTTCATTTGTCTTTGAGATGTGTGTTGGTCACACTTACAAAAGATGAATAGTGTGAAGGGAATAAAGTGATAGTGGGCCACTAATGAATGTGGGGTGGAAAAAATATTAAAATTAACTCTCTAGATTTAATGGAAAGTTTGTAAAACTCTATTTACTAAGGTAGTTATACCCACTCCTAAAATGCATGATACAAAATGTATTTTGGAGAATGGCTCTAGTCATCTTTTCTACACGTCTTGAAATATATAGATAAAAATCATGTATTTTACTGATCGTTTGCCCATGCAACACAGGTCTTTTAGCTATTGTCAGAAAATCGTTCATTTTGCAATCACTCGATGTCTAAGCAAATGGCTTTTAAACTGGATGATTATTTTTTGTAGAAAAATATTTGAAGATGTGTAGATCAAAATGAACTAAATAATATAATTTAGTTTGTTATGACACATTCTGGTGAGTGGGTGTAATAAGCTAGCTAACTTAGATATGCCATAGGAACATTAAAGCTGCTCCAATAGGTACACACACACACAAACACATATATATTATATGTATATGGAAAAAGTGTGCCCATGGTGTCTCCTTATATTGTAATCTAAGATGACACTAAAAAAAAAAAAAAAAAAAATCTAATAAATAGATCAAAAGGGATGATCCAAACAGTCCATTGTAATCTCCATATTATAAAATTATGGTGTATAAAAATTCAGAGATTTTCCATTTTTTTTTCCATGCTTTTAATGGTTGCAAAATGGATGATTTTTCAACAGCAGAGCAAATGATACCTCTTAATTGATGTAGAAGTGTTCATATCGCATTATTTTTATGCACTACCTATTTCAGACATGGAGATTAGGATGAGGAGTTCGGATCGTCCATTTTAATGGCCCATCATTAGATTTTAGGGTGTCTCGTCATATTGTAATTTGAGGAAATAGTCAAACTTTTCTTTGTGTAGCACTGCAAAAATCATTTTTTGCAATTTCTTTGATAAATGAAAGAGTTAGAAAATAAAGGATTTCCTTTTGTAGAAGAGGGAATATGTGAATTTGATCTCCCCTTTGTATAATACTAAGGTTCTTTGACGCAGTGGTGGATGGTCGATCTTGTCTCGCGTGGACAATCCGATCACATAAATACGGGGGTCTTTGACTTGAAGAGTTCGGGGCCTAAAGAATGACCTCTAAGACTTAGCGTCTCAATGAGCATTCTCATGATCATGCAAGGTGAAGGGGATGACTCTTTCAAGCCTCAACAGTAGTTCTCTTTCAGAAGACTCTCTTCTTCTCCTTTACAAGCTTTAGCCAAAATTCTCCCTCCTTATATAGCCACCCCTATGGCTATTTATAGGAGTATTAAAGGTAATTATCTTGGTATAGTTGACTTTAAATCTCTCTTACATGGAGATGAAAACTCAAAATTAATTGGAGAAAGTGGGGTGTAACTTCCATTTTTATGCTACTTTAAAGCAGCTAAAGTCGTGCACAATGCGGATTACACCACAAGATCGACGTCTTACTTATAAACGCAAGGATCGTGTTTCATTGCGTGCACATGCGAGGATTGCGTTCTACCTGTGTGTGGGTCCTGCAGTGACACCCATGTAGAGTCTTTGTGCTTTTGGTAGAAGTACTCCCTTAAATTTATTGGGATTGACATCATATTCAGTGATTTATCTTTCTAGATTCAACTGCTCTGTAGTACATCTTTTTCTCAATCCACATATATTAGAGAGAGATAAACTTGGGTCCTTCTAAAAGGATTTATCCAAATCCTTCCATTAAGATTCAACATGCGACACCGAATTCAATGATCCACATTGTCGAATTTGATCGACATTCTATAAAGTATAAAAATTAACAATCAAGTATTTTAAAATGTTTTTGTGCATGCATCAATTAGGCACAAAATGAATAATCATATATCGCAAGTTGGTTAGTTTAACCGTGTACAATAGTCAAGGTCTAATGAAAATTGGTGTCTAAGGGCCTTGAGATGTTTAGGTTACAACCAAATATTTAGATTGAGAATTTTCATGTTGTGGAGTGTAGATTTGTGCAAAATCCTATTTTCTACCATTCATTTTGTACATACTTGATGCATGGATAAGAAAAAAATTAAATATCTCAATTTTCAGTTTTTGCCACTATAGATAATATAGATTAACTTTAAAAGAGTGGACCTCAAAATTTGAGGCATCATTATTGAGGGATAAATTTGCCTCCAAATCCTTCCCAAAAGATCCCAATATATACAGAGATAAATAGACTTTAAACCTTTCAAAAGGACTCAGACTCAAGTCCTCTCCTGTGAAATTCCATGATGCAATACGGAATTCGATGATCCGCGCCATTGGCGTTGATCTACAATATATAAAATAACTAAAAATAAAAGCCAATATTTTAAAAATATATTTACTTATTCATCAAGTATGCATAAAATGAATAGTAATAAACTGCAAATTGGTTAGTGAAATAGTATAGAATAGATGACGTCTAATGAAAATTGCAGTGTAAAGGTTTTAAGGTGTTTAGATTACAATCAAATATTGGGTCGAGAATTTCCATATTTTGAAGTGTCAATGTCAAATCTAAGAAAATTTCTTTAACTGTTCCTTTTGTCCCTACTTGATGCATGGGTAAGAACTTAAAACATCTTATTTTCAGACTTTGATCACTTTAAATGATATCGATAAATTCCAACAGAGTGGATCGTCAAATTGGCTTTCCCCATCTCTACGGTTGGATTTTAATTTTGGTTCTAACCTATAGTTTCAACTTCATAGGATCAAGTTTCAAATACTCTCGAGTGTATCCTACAAACTACATATATATTATATAGCAAACGATGTACCTAAGGTGTGTCTATTGAAAGTTACCAACGGAGGTACCTTTATATTTAATATTAAGGGTGTTTATTGATGATCTGAATCATTAGTTATGATCTTCATGCTCTAAATATGTGGCATATAAAAAAATTATGTGATTTGGACACTTATTTATCAACAATCAAGAGGTCTTTATTCATACAATTGTTGAAAAACCGTTCATTTTGTACCTATCCTATATATGATTAAAATTTATAAAAAAATGCTTGAGTTTTTGTACACCACTATTTTAGAATGTGAAGATCATAACTAACTGTTTGGATTATCCAGATAGACCTTTAATATTTAAATTTAGGGATGTTTCTATAGACAACTCTCTTTGGAGATACGTTAGGTACTCTTTTTCCATAATATATGCATAGAGAGAGAGAAAGGGAAGGGAGGGCGGGGGGGGGGGGGGGGGGGGGGGGCAGAGAGAGAGAGAGACTTGGTCCTTCCAAATGGACCCAAAATCCTTCTCATTTAAAATTGATCTTTGGCTATTTAACTAGAAGATCCATTACAATGAAGTTTGATATACACTATTTGAAGTGGCAAAAAATAAAAAAAATCAAAATTTTTAAATTTGTTTACACATGCATTAAGTAAGCACAAAAAAGGTCAAAAATAACATTTCGTGTATATCAACACTTTAGGACATAAAAATTTTCACTCCGAACATTTGATAATTATCTAAATAACTAAATGCTTATTATATAAATCTTCACTGGGTTTAGAAAATTCTACAACATTAAATTAATCAAATCACTATTATATAAATTTGCACTAGGTTTAGAAAATTATACAACATTAAATTAACCAAATCACTATTTATAGTTGTCTATTTAGTGCTTACTTAATACATGAGCAAAAAAAATTCAAAAGTTTGATAGTTAGTTTTAAGACACTTTAAATGGTATAGATCAATTTTAATGGAGCAGATCATGATAATGAATGTTTCCTTAATGAAATTCGATGAGAAGGATCCAAGTCTCTCTCTCTCTCTCTCTCTCTCTCTCTCTCTCTCTCTCTCTCTATATATATATATATATATATATATATATATATATATGTAATATTCATATGTATATGGATATGGATAGTGTGTGTGTGCGTATATACATATCCATATATATATATATATATATATATATATATATAGAGAGAGAGAGAGAGAGAGAGAGAGAGAGAGAGAGAGAGAGAGAGAGAGAGAGAGTCTCAAGTATTTTTAGTGAGAGTTATTTATGGAGGTGGCACTAAATTCCATAGTGGATTTTCTATATGTGTGATGTCCACATTCTAGCATGGTGATATATAAAATTTTTTATTTCTTTAATATTTTTGACTGAATGTTTAATAGTTGTGAAATGAATGGTTTCTGAAAATAAAATAAATGAGGCCTCTTTATCAACAAGGAAGGAGTTTCTAAATCATATGACTTCTTATATACTAACTGTCTAGTGCATGGATATTATGGTTAATGGTTTGGATCTTCCATGTAAACCATTCATGTTGGGAGTTAGGGCCGCCTCTATAAATAACTATATATGGAGACACCCTTGGTAAAATTTTTCCTTTATATATGGACACACACTAATAAGATTTTCCATGCACTTGATGCACGTTATTGAATGAATAAATAAATTAAAAATATTAATATGAATGGTAGCTTATAAAATATTCATTTTTTACTTGTTATGAATAGTTCTACCTAGTTTTCTTATAGCATTATACATAATATAGAAATAAATATCACTTTTATGAACAATGGAAATAAAGTTTTTCCTGTTCTCACAAAAAGAGTAGTTTCCTGTTACGAAAATCAGTATTATTTCGCTCGAAATGCCCCAATATATACTGTCAAGGCATATCTTTAGCTAAAATATATGGTTAATGATGTTGTAAGCCTTGCAACCATATCAGATTTTCAAACCTTAGCCATGATTAATGTCTTTACAATTTACCTGCGCACCTTCTGATGAAGTATGTAAACATTTATATAGTCTGATACAAGAGGACCTTCACATTTGCATGGTAATAACACTAGTTTTCAATAGTTGTTATCTACATCACCAGTTTTATGAACTCGCTTAATTTACAGAAATTAAATAGATTATCATCCATGAAATAAGGATAACCACTAGCATATCGCATCGCACCACTGTAGAAACAACAGAATTAAGTATTCCAAGAAACTCTACTTATGGGTTCCTACAATTGTTCATATTAGGAAAATAGTTTGCGACATGAATTAGAACATTCTGCTTCTAAATAAGAACCTATTAGCCCTTGAGTCCTAAGTCAGCTCTAAAGCAGCAGCTGAAGAACCGAAGATACCAAGTTCAAAACCAAACTATGACCTTTCTTCAGATAATAGTAGCAGTAATAATAATATAATAAAAACTAAAAAGTAAGTATCTGATAAGCCTAGTCTTGGAAAAGCAAATGGATGCCTTTCAAAAGCCTGCAAAGGAAGCCAAAAAGAGTATCAGAGAAGATACTACTTAGTTGATGCAATGGTCATGCTATTATATTCAATTTCTTTTAATCCTAGGTTTTCTAAGTAGCCTTTCGACTCCTTTCTCTTGATGGAGAACCCAATTGATCTTACATTCGATAAAGTGTAGCCTATTGGTGTTCTACCAATACCATTAGCACTCCTATAGATCCTAGAAAATGATAAGTATTTCCATTTATGAGTCATTTGGATCAAGGCCTATAAACCTGGTGACAACTCACAAAATGGATCATAATGACATTTAGGGTCCCATAGAATCAACTGATCGTGCTAAGTTCATGAACATGATATTTGCTACAGGAAAAAGAAAAGAAAAGAAAAAGAAAATGGCTTTAAATCCCTCATAACTCAAAAAGCAAAAAAAGAAAGTATGTAGTATTTGCCAAGGATATTAAGATATTGACCTGAGTCAATTATATTACTTTACATCAGCACTCAAGTATTCCCTCCATTATAAAATATACAGCACATATCTGGATGCAAATGTGTCCAAAACTGAGGTTTAACATTTTAAGCTCTAAAATGAAGGGTCTGAAATTATCCATTTACTGGATCGCCTGTGTACAACAGTACAAGTCTCATAATGCTGACCCTTCATAGTGAGACATTCCAGAGTCATGCACCAATGGTGATGACTAAAGAAGTTCATAACTCTAAAATAACTGAAAGTCAATTATAATTCTCCTAAAGTAATTATTAATTAGGTCATTATTTAAGTTCATAATAAAAATACTTCTTTCTTAAAATATTTTCCTCGATATGTCAATTTTATTTTTGTTCAATTCCTGTGAGATGAAGCAAACTGAGACAAATATTTTTGGTTCAATTTAAATTCTTTCTTCTTAATTTTTTTTATTTTCTTAGCTTGTTAAGTTTAATTTCTGTTCAATTCTCGAAGATTGAGCAAAATAAGACTTAAATAAAAAGATATACTTTGTTGCACATTAAATTATGCCTTCTTAAAATATTTTCTTCATTGATATAGTTTTTTTAAATGAAAAACTTAGATTTAGTTAATCAATCATACTCAATAAAGGGTTCATACATGAATTCCAATTTGATATTTTTAGGATTTCTTTTTTATGAGAAATTCAGATTTAATAAATCAAACGATCCTACTTAATTAAGGATTCATACACAAATTCCAGTTTGATATTTTAATTTTTATTGGGAACTTGAAAATGAATTAGCCAATATCGAAATTATTTAATAATTATATTTCTAATTGGATCCTAAAATTAATTACTGAGGATTCCTACTTGAATTACAACTCAATTGACAATTCACTTAGCATCCTTTTCCAGTTGAAACCCACGGATGTTGAGGTGGCACCCTAAGGTTTATATAGGTTTCCTAATAAAAAAAAAAACTCCATGATGTAAGATGGCACTATGAGAGAGATTTTAGGCTCCAAAAGTTTCTTTTTGAGCCATGAAAAATTCCTAAAATGACAGGGTCAACATGTGGTGAGAAAATACCCTCATATTATGTTATACACACACACAGAGAGAGAGAGAGAGAGAGAGAGAGAGAGAGGTGTACTTTTGGTGTCTCCACAGGAAGTTGGTTATCGAGACAGCTCTAAATATCAACGTAGACTGAATGATCTCTATGCTTTAAATATGTTGTCTATAAAAAATCATGTGCCTTGCACTTTTTTATTGTTGATTAAGATGCCTCATTCTATTGTTGAAAATCAGTCATTTTGTAACTACCAGATGCATGCTTAAAAAATATTGAAAATGCATAATTTTTTATACGCCATATCTTTAAAGTATGTAACCATAACTGTTAAGATCGTTCATACAGACCCTCTATGTTAAGATTTAGGGTAAAATTTAGGGCAATATCCATAGACGACTCTCTATGGAGACACTTAAGTACATTTTTTCTATATATTATATATATAATATAGTATGTGTGTATGTATGTATCAACTGTCCTAGGACCATCTCTTCCTTCGATCGGCTACCAGAGTGTTGATTGCTATCCCTAGGATTCACGTGTACCAAATTCCATGGCAAGTACTTTTGGTTTCCCCTTGATTAAGGGGGTATAAAATGTTATGCTTTTGGAAAATCATTGTTATTGTACACTTCATCAATGGGCAAACTAAAGTTATTCTTCATGAAAATTTGCCATGAGTGAGTCTTACATAATAGAGATCAACACCGTAGTGGCTTATGGAATGAAGAGGTGATGGTTGGAGTTATGGCCACTAAGGATGCTTATTTTGATGGTACAATGTTTATACTCATTAATCTCAAAATGTATGTACATATGTATGAGAGAGAGTTTAACTAGAATACTATCTAGTGGATTTGAAAGTTGATCTTATCAAGTCGAAACTCTAGATTAGAGCACCAAAAAATTATAAACCAACCATTGTTGTGATCTACTATATCTGAATAGCCTAAATATAAAAAAAAATTATATGCTTTAAGAAATGTTTAACCGTGGATTATGACCTTATAATGTTTATGTTTTGTAGTGCTATTTTAAGCAGATCATTTTATAAGGTCTTGATCAATGGGTAGAACTTCTTTAAATCATATGATTTATTTATTTAGATTTTAGACTATTTATATATAGGTCATATCCATGCAGTTAGATTTTAATTTTTAGTGTCCTAACTTATAGTTTCGACTTGAAATTTTATATATTTCAAATCCTCTCGATAGTAAACCACGCATATTTAGTATTGATCTGTACTCCTTAATGTTTACTCCTATCAAATTTCATGGGATATAGTTTTGGTTTACCCATTGATCTAGCGAATATGAAATTAGCAGTCTCCTAAAAGCTTAACATTTCATACCCTTTAGATCGAGAGGCAAATCAAAACTATTAACCATGAAGATCGGTATGAGTAACCCTGGAGGGTAAAGATAAACATCATGGCGATCGGACATGGCCGTGATGGTTGTGGAGTTATGGTTGCAAGGATGATCATTTTGGCCCTACTATAGCCAATACGATCCACTGCCCACACTAACAAACATTGAATATACAGTATCCTATGGTTCAGAAGCAGTGGAGTATTCATTCCCTAAGGACTTAAGTTCATATATATGTAGACACACACACCGACACACGCGCACATGCACACATACACACATTGCTACCGAAGGTTGATACTAAAAAGGTTACAAGCAGACTTGAATTCTTTTGGTGACAACTAACTAGCTGAGTGCCCATGTGACTGAAGCTACTTTGCTTCTGTGAAAGTATGAAGATTGATTCTTGAACAGCGACAATAATTTTAATTATTCTGGTGTCTGTGGATATTCGTTTTTTAGTTTTTATGCATTTTAAAATTTATTAAAATATTAATTATGAAAGCAATGACCAAGCTTTTCTCAAATGTGTGGGGTTGGCAATAAATGATGTAATATATCATATACCATTAGATTTTCATTAGTGTATTGATGCCATCATCATGGTGGTTAAATGATGGGGTTCAGAATCGACCGCCCCTTGTTGAAGAAAATCTATTTTGCTTTCATTGCAATAAATAACATGCTTTAAGTGCAAATTATCAAGTTCTTTATGTTTATTTCTTTTTATCTCCTTTTTTTTAACCGAAGGCTGTAGCCAAATTCAAGAAGTTGGAAAGTTATACCTTATAATATCTAGTGGGGTATTCTTAACTCAATTCGGTATTAATCATTCATGTTCGGGATTAAAAAATAATGGGAAGAATGTACTATACTTGTGGGAAGAATGTTCGGGATTTTAGTTATTCAAGAAATGTCATATCAGCTTATTGTATGGTATGGTATTATTGTCTTTTGTTCTTAGTCTGTGGATCGTGTGGGTTAATGCAGTGCAATTTGTGGTAGTAGAACTCAGGACAATTTGATAATGCAATGATGCTGTGATAGATATGGAAACAAAGATGGAGATTAATTATGTGGAGTTTCTGTGTAATTGCTTACACGGACAACGGGTGGAAAAATATTGCTCTCTTGATCTTAGATCCGGGGCATGCTGCTGATCATTCTGAATCACATTTTTAGGTTGATGTGATTCATGTTGTTTTTCTTTTTAGCCGTTCACCGCAACTTCTCCTCCGTATGGTCATCAAGTGTGGCTTTAATTAATTAATTTTTTTTAACACCCTATGCAAATCCATTGATGCCTAATGTGATTTCCTGCTGTAGGGATGGAAGCATTTTTACATATCGAAGCATCAAAGTTTAGCTCGTTGCATTTCTGTGGTAATTCAGTTTGTGGACCAGTGCACTAATAATGAATCACTTGAAGTAGGAAGTTACTTGAAAGCAGTTAATGATATACGCTCGATGGAGCTGGGATTTAAGGATGTTCAGATGTTTCTGTTAGCAAGAAAGCATAATGTTCTGCTGAATTTGATTGGACTGCACTATTCCATATGTTTCCTTGGAATTTCGGTAAGTGAACCTTCGCCATGCATCTTGGATGTAGCTACATGCTCCCGTTGCTATAGTCGTAGTTGTTCTTTAAAATTATGAACAGTAGGAGATTGCTATACCCTTTTGTTCATCCTCTTGCGTAGTGTTTCTTTTTTCTGTTGGAACTTTGAAATATCCCGTGCATAGGATCCTGCTTAATTAATTCTTTGGTTTTTGTTAAAGTTCTAAATGTGAGACTGTTGAATCCTCTGTGAATTTGTAAACACAATACTAGATGTATGCAATGTTGCTTAGTATCCATCCATATTTATTTATAGATATTCCAATAAACTCTGAACAATATCATGATGTTGCAAACTTCTTGACATTTCAGCCTAACGGTGTGAAACAAGCCCTTCGAACGTGCCAAGTAGCTGACCGACAGGTGTGCGTGAGCTGGTTGAAGTTGGGAAGGTGGTTCTATGGCTTTCGTCTTGCTGATGAGCATCGATCACGAAAGGTTTCTCTCGTCGACCTCGTGATGCCAGCGGGGGAAGAGGTTCTGGGTGTGCTGAACAGAGGGGCAGTTCATGAAGTATTTCGAGTACACATCACTTTGGTGAAGCCAGTTGCTTCGTCAGAGCGAAGCCAGATCATGGCATCTGCAGGTTCAATCAATCTGCTTCATGCATAGACACTGCTTGTAAAATTGTAGTGTACATATGTGTGTCTAGTTGTGCGTAT
Organism: Dracaena cambodiana; assembly: GCA_036321105.1. Taxonomy (NCBI): domain Eukaryota; kingdom Viridiplantae; phylum Streptophyta; class Magnoliopsida; order Asparagales; family Asparagaceae; genus Dracaena; species Dracaena cambodiana. The sequence continues at coordinate 4,974,525 of JAYEPQ010000014.1, forward strand.
ACTTATATGTGAATTTGAGTAAACAAATAATAACAGTAATAACTGCTATGTATATAGATTGGATCCTAAGGTTCTAAAAATGTTTCTCAGATAGTTGCGTGGAGCCCTGATGGCTGTTCTGATGTTTTATTTTTGGCTATATGATCGGAGTTGTTGGATGCACAAGCATATCTTCAGTTGGGGAACTTCTAAACGAGCACACTGCAGGTCTTAGCAGGCACACTTTTTTGTATCTGGGATTAGACTGTTCAGGAGTTAGTTTTCGAAAGGTTTATACAGCGTTTAGAATTAATCCTCGAGAAGGAGAAGGGAAAAAAACATAAGGTCAAGGAAATAGCAAATTGGTAATTAATTTCTTACAATTTTAAAAGGTGTATTCACTAAGACCAGGAGTGTGCTCTGCTTGTTTAGAAACTCCCCTTCAATTGACGTGCAATTGAAAATTGATCTATTCATTTTCATCCCTAATAGAGATTAATGTGTAATATAGCTTCCTTGTTTCTATTATCTTAAGAGATCCTTGGCATCATAGTAGAAAAACAATGGGTTATAAGAGATGATGGGAGGATGGAATGCCAGGGATAAAACAAAGTTTTTACTCATGCAGGACAGAAGATGATTTATGGTTTATGGTGGAAAATTGAAAAAGAAATTAAGATTTTGAAATAAATTAGAGGGTTTAGATCTTAAATCCAGGCGAATCACTCACTCCCTCATAAATCACTTATAGGAAAGATTTAGAAAAAAAACAAATAACATTCTCTTAAATTTTATTCATCGTCCTCTCCTTATATAAAATTAGAGCTTTACAATCAATACATAGCAAATCATAATTCAACAAAATAATAACAAATCTCTTAAAATCTAACTAAATAATTAATATAATCAAATCAAAATTTGATTTTATTTGATCTCTATCACTTATATCACTTATTCCAACTAACTCTTGATGTCCAGCAAGGAACTTAGAATCTTTACAGGGATTATCTCTGAACACATGTGGACTTTGCGAGATTATAAATATAAGATAGAATTAGTAATCGCAGAATAGTTAATTATGAAATTAATTATTATTTTATGATTTTCAGTCTTGTGTGTTTCTGATAGAATAATTAATATGGGATTCACTCTATTTTAAATAATCATTTATTTATTTGCCACTTTAAATTGAGAAAAAAAGAAAATTAAAATAGTTTTGATTGATAAAAGAGTAATAGTTGTGTTTAGATGCAAATAATAGGGAAAAAAACATTTAATTTATCCCTTTTTTTGATAAAAACAAACATATAATTGTCTGGAATTAATTATTATATTCCATTGGAAACAAGCCCTCCAGAGAGTATTATATATTTTAGGATTAATTACACTCAGACCCTATGTAGTATGGATGGTGTATAACTTATCACCCCTCTCAGTTAGACTTCCTGGACCAGGGGGTCTGACGGTGATTTAAATAGTTTAGAGGATCTAAGTGAGAGTTTTAAACTTTAGAAGTGATAAGTTATACATGCCACATACTATAGGGGGTTTGAGTGTAATTAACCGTATATTTTAAACTTAGATAACAGTTGTGCCCAATGAATAAATATAAGGTAGCCTTTTGTAACCAATGAAACTTCTAAAAAATGAAAAAAAAAAAGGTTTACAAGATATTATCATTATGATATATGGATGAATTACATGAACTAGATGCTTCTTTGGATGTATCAAAATGCATAAGTTTGAAAAACTCATCTCATGAAGCATCTAAAGTTTTCACTAACTTTACACAAAGGATAGAAGTGCTAGAGTTGTGGTTTGGTTTCAAGGTGATTATTTTATGGTGATCCAAAAAAAAAAACTAGTAGTTTATGAAATAATGATCCGTTTCCATTGTGAAGTTGAGCATATATTTCAGAGAGCGAACTCTTGCACAAATCAGACTACTAATCGATAGAAATTTTTAAATTATGAATTTATATTATTTTCGAATTTTCCTTTACTTGATGGCGGAAACTTATGTCAATGTGACCATACATTAGAGATATTGATACTTGTTGTAGGCTATGTACTTTAGTATTAACAAAAAAAAAAAGGGAAATAAAGTTTGCCTTCAATTTATTTTTAAATATTTCTAGAAATTTTATCTATTATATTTTATTTTTTGCTCAATTGGTGGGGACGGCACTACAGCAGTCTCCAGATGTTTGACACCAAAAAGAGTAAAAGGAAATAATTGTCCCATCGCTCAATCTAACGGTTGATATTCTCCATAAAAAAAATCAACGGTGTGATCAAACATCCATCGTTACGAGCCCAACGATGGATGTTTGATCACCGTCTCCTATTAAAAACCCCCCTCAAAACCCTAAACCCCTTCCTCAGCCCTTTTCGCTCGGCGGCTCGTCTCCCCAATTTTTCTCCTCTCCTTTTTCCCCCCTCTTATTTTTGTTTTTTTTTGAAGATTATCTTGCTCTCAAAGATCTATTTTGCTCTCAAAGATCTCGAGCAATGTTAGTTCTCTTCGAAACCCCAGCGGGGTTCGCCCTCTTCAAAGTCCTAGACGAAGGCAAGCTCTCCAAAGTTGAGGTACTCATCGGAAATCTTCCAATCTTCATCAATTTTTTTAATTTTTTGAACAATTTCTGTTCAATTTTTGATTTTTGATCAAACCCGTTTGATCTTTAATGTCAGGATTTATGGAAGGAGTTTTCGACATCTGAATCAGCGCGAAAGGTAGAACCTTTTTGTTTTTATCGATTTCATGCGACTTATTTTGTTTTGATTTTTGATAAATTTTGTATCTTTTGTGATTATTAGGTGGTGAAGCTGAAAGCATTCAGTAAATTTGAGAACACATCAGAGGCTTTGTCCGCTGCGACCTTGCTGATTGATAGCAAGCCCAGCAAGGATCTCCGTAAATTTTTACGCAGCCACTGCGAGGGCGAAAGCTTGGCTGTTGCCGATTCCAAACTCGGGAACTTGATCAAAGAGAAATTGGTTTGTTCGTTTGTTAGGTTTTGATGGTTGTCTGTTTGCTAATTGTTTATGTAGTCTGATTTTGATTGTTGTGTGCAGAAAATAGATTGCGTTCACAATAATGCAGTCATGGAGTTGATGAGAGGTGTGAGGAGCCAGCTGACAGAGCTCATATCGGGGTTGGGTGTGCAAGATTTAGCCCCGATGAGCTTGGGTTTATCACATAGCCTTTCGAGGTTCAAGTTGAAGTTCAGCCCGGATAAGGTGATTTCTCTAGTAATTCACGGCCCATAATACATATATTTGTTTATAGCATTATTTGACTTGTATTGTCATAATTTTTAGTGTTTGAATGTATCTCGAGCACACACATTGCAATTTATATGCTACGTGGCCTTAATGAATTTGTTAATGTGGTATATTTTAGGTGGATACTATGATTATTCAAGCTATTGGCTTGTTGGATGATCTTGACAAAGAGCTTAATACTTATGCCATGAGAGTTCGTGAATGGTATGGATGGCATTTCCCTGAGCTTGCTAAAATCGTACAGGACAATATCCAGTATGCAAAGGTGGTAAAGCTGATAGGCAATCGTGTGAATGCAGCACAACTTGATTTCTCTGAGGTATATCATCTACTCATAACGTGTACTGATGGAAGGTGGATTATGTAAAAGCTAATTATACTGTTCAAACAGGTTTTGTCGGAAGAGGCTGAGGCAGAACTGAAAGAGGCTGCTGTTATATCCATGGGAACTGAAGTTAATGATCTTGACTTGTTGAACATTAGAGAACTCTGCGACCAAGTTCTAGCTCTTGCGGAATATCGGGCTCAGCTATATGACTATCTGAAAAGCAGAATGAACACCATTGCACCAAATTTGACTGCCCTCGTTGGGGAGCTTGTTGGAGCACGCCTCATTGCCCATGGTGGTAGTTTGTTGAACTTGGCAAAGCAACCTGGGAGCACTGTTCAAATTCTTGGTGCTGAGAAGGTACAATGTGCAACACCCTTAAGCTTAGAGCGATAATTTTTAATACAAATCCTCAAGAAACTATAAAAGCATATTTATAGACATTTATGACTGGATGTACTTTTGCCATTTGAATATATGGACCTCAATTTAGGTCATTTATTATTTTATTGCTTCTTGCAACATTAATCTCAATAGATTTCCTTTCAAATTGTTGTTAGATCGTTTGTATCATTGAATATACAACACAACAACAACAACAACTAAGCCTTTTATCCCAAGTATCATTGAATATAAATTTCAAAAATTTTGTTTAATGTTCTGATCAATTTATCGTGCATGTTCCATAGATAATTCATTATTAAGGTTAAGGAAAATAACAGTTTCCCGCTAAATCTTAAGAAGTATGGACACGTTGCTACACTACCACAAACATGGAAAAAACTGTATTAGACACCACACAGTGTGTCCAATAGAAAAGGAAAAAATCGTGTAATTGCCATGTTGTCATATCCGTGCTTCTTTTAGGTTGTGTCTGAGTACTGAAAGAAGCAGAGTTAAATGGTATAGAAAAATTGAAAATAAATATTGCTGAATTGGTAACATTTGTCTATATCTAGCTAGTTTTATAAATATGTATTTCAATGTTCTTTTGTGCACTTGAGTCTTGTTTACTTTTTGTGTCTGAATAAATATTTTTGGTTTTCATATCCTCGTTTGATTCATGTTGTTGCCATTACAACCTATTCTTTTTTGCCTCTCTCTATAGAGAGGGAGTGAGATAAATGCATGGTTGCAGGTAGGACTCCTTATTTGTTAAGGAATAAAGAGACACGAACCCATACATTGCCATTGCTATCTTTTTGAATATTTGAGTAGTAAAATTATTAATGTTAATAATTGAATAATATATATTTATATTCTTAATGTTTATAATTGAATAATATATATTTATATTTTTCATGTGCCATTGCTGTTCATGTTCACATTTTTTCAAAAATGTTGTGTTCCGCATCCTTTTACGTATCTGTGTCAGTATTGGTATCAGTATCCGTGCTTCTTAGGCTTGAGCCAAACATATTCTTTTTATCTTCTAGTTTCCTCTAGCCACCTCGAAGCATCTCAAGCTACTTTTATCCACCACACCACCACTACCTCCATTTAAAGGTATGTCCAAAATCGATATTGACCCGGACAAAATTCACCAGTGACACGTGGTTGGTCTTTTAGGATGAGCAGCCACACTGTCATTGAGACAAAGCTCAGACTTCCATGTTGGGTAGCAGTGAGAATTCTTGGACAATGGGTGAAATGCAATTTTGGCAATATTGTAACAATGATGAAGTGCTTGTCATTTTGCAACGTTGAGATTGCTGGATTCAACACTCTGCATATTTTCATTTGGTTGAGAAAAATGATTTAACTCTATTGTGTGTTTGTTAATTAGTTGCAATTGGACAGAATCTTAAGGTAGCCTTCAAAGTTGGGCAAGTTCAATATATGCATGATGTACTTTGATTTTGAGCAAGCCCAAGTTATATATAATATATATATCTACTTTGATTTTGAGCAAGTCCAAGTTATGTATAATGTATGATGTATATATCAATTTTATATAAGGTTTCAAATATTAGAATCGGTATTGAAATTGGCCAATCATTTATGGTATTAAAATTAGCAATATCCGGCGCATTTTATTGGCAATTTAAGGAATATCGACAATATTGAACAGATATTATATAGTATATCTTGTCTTGGATAATGTGATATACACCTTTGTTTTTATATCTGTTTTTTTGACATAATTGGTGTTTCATTCCATATGTTCATGTATGCATGCATTCATTTGTTCCTGCATGTACTGGCTGTAAGGTACAATATATTTTTTCCATGACCTTAATATAACTTCGGAGTTGAGCTCAAGTTATATTACTATGTAAACTGTTGGTTTTTAAATTTGTTGGCCTACCTTATTGATGTATAGCATGCATCATGTATACCTAAATGTGATAAAATGAAACCAGATGTTAGAGTCTTAATATGGTCTTAAAGCTGTATAGGTGCGAGTTCTTTGTGATTTATATCAATGACTAAATTTCTTCTACTATATTTGATGGTTTTGAGCTCAAATTTCTTCTCCAACAATTGTTGGTGTGTAACTCAAAATTATAGGCATGTTTGTGTAATGCTAAGACAAAAAACAGAGCTTTTAGGAAAATTAATCAATTTTATACTATTCTTAGATTTCTTAATGGATGTAGTAAAACTTCGTTAGGTCATCAACATCTTTGTCATCAGCAATTTGTTCCTGTTATTTATTTATAAAGATGGGATTTGTTTGCTTGATAGAAATGAATGGAGAAGGACTATCAAAGTGATCGATCTGGCGTGATTCTTTTTTTGGTTCATGTAGCCTATCCCAAATACTTGGGATAAAAGGTTTAGTTGTTGTTGTTGTTGTTGTTGTTGTATGGGATTTGTTTGCTGAATATTTATAATTTTAACCATATGGTTACAAAATTGGATCTTGTTTTGTACTAGTGCAACAATGAAAGGTAATCTTGAATCTAATAAACCTGATGTATCTTTCTTATATTGTACATATAACATGAACTTAAGTCCATTGATTTTGTTAGTGGTCTGTCATTATGGCGGTTAGATTGCAGTATTGCACTTGCATGATCAGCGTTAGGGACTTCAGACTTGTATATATGAGATGATTATATGTACTATAGAAAAAGAAAACCATGGAAGATTTTAGCATGTTTGATGTAAAGTTTATTGAAATTGTTGTTGACAACTTCTTGTCAACATGAAGATAATTCAATAGAATGCTTGTTATTTTTTTCTCAAGGATCAGACCCAATCTGTTCGATATTGTAATAACCCTTAATTTTTATTAGACATAAATAAATAAATTAACACAAATAAATATGACATTTCATCTTTTATAACCTCCAAAACTTTTCATTTTCTAACCTCCAAACTCTTCACTTCTCCATTATTTCAATAATGAAACTCCCATCTTTAATTCTCAAAATTAAACTCCCTAATTAAACTAAAACCTTTCATATTCTAAACTCTCCAAATTAATCTAAAACTTTTCAAATTTTATAACTGCTCAAACTCTTAAAATTCCATAACACCTCAAACCCTTTAAATTCTATAACTCCCAAAACCCTTCATATTCTGTAACTCCTAAATCCAATCCTATATAAACCCCTAATTCAAAATATATTTCACTCATTCTAAAAAAAATCATTCTCTAACATTCTAATCTCTCTCTCCCTCATCTCGCCCGAGCCATCTTCAAAACCACCGCAGGAGCCACCGCCAGAGCCGCCGCCACTTCACCGGAGAAGGATTACTCCATTGAGCGACATCGGAAAACAAAATCCAGGTGAGTTCTTTTTGGACTCACTAAACATGCTAATTTTTCTTATAGAAATATTACTTCAATTATATCATCTAAATTTGTGATTACAAATACTATTTCTTTATAATTTATATTGTTAGAATTTAATTTGAAGAAGCTAAATGTGTTATTACAAGTGCAATCATTGACATAACTGTTATTTTTTTTATGATGTTAGAAATTAAATGATTACTTGTTAAATTACAGCATGTAGTTATGTTTTTAATAAATCATGAAAAAAGCTATAATCGTGGAAACATACTGTTTGTGATATCATTCTATATCGGTGTCTAGAAAAGTTTTGTATGCTGGTTCTCTAATTAAGGAACGTGCAACGCACGGAAAACCTCCCAGCATTCATACACTGGCCTGGCCGATATCTGTATGATATCTCAAATCAGTAAATTCTTGATATAACCAATTGTGATTTATTGAATAAAATATAAAACGGATTCTATAAATTATGTGGTTAACAAATTAACAAAATCTGATTGAAATATTGTACCCGAAATTCAATATACAAGTTATGAAAACCAGAATTTAGACATGCATGTACTATACTTAAATGACACTGGGTTGGGGGAGAAATTGAGTGATGGAAATATACTTTGTTTCGGTTGTAAACTTGTACAACTGAATATTTCGCACACCATGGGTGCGTGATGATTTGCTGGATCATACCTGACTATAATTCCTGTTTGCCTGACGGCAGGTCCGACTCAGCACCGGACAATCCTGTGACCATTTCCTGGGTCTGTACAGGAAACAATCGAAACAGTTGTATCCCATCAGTTAGCTTTTCCAATTACATGATATCTTAGATAAAAATACCCCTATTATAGAGTTGACTTTACTAAAATGATAAACTTGCTATGATTGTGACCATACTAAAAGATATTTGCTTTAACCTGTCACTTAATATTATCGTTAATTATGGATTTAATGTTTTTCTAAGACTTGCATTATTACCATGTTAGACATAATTATTACATCATATTTTTCTGTATTTATTGTGTTGGTCGCTATCTGACGACCTGGATATGCATGTCCAGTGACTGAGTTGAACCCTGTTGATCCTACCGCGGAAGACATGGAGTATTTTGCTGCAGTGACCGAAAATCAGTAGTTATCATGTACTTAGTTTGTATTAAATGCAGTCTTTTCATGTTCTTGAACCTATCATTCCTTAATGAATGTTATCTAAAGTTATCCAGTATCGTCCTTCTGTTTTCTTTATGTAATAGACTTCATGGATCAATGAATGTCAGTTTATTTATCTACGTGTATTTATTCTTTGTGGCTGTGATATTATAATTGAGGCTTTAGCATATTCAAACTGAATATGTTGCCGGTACCTGCTACACGTGCTCGTATACCGTATATTGGGAGCGGGGCGTGACAGATATGATAAGTAGCTTATACGGGCAAACAATTTCTTTGCTGACTCATTCCACTCAGATAGTTGTCTGTTTTGTATGAGTACTTACAACTAAATGGCTTGCGTATTTCATTGTGAAGTGATGTTTGTCAGAAACACTTCAAAACTAACAGATGTACATGCCCCCAAAAACATTTCGGCCACTGTATTGGACGTTCAGATATGTGTGTGATACCTTGCTATGGAGCCCAATTGCATACGATGATGAATAATGAACATTATCTGCATATGTCAGATTTCAGAGGTGCAAATGTGCTAATAAGAAGATAAGTTCACCATTCTGAGGTAAAAAGAAAAATGATAATGACTTCATTAAAATCTTTTAATACCCAACACTTGAATCTGTCATGGTCATGTTCCTGACATTACCAGTCACTTTAAAAATTAAAGTTCGTCACATGCAATAGTATATACTGTATTTTATTAGAAATTAAGTTTGACGGAAAATTATATCCCAAATGGTTTTTGTGGAAATATGAGGAGTGAGGACTGGGAGTTAAAGTCACCTTGATCCTATACACTAGGATTGGGTTGTTTGGTTATTGGCTCTGAGAATAAATTATATCCCAAGCAGTTTAATCCTCTGCTTTGTTGCAATTGTATGAATTGTCTGTCACTAGGTAATTTATTATAAGAATTGTTTCGTTGCAGTATTTTCTTTCCTCCTGTTTCTCTAGGATTCGTGTGACAAATATATTATTCCTATGTCATTGAGAGTTAATAGTCAGTAAGATTGCATCTTATAATTGCCTTTTGTCATTACATGAATATTATCATGAGATTCTAATTTTTGACGCACAGTGCAGATCATAAAAAACTAATTTTTTGCTAAATCATATTAGATATTTGTTATGTTTGTCTCTTTTTTTTTTTCAAAAAAATAAATAAAATTAATTCATCTTGTTGTCTGTTTTTATTTACCTGGACATTAGGAATTTATGTCAACCTACTTTTTGGCATTTTCGTTTTCTTAGGTTAGTTCTAGGGGGCTTCAAGCAGATCACTGTGAGAGAGGCAGCCAACTTACATAGTTTTAATTAGCCTATTATGTAACTTGTTATAATGGGTAACTTAATAAGGGCACAGTGTTACGTAACTGCTTCAAATAACCTAATGATGTATAACTTGCAATATTATCATGAAGTGTGGTCAGGGAAGATTATTTATACAAGTTTGACGAGAGTGGTGTCATGGTGTGTGGTAGGGCATGAAACTATGGAGACAGGAAGGCATGTACGCTATTTAGATGGCAGTAAGGAAAATTGTTAGATGATGGATTGCCGTGTCATACTCGGGGGATGATATGCTGTAGCTATGAAGAGAGGAACTATTTTGCTGGAAAATAGTGCGACAAGAAAGATTGCAAAAGTAATCCATTGTGTTGGACGATAGTAGTACTAGATTGTTTCTTGGACTCGAACTATGAAGAGGGAATGGGCTGATCACTAAACGAATAGCTGTATTATGTAGCTTACGGCTCAATCCGGAAGCTGTGTTGTGTCAGGCACATTTCAGACATACATGTTGAGCACACGTATCCTATGTATTGTTTAGAATTTGTGGTGTATCCGAGTGTCATGTCCGTGTAACATACATTGTATGTATTATGGCCATTATGATGAATATTTGAAACATCAGGAGTGGAATAGAAAGTAGCATAGGATTTATTGTAGACTGGAGACATTATGAATGTAGCTCAGGGTAGGAATTTGGTAGCAGAATCATATATCATCCTAGCTGCTCAGCTTCGGTTACTTGATGGGTTGCAGGTACAAACCTCATTCAGCTTGGCCAGTTTAAACCTCAGATATACTCGAGCATTCCCTTTTCAGCTTAAGGCTGAGTCTTTAAAATTCGGAATTGAGACATTCTTTCAGCCTGCCGCTAGGCTTCTGAATTCTCTGATATTACATGTCTGTTTGTTATCATGCCTTTCCCTTGCTGTTTGCATTAGTCAGATTGAGAGAGAGAGAGAGAGAGAGAGAGACCTGGACTCGAATATTTCTTTGTTGTGTAATATATAGTAAAATTTGAACTGCTGCGGACATTGATAACTTCGATTCATGGATATGTTGACATGCAGGCCCTTTTCAGAGCTCTCAAGACAAAGCATGCCACGCCAAAATATGGACTCATCTTTCACGCATCCTTGGTTGGTCAGGCAGCTCCTAAGATCAAGGGGAAGATTTCTCGATCTCTTGCAGCAAAGACTGCTCTAGCCATCCGATATGATGCCCTTGGTGATGGGCAGGACAACTCTATGGGACTTGAGAATCGAGCCAAGGTACAACATATACAGAACAAACTTCCTTTCTTCCTGGCCTATATTCTCCATATTGTGCTCAAATACTAATATAAACATTGTTTCCTCTTGGTTTAAAAATTTTCAATAGCTTGAAGCTCGTCTGAGGGTTCTTGAGGGTAGAGAATTAGGCCGATCTGCTGGATCTGCAAAAGGAAAACCGAAGATTGAGGTCTATGACAAAGATCGGAAGAAGGCTGCAGGCGCTCTGATTACTGCTCCCAAGGTATGTTCCTTTATACGTTTTTCTGATTAATAGGAATGGAAACTTGTTATATCCATTGTTCTAAATATCAGCTGTTATGAACTATATACCCTCCGATATATCATTTGGAGGGTTTGTCGATACATTAATTGGCTCATATTTCCGATATATCGTCAAATATCCTGTCAACCGATATGAAAATCCCTCATCCGAAATATTTAGAACCTTGATTATATCCACTTGCTGTGACAACACTGTTTTGATATTGCAGACCTACAATCCTTCATCTGATTTAGTTTTGGCAAAAACACAAGAACCAGATATGGGGACGCAGACGAACGGACATGAAGCAGCAGCGGCGGGTGCCAAAAAGAGGAAGCACGAGGAAGAAGAGGCGACTGAGGAGGCTGCAGCACAAGAGAAGATTGAGAAGGATGGGGAGAGAAAGAAGAAGAAGAAGAAGTCTGAAGCAGATGACGGTGAGGCGAGAGCTGATATTCAAGCTGCAAATGCTGAAGAAGATGACGGGCAGAAGGAAAAGAAGAAGAAGAAGAAGAAGAAGGCAGAAGCTGAGAGTAACGAGTTTGCACCGGAAAATGGCGAAGAGCCCAGCAAGAAGGAGAAGAAGAAGAAGAAGAGGAAGAACACGGAAGGAGAGGACGAGACGCTGGTCGACAGTAAATCAGGGGAAGAAGCTGCAACTGAGAGCAAGAAGAATGACAAGAAGAAGAAGAAGGAGAAGAAGAGAAGTGAATGAGAAGAGAGGGGAATAAGTATAGGAAGGGGTAGTGACTGTTGTCAAGTTGTATGGCTGATGCAATTTTGGATTGTTATTTACGTTGCAAGGGAGTTTTAGCATGTAAAATGTATTTATGCTTCTCATGTTTTGAACTTGAAATTGCTGCTAGTTTAAATTTTTGTTAGATTTTTTAAATTTCAAGTTTATTTTTCTAATTTCCTTACTAAAAACACTAAGACATATTTTTGAATATTGGATTTCTATGTCTTGTTTATTTTGTAATTTTATTCTTGAGTTAATAGTGTTATAATATAGAACTTTTTTGGGGTGGGGGCTCTGCTAGCTGTCCCCCTCTGACAGGGGCCCCTTCAAGTTGGAATGCTTGGGTTTGCCCTTGATGACAATGGTGGAGGGATGGCAATATTATTTTACAATTTTTATGACTAATAAGGCATTGCTGATCCTTTGGATTACAGAGGGAACAGGGGATTAAATTTTGTATTGAGAGAAAAAGATCACCACTAGAGAATATCAAGCTTCATGGCTTACATTAGTTTCATATGTATTTTTCCTCTTTTTTTTTTTTTTTTTTTTTTTTTTTTTTTAATTTTAAAGTAGAAGCATCAGCTTCATAGTTTGATTTGATTTGGTATATAGCCATCATGTTATTCATTTGTGTACCTAAATTGATTCATCCTCTCTGATTAATCAAATTTAGAGCCATTTATTATTATTATTTATTTATTATATTCATATTTGTTCATGTCAACTTTCAAGGTCTTTTTTCCTTTTTGTTTTTTTTAAATAAAAATCCACAAGTTAAATCTCTCTTATCAAATTATTCATGGAAAATTGGATCTAGAACCATCCATCCTTGACCAACAACTTTCAAATTACTTCTTATTCGCGTTGCGATATAAACCGCACATCTCTTTAATTTGTAAGAAATTCTGAATTCTTACAATGTTAAACAAATTTTGTGTGAGGAGTGGGACTAACAAAAAACAACCAACATAATTAAAAGAGAAGGAAAATCTTTTTGAAATTATCCACTTTATTCATTCAAAATAAACAAAAAACATAAAAGATGCAACAATACTAACCAATCTCTCAAAAAGGTAACTTAAATATATCATTAAGAATACTATCACAATCCCCTCCCCTTGCATCTTATTTGCATGCATATTTACATAAAAACACCATCAGTTGTAAAGAAACTACAGAGGGAAAGAAAAAAAAAAAAAAAAAAAAAAAAAAAATCCAAGAACCTAATTAGCTACTTAGGCTACATGCATGACTTGAAACAGAAAACAGAGAGGGATCAATAGTAGTTAGCAAGAAGTATAGACTGTGATCACAGCACGCTGGCGAGGAGGGGAGCAGATGAAGATGATCGCCGAGAGGACAAAGAAGGCGATGAGGAGCCTGCCGACGATCATGAGCATCAGGGTGAAGATGATCACCCCGGCGAAGAACTCCAAAAAACTCGCCGCTTCTTCCATCATGGATCCCATTGCAGGGTGCAGCTTTCTTTGATTTTTCTGCTTGTGTTGTGTGTGTGTGAGAATGTGTTGGAGAGAGCGAGAGGAGAGAGAGAGGAGAGAGGGGAAATTCTAAATGCGCACGACATTTTACTTAGTGAGCCCACTTCCTATGGTAAAGTGATTTACAACATTGGGGGAAATGGTGCTCACTCAGTCAAATAGGTTGCGCATTTAGAATTTTCCCAGAGAGAGAGAGAGCTTTTGTGTGGGAGGCTTGTGGTCATATTTCGTTTTCGCTCTTTCTCTAGAAATTTCCATGACGTTGGCTATGAGATCTATTTATTTATTTATTTATTTTTTTGCCTTTGGATGAACATGGGTCGCCCAATGATATGGAGGATTTCTAAAGGAGCACACCACGCGTCATTCCGAGCACACCTCCCAAATCCAAAGGTCGCCGTATGATGTGGGTTTTCTCAAGGAGCACACCACCCGTCTTTCCGAGCACACCTCCCAAATCCAAAGGTCGCCGTATGATATGGGTTTTCTCAAGGAGCACACCACCCGTCTTTCCGAGCACACCTCCCAAATCCGAAGGTCGCCGTATGATATGGGTTTTCTAAAGGAGCACACCACTCGTCCTACTGAGCACAACTCCTAAAGTTAGTTGTAGTTGAAGTTGTAAAGTTATAAGTTTGCCACTTCATTTTTTAACTAACACTGTTTAAGACTAATACCGGGAGTTTTCAAACTCCGGGAGTTTGAAAAGGAGCACACCATTTTTCCTAATGAGCCCATTTTATAACTGTTTGAGTTTTGAGTATAGATGAAAGAAACACTGAAAAGTGGGTTCACTAGGAAAATTGGTGTGCTCCTTTGGAAACTCCCCTAATTCCTGATCGTAAAAAAAGCATGTTCACTAAGACTAGTGAAGTGCCCTCGTTTAGAAATTGACACGACATTGCCTTCAAAGCTCAGATGGGCTGAGAAAATTGTTCAGATTTGGGCAACATACAGACGGGCGGCAACAAAAACGTTTTGCAATCAAATGTGGTCCCCCGTTCCCATTAGCACCTGGGGTTTGATAAGAGTTGTCGGGTTGAATCGTCGTACTCCTTTGAAAGCATGATAGACTTTAAACACAAATCTAAAAATTAATCTATCAAAAAATCTTAAGCCAATAGATAAATATTCCAAATTTATATTTAAATGTTCTTTATATATGAATTCATAACAATACCTGTTGGTGACGATGAGAACGAGAGCGAAGACGACCCTCACCCATCTTACAAGTATTGTCGTAAACATAACATGCTAGTATGCTCACTTAGTACAATTTCAAACCATGCCATAAAATTTTTCTCTTGTGCTCCAACTGCTCCACTCTGGAGAGTTCGCTCACAGTCAAAGTCATGAAATTTGTCTATTGGGCGTGACTTGGTGAACGTTGTTATCAACGAAACTGTTGTATGCAGTAGGGCCCAGGATAAAACCGAGAAAAACGAATCGAATCGTAAAACCGAACTGTACCGAATCGATCGGTTTGTTCGGTTTTCGGTTCGGTTTAAAAATCGAAATTAATTTCGGATTTTGGATTGGGTTTCGATAGCTTTAGCTCCAACCAAAACCGACCAAAAAATCCGAAATTTTACAATTGTAGTTTATTTTTTTTTATTTTTAATATGTTTTTAAAATATTATTGTTATTTTAATAGATAAAAAAAAAAAATAGAAAGAAAAAATATTATCTTTTCTATAAAATACAAGTATTTATCACGTATTTAGTTCCAAATCCAAATAATCGAAAACCGACTGAATCAAATCGAATCGAAAATTTGATTTCGGTTTTGAATTTTTTTGGAAGTTCGATCGATTTCGATTTCGATTCTACTTCGGTTTGGTTTTCGATAGGAATTTTTTCCTCCAAAATTGAACCCTAGTATGCAGTGTGTGGCCGTAGATTAGTCACATACAACCAGTGACGTCTCCAGACATGTAGTATCTCTCACTCCAAAGGGAGCTCTACCACTATACTGTATTCTCTGACAATTCTAGATTCAGGAAAAGGAATAAAAATAAAAACTAAAAACTATAATATTATCATAAATTTGGTAGAACCACCGCTATCCACATGGTTTTCTCAAATCCATAATACGATAATTTATGTCTAATTTAATATATTATGGAGCCTTAAACACAACATAGCAAGTATGTTTGTTGTCAAAATCACAATAGTATGATATTGAGCAAATGATAAAACTCACAAACTTCATAAATAGCCATCTTATATCTTTGAATACAAAATGATCCATACATTTATATTTTCTTCGTAAATAGCTGAATTACTACATGATCATACTTTTTTTTTTTTTTCATGAAAGCTAGAGAAAGAAAAAAAAAAAAAAAAAAAGCTTACGAAAAGAGTTTCCTAAGGATGAGAATCTATCTCCTCGAACGATTAGAGGCCCGGAATGGGATATGGACTGACCAAAATTCTCCGAGGGCGAGGAGGGTAAGCGCAGGTGAGCAAGAGCACGTAGGCGATAATCGCGGCCACAATAAAACCGACGAAGTTAAAATCGCCGTCTCCTCCTCCACCCCCACAACACAGTTGCTGAGCCATAATGCAAGCACTCCTTAGAATATGGAGGGCAAGTTGTAGCTTAGGACTTGAATTGGAGCAAAAATTTATAGACAACGATGGTAGGCTAAGGTTGGCTGAGACTCTCTGTACCAAGTCTTTTATCATTGTAGTCTTTCCAGCAACTCTATTTACGGAGAAACTTCTTTTGTTTCTAGTCCTTGGCATCTTGGAGACCGAGACTTTGGTGCTGGATCAGCTCAAACGTCTCCATCAAAGGTCTGTTCTTGTATCTTCCTCTCGTATTTGGACCGCATTTTGGTTCGGATACGGTCATGATTCGCGACTTCATGGTATCAATCAGACCTCGTATTAGCTGTTAGGGTTAATAACACTGTAGTATAGAATGTGTATAATTTATCATCCTTGAAATTTAAAACTCTCATTTAAACCTCCTAAATCGCAAAAAAAATATTTCGGCCTGAGCTTCCCTATTAATTTTTTTTGATCCAGAGAGTCTAAGTGAGGGTTTTAAATTTTAAGAGTGATAAATTATTATAGGGGTCTGAGTGTAATTAACCCTTATTAAACCCTAGTTATTATTATTATTATTATTATTATTATTATTATTATTGAAAACCCGAATTTTACTCCCATATGAAAATCACACTTGAGCATTGAAAGAAAATTTAAAAAAAAAAAACTCATTTTTATTTCTTTTCTTCTCTCCCATTTCTTTCTGTTTCTTCTCGCTATAATTGCCCTTGCCTCCACCAACCTCCTTGCCAACTCGATATCCGATCCGCCAGTTCGCGATCCCAATTCGGTTCATATCCGCGGCTCTGATATCACTTATTGAGGATCGAAACTCCCTATCAGACCTCACAAACATCACGAGATCACAATATCGAGATCATTGAGATAAAAAATATATATATAAGAACAAAAGAAAATTAACGTGGTTCGGCTGACCAAACTCTACCTACATCTACGGAAATAATAAGAGAGATTCATTATGAGAAAAATGTTAAAAGAAAAGATCTAAATATCTCTCTGTCTCTTACATCTCTCATAATAACAAAACCGTCTCTCTCAATTAATTGCTAATATTTCTCATATCACATATAAGAGATATATAGTGCTAGTATTCAAACCCTATAAAAATAGTACTATCATCGTCTAATTAGTAATTAGTATTTCAATCCAATTAAGATTCTGGTTTTCTAACCTAAGTTCAATTGGGACTTCTTGTGATTATTTAATCACATCTGGATATTCAGATGATGCGAGATACAAACCCAACAATCTCAAGTTGGCACGCAGAGGTATTAAAATTAATAGCTCTTGCCTTTTGTAAAGGTGCAACAGTATTGATCCGTTGCAATTTGATTATTTACAGTAGTTGTAAATGGTGTTGCAACAAATATAATTCAAATGGTTGGTGAAAAACTTGATCTATGTAATTAGATTATGGATATGGAGCATCGTTGACATAATATTTGAACAAATGCACTGTGATAAAATAAAAACTTAATGAGAGAATATACTCTCAATATAATTTTGCTTTGTTGGAGAGTATATATTGAGAAAGTAACAGGACCTTATAATATTTATTATTTACATTTGATTATTGCCAATAATATTTACTGTTTATCGATTTCCCTCGATACTCATTATCAATACTTGTCCTCAGTGATGATCATTTCTCAATTCCAAATCACTTGATGGTTCAGATATTTTAGTGATTTCTAGAGATGACAATAGATGCGTCAATGAGTCAATTTTTGATCCATTCTATATAAAATTTTCAATTTTTTTTTTCATTTTTCTAATTTAAATTTTGGTCCGTGGACACTGGGGGTGAGCATCGGTCAGTTCGGTTTGGTCGGTTTTCAGTTATTTGGATTTGAAACTAAATATGTGATAAATACTTGTATTTTATAGGAAAAATAATAATTTTTCTTTCTATTTTTTCTTTTTCTACCTATTAAAATAACAATAACATGCTTTTCATCAAAAATTTAAAAGAAAAATATATTGAAAATAAATCAAAAAAAAAACTATAATTGTAAAATTTCGATTTTTTCGGTCGGTTTCGGTTGGAGCTAAGGCCATCGAAACCCGACCCGAAATTAATTTCGGTTTTTAAACCGAACCGAACCGAAAACCGAACCATTCGGTTCGATTTGGTTTTGCGGTTCGATTCGATTTTCTCGGTTTACTGCTCAACCCTAGTGGACACATCCATTACCATCGATTTCTTGAGAACTGATATCCATTAAGAGAGATGAGGCGGATTTGAGGTCACTATAAATCACAAACATATAGTTACAAATGCATATGAAATTTGTAACTTTTTGATTTCTCAACCCTCCACGTAATTTTATATAATGGTATCAATGTATCAGAACAAGTAGGTTCTAAACTAGTCACATGTATCTTAAAGAGGATGAAGTGTAAGAATATCCCTCAATATCTTTGTAACTTCGAAGTTACGATACAGTAGTAAGAGTCTGATAAGGCTTCGTCAAGACTCCGGTGAAAATACAATTCATGAATATAAACAAAATCCCATTATACACTTATGTTTTGTTTCATTATAGCTCTCCGATGTAAAAAGCTTCATAGTTGACAAAGCTCCGCCAATATGAGCAAATTGTTATCTCTAATAAGTTTTGGTACACAATTTCATAAGTTTCGAAGTGTTCGAAGATTCATTGGAGATATGTACTTGGTCTCCCCATCGACAAGTTTCTTTGCAATTATGAGATTTGCAGCTTCACTTGGATGATATGGATCCCAAAATACGTATTCAGAGCGGTTCTCACACATGCTTGAGGTTGGGCCACAAGGGATGATACCTGCAAATCTTCCGCCATTGCCACAGCATGCAGTGCTTGCTGTTTTGAACCCTGAAAATTTTCAAAAATGGCATAGAGATTTTATCAGATTTTTTTTTTTTTGTAAGAACCTATTGAAATGGAGCTGCAGCAATATTTATCGCAATATATAGGTAAAATCAAATGGAAAACTCAACAACAATTTGTTTAATAATATGTGACAACTCTTCACCACAAACTAAAAAACGTAGATCCCATCTTATTAAATTGGATCATCTCATAATCAAAGATTCAAAATTATATCTTAGTCATTCCGATTGAGAAGAAAAAGAATGATTTTGGTATAATTTTGTTATGGCTGCAGGTTGTATGCTAGATCAGTATCTTTGATGCAAGACGGAAGCGGATTAAGGTTAAGGATTTGGAAATTGAGGAAAAATACAAAATATTCAGGAATCCACCCAGGCGAATCCTATCGGATCTGATTTTAAAAAATCCTATCATATATGATTTTCAAAATCAAAGGAAATCAAACAAAATCCTATCATATCAGATCTGAACTCCATCATTCTTGTTTTGTGATAATAGGATGTAACATGGTCCAAACATAATCTTAGACCTCTTGTTCAAGTTTATGAGATTTTACCATTGTAGTATAATTGCACACGCACCATATCATCATAATCACTATTTCTAAAAGAACGTGTGCAGAATATGCCGTAAAGAAATTATGGTTAGAAGTTCATATATGAGAATAGTTCCACATCAGATGAAACAAGAGAATTTCATGGATTTAAATAGAAAGTTGAGACCACTACCTATCAACTTAAACTTTTGAGTTAGCTGGTTCACAGTTTTGCATGTAAAACCCATATGCTCACAACGGGACCCGATGTTTCTCCTTAACAAATGGTATTAGAGCCCCGGAGAGCCATGGTGTTTGGCACCCAAGGAAGCCCAATGTTTCTCCCTAGCATTTATAGCAATGCTTAACTGTTGTTGTATGAGAATTCATCACTATGTATTGGTTTACGCAAGATAAAACTTACGGCCATTTCATGCTTATTTACTGTTACTGTTGTTGTATGAGAATTCATCACCATGTATCGGTTCAAGTTGGTTTACGCAAGACAAAACTAACCGCCATTTCATGTCATGTTCACATGCCTTGCGAATGCAATATTGTTGCAATAAACTAAGTAACCAGCAAGATGATAATAAATTAGAGCATTTATCAACACTTAAGGGGAAAAAAGATCCCTTACCATATTTTTGGTAGTTTGTGATGAGCTCCATAACCAGATCATACACATTTGCAAGAACAAATTTGGCTCCAGGGAGGTTTTCATTCAGTTCAGTGAGCAAACCCCTCAATTTGCTGTTGTATTGCAGTGCAAGCTTATTAGGTAAGCCCACACACTCAGACTCCTCAATCTGATTAATTGTCTTTTGATAAGGTATGCATCCTATGGGCCCCACATTCCCCACCACAAACTTCCTTGCATCAAGGTGGTAAAGTCTCTGCAATTTGCATACAAAAAACATGCAATTAGTGAAATGTTCAAAACTTTTACTTCTTCAAATGGGATTTTAAAACAACTGAGGGGCTATTTGGATGCTTGTAAATAGTAATGTAAGTTACAATTTGTATTAATTCGAATAAAACTGTAGTAATAGAAATTGCTGTAACTTATATTACTATGTTTGGATTGGGAGTTACAAGTGATAAGTAGAGTCGCAAAAATTTTCAAATTTTAATTTCTTATTTTCAGGACTTATAAGAACTACTACATTTATCAACATTATAATTATTATTTGCAAATGAGAGTTGTAAGTCATCGTACACGCTTTTTTTTTTTCTGTAACTATAATTGTTGCCAGTACATAAGTGGTAACAATTGTATTTATACAATTTTGTAACTGCAACTGCAACCAAACAGTAAAAAAGCCTCACTTACAGCCCACTTTACAGTAAAAAAGCCTCACTTACACCCTAACCCACTTTACGTGTTATAACCCACTTTATGAGTTGCAGTCCCTAACCAAGTAGTCTCTTATTTGATTAGCAACTTGAAGAACTATCATGATATTTGAGTTACTCTTGCTATTTAGAGCAAATAATGCTGAACTGGGTCATCTTATAGCCACTGAAAAGCATACTTGGCAAAAATCATATGTTGGTAATTTATAGAAGGTAAAGGAAATTATTTCTCCAAACTCTCACTATCCATATGGATGTGATATATAATGTACAAATAGCCTATATATAAAACTTCATATGAATTGAAAAAGATTTACTCATAGAACAAGCCATTACAAAAATACTTATTAGTTGTGCTATTTTTACATCATGTAATTGCAAACTCTTGATCAAAGAGTTAAAACTTCTGTAAATGATAATAAACTGCTTAGACATCATAGATCACATGATTCACATCAACACCGATGGAATTTAAAGCTTGATACTCTAGTATATAGTTTCCACTGGATAGGATCTATGTTTCATACCATACCAACAAGATCCTAGTCAAACTCCAATAAAAATTGAAACTGACTCTAAGAAGATGACAGTCACCTAGTTAAATCAAACCACCTATTATTTGTGGATGGTTATGATTCAACATAAATATAACTACCATATTCCTTATGATTTGCCTTCGTTCTTATTTCACACTCAAACAAAATCACAACCATCCCAAAAGAAATGAATGATTATAATTTGAAGATGACCATCATCCTTTTTATATCTTAATCACCCATTATATTCAGAACGGTTATGATTCAATCTGAACGTGACAAACACCATAACCCCTGTAATTAGCAATCATTTCTACATCACACTTACAAAATCGCATCCATTCTAAGGTAATAGATAGTTATGATTTGAAGATGACCTTCGTCTTTTTAAAGGGAAGATGAGAGAATACAGATTCCATGCATTCGTGTTGTTAGACAACAACCCACAATTTTAACTGTAATCTATCTTCTCAACCTGTTCATTACAAGCTAAAATCTCTCCTCAAATTAAAGTAGCAATTTTTTTGATGTACCTGCTAAATTGCTATCACTGTAATTGATTGTTGATTGAGGAGCTGATTGGTTCATGGAAAATGGGATGAAAAGTGGTCTACTGAATGGTTCATGAAAAGACCATAATAACATATTGTTGTATTTATCGACGTGGCATGGCATGGAAAGATGGGGACTTGCGGATACATTGCTTTTTGCACTGAATCTGACTGAAATTTGTCCTATTATTTTTTGAACTTGCCCTATATTATGCTCAAGTAATTGAATTGTCTACATTAAGCAAAAAGCATGGAAAGAGAAACAAAGGTAAGAAGAATTACTGTGAGTTGGGCTCTGAAGTTAGTGATGAGGCCATCCACAAAGTCATCTGGGGTCTCAGACCACCTCACTCCCATGGAGAGAACGGGGAGGAGATAGTTGTTAAGGAAGTCATTTGATCCTATGGTGATTGAGAATATGGACTCTCTCATTAAAAACTTCTTTGCTTTGGAGTTCCCTAAAAGCTCATCAATTTGTTGCCTGGTCACATTGAAGAAATCAACTTGCACTTCCAACCCCAGTCTATTAATCTGCACACACACACACACACAAAAAAAAAAAGCTTTAAGTAATAAAAACAGAAGAAATTTCTCTAAATATTAGAATTGTTTCCTTTAACTAAAAAAACATACAAAAATGCGGCCTGTTTCATTCATGATCCCTCCACCTCCTGATGCATAGTTCACTCCATATAGTACAGTTTTCCCAGTTGTGTTTGGAGATAGAAATGGTTGTGCATAGTTTGGCTGCCCCAATAACTCTCCTTCAAATACATTTGGATGAAAATTAGTACAAAAAATTAAAAGCTCTTTCCCTCAGTACTCCCATATCTTAAATTTTAAAACAAACAAATAAATAAACATGTAAGATTATGTTTCTACATGTATTGTGACAAGAGAGGCAATAAGTTCAAGACTCACACTGCTATTTAGTACTTACCAACTATATCTCCAATGGTTCTCCCATTGGTGAATCGGCCAGTAGGATCCCCTGCGGATGCCTCAAAATCAATGCCATTCGGCCGGATATTGGCCTTTGACAGTGTTAGAAGGTAGTTGTTGTTCCCGGCGTCGACTAGGGAGTCCCCAAAGATGAAGGAAGCTCCCAATGCCTCTTCTCCGTTGGCATTAGACCCAGCCATGCTATAAAACAACACCAAGATTAGAATTGCCATGGCCATTGAGGCACCAAACAAGCCTCGGCTACTCTAATTGTAAAAGGAGAGCATGTAGAGAAAGCAACATTGAGAGAGTTTTATAATTGATCTTGCTTCATTTAGCAAGTAAGAAGATAGTAGAGAGAGCAAGTTATAGTGATCAGCTCAACAGTTGTCAAAGAGTAGTTGTGACCCTCTCTTTTAGTGGTTAAACAGCATCTAGATCAAATCAAATTAACTATTGAGCTCCAATTTTTTGAATACAAGGCAGGTCCCAGTGAGGACATGCAAGTGGGAATTTGGTTGGATATCTAGGTGAGAATTTTGATTTGAAAATGAAGTGTGGCTCATTCTGCCGTAAGTCCAAGAATCCTTTTTCCCCATAAGAAATGTTGTTTATAAGAATTTTCTGGACTGGAATTAGACATGGAAATCAAAATTTTAAGTAGTTTAGCTCTGTACATTTCATATTCTCTAAGTTTGCTTGGGAACATGATTCCCTAATATCAAAACCAAAAATGCGAAGGTTCTCATACTAGGATAAATTTATCAGGCGTATTTGCAGAGAGTTCAATTTATCTTTGATTGCATAGCACTCACAATCAGAATAACACAGAGAATGCAATCACAGATAGCCCCAGGCAAGCAAGTAGCTGAAATAGAAAACTTTCCTCAAGAACACTTAGAAACACATACCTTTGTGGGGGAAGGGTTTATATACCGACATGTTCCAGTTTCTGTTACTATGTTCTCAAGTTTATCAGCTTTTACATTATATCTAATATTAAAATTTAATTGCACCCCGGCTTTTACTGACAATTTACTATAACAGTAGGCAAATCATGGCGAGTTTTTGCTAAAACAAACTGAAGATAGCAAGGTCCCCCTGCATAAGTGAGGCAGAGGCCCTAGATATCCTCATCAGAGTAGCGAAACTTTCAGTCACTTCAAAAAAGAAACAAAGGCAAAGTGATAAAACTATGAACTGAGAGAAAGAATAAAGAATAACTTTGTTTCTGAGGTGTCTCTAAACTGTACAATGACCATCTTTTTATAGGTGAAGGTGACAAATATAAAAGGTAAAAACAAAAAAATATATAAATTGATGATAATTAAATAAATCCCTCAATCACATAATCTGCCTAATTAGAGTATATTAGTCAAATATACTAAGTTAGAAAGATATCATGAGTTCCTCTAATAAATTAGAGTATATTAGTCAAATATATTAAGTTGGAAAGATATCATGAGATACTCAAATAAATTAGAGAATTTATCAAATATCATGAGATATGCTAATATCCCCCCTCAAACTCAAGATAGTTTGAAAGACACCATCTTTAGTTTGGAAATGAGATCATGATGACGACCATATGGATGGGTTTTGGTAAAGATATAGGCGAGCTGATCAGTCGACGAAACCGAGAGAAGACGAAGAGTGCCTGCTTGTAGGTAATGACGCACAAAATGGCAATCGATCTCAATGTGGTTGGTGCGCTAATGAAAGACATCATTGTGAGCAATCTGAATAGCACTATGATTGTCACAATAAATAGGAGTACCGGAGTCCTGAGATATGTCCATTTTCTGGAGAAACCAACGAATCCAAAAAAGCTCAGAAGTAGTGTCAGTAAGAGCGCGATATTCAGTTTCAGTACTAGAGTGAGCAACAATAGTATGCTTTTTACTCCGTTAGGAAATAAGAGACTCACCCAGTAAAAAAACAAATCCAGTGGTGGATTGTCGATCGGTAGGGTCACCTGCCCAATCAGCATCAAAGTAAATCTGCAATTATAATAATGAGCGAGATGAAAAATAGAGCCCATGGAATAAGGTACCCTTCACATAGTGCAGGATGCAAAGAACTGTAACATAATGAATAGTGCGTGGGACTGCCATAAACTGGCTAACAAGATGTACGACATAGGCAATATCTGGCTAAGTAACAGTAAGGTAGATGAGAGTCCCAATAAGTTGTCGATAGAAGGTAGCATCGGAAAGGAGTTCGCCGTCAGTAGTACGAAGTTTAACATTAGACTTAAGAGGGATATCAACAATTTTACAATCAGTTGAGCCAGAACGAAAAAGAAGGTTAGAGCAATTGGCTTAAGTTAAATAGTAGCCATCAGATGTAAAAGTAACTTCTAAGCCCTGAAAATAACGAAGAGAGCTAAAATCCTTCATCTTAAAATGTTGATATAAAAACTGTTTAAGCTCAAGAATACCATAAGCGTCATTACCTGTAATAATTATATCATCAACATAAAAGAGCAAAATAGTGATATCAGCATCAGTACGACGAATAAACAAAGTAGAAACATGTGGGCTAGAGGCAAAACTAAGTTGGCTAATAGTGAAACTGAACTTGGCAAATCAGGCGCGCGGAGCTTGCTTGAGCCCATACAAGGTACGCTTAAGGCGACAAACCTTATACCCTTGAGGAGGCTGCATATAGACCCACTCAGCTAGATCGCCATGCAGGAAGGCATTCTTCACATCCATCTGAAACAAAGGCCACTAGCGAGCAGAGGCCACAGCTAGGAGAGAACGGACATATGTAATGCGAGCAACTGGAACAAATGTCTCCTCATAGTCAATACCATACTCCTGAGTATAACCTTTGGTTACAAGACGAGTTTTATGTCGCACTGGAGACCCATCAGAATTGGTTTTAATCTTGTAGATCCATTTGTTGCCAATAATAGTCTTGCCAGGAGGCTGATTAACTAAATCCCACGTATGAGTCTTGTGAAGACCATCTAATGCTTCGGACATAGTTTGCTGCCAAAAAGGGTTAGAACTAGCCTCGCGAAAAGTGTGAGGCTCATGAAAAGTGACAAGAGTATAAAAACAATGATAATTAGTGATGCGAGTAGGAAGAGCTCTTACCCTAAAGAAACGATGAACATCCAAATTGGTAGATGGCTTAAGGGTATCAGATGTAGTGGATGGGTCAACAGATGAAGCAGACTGAGGAGAGTCAGATGTAATAATAGGATCAACAAATGATCCAGAAGCATCAGAAACTGACGTTGAGTGACTGCCTAATGAGCTTTCAGTACCTGCCTCATAAGGAGTCTAGGAAAAGATCAAGTGCGGAGTTAGTGAAAATAGGGCTAGCGGAAGAAGGTCCAGAGGAGATATGGGAGATACTGGTGAAAGTTTTGTATTTTCAAAACTGAACATGACGGGAGATACGAAGACGTTTAGTAATAGGATCATAACACCGATAATCTTATGTTCAATGTCATAACCAAGAAAACAATAGAGACGAGAACGTAACTCAAGTTTAGTGCGCTCATGAGATGGGAGTAAGACAAAATAAGCACAGCAAAAAACTTTCAGAAAAAAGTAGTTGGGTACCTTTCCATAAAGAAGCTCATATGGAGAGTGATTTGAGAGAGTATGAGATGGAACCCTATTAATTGTATAAACAGCTGTAAGAGCAGTTTCACCCCAAAAATATTTAGGAAGTGAGGCAGAAATAAGTAAAGAGCGAATATTATTAAGGGTGTGACGATGCTTACGCTCAACACGACTATTCTGTTGTGAAGTCTAAGGGCATGAACGATGAGGTAAAATACCTTCTTTTGTGAGTTTCGCAAGAAAAGAAGCAGATGTGTGCTCCATGGCATTATCAAAATGAAAGAATTTAATGGTCCGATCAAACCGAGTCTTTATCATCTGCTTGAATTCACGAAAAATGCTAAGTAACTCAGAACGATCATGTAAGAAATAAAGCCAGGTGTAT
This sequence comes from Dracaena cambodiana, assembly GCA_036321105.1. Lineage (NCBI taxonomy): Eukaryota > Viridiplantae > Streptophyta > Magnoliopsida > Asparagales > Asparagaceae > Dracaena > Dracaena cambodiana. The sequence continues at coordinate 5,001,438 of JAYEPQ010000014.1, forward strand.
CATGAATAATCATCAACAAATATAACAAAATAACGAGATCCTCCATTAGTAGAAATAGGAGTAAGCCCCAAAATATCTAATGAATCAGATCAAAAGTTGCAGAAGACAGAAAAATACTTTTATTAAAAGGTAGAGCTGTCTGTTTTCCTAACTGACATGAAAGACAATCAAATGATTCAAAATTGACTTTCCCTAAATAACCACTTGATGCTAAAGATTGAACACATGATAAGGAAGTATGATAAAGGCAAGAATGCTAAATACTCGAGAAGACAGATGCTGCAATGGGTTGAGCAGAACCAGAATTTGGAAGATGTAAGGAGGAAAGCTCAAAAAGACGGCCAACTTTACGCCCGATCCTAATTAACTGGCCCGTTTATTAAACCTGCACATCACACGCTTTATTAGAAAAAGTTAAAATAAGACAAAGTTCAACGAGTTGCCTAACAGAGAGAAGATTTAAAACTAAATCAAGGACAATATATGACAGAGAGAGAAGTAGAGACATGCGCGAACCATCAACAGTATAAATGGCAGGAGAAGGCTCTGAAGATTTTTTATTAGATATGAGAGAAGAATCAGGAGTCATGTAATTGCAACAAGTAGTATCAAAAATCCAAGGAGATAATTTACCTGAGAAGACTGAAAAGACAGTAGAAATACGTGACAGAACCTGATTGATAATAGTTTTCAAGGTCAGCTGTAGAGAGAGAGAAAGCAGATAGATTGTCCAAAAATGATGAACTGGTAGAAGCAGCAGCAACAATCTTGGACATTTGAACTTTTAAAGTATCTCTTATCTCTTTAGCCTTTCTCTTAAAACAATTAGAGATGTGGTGACTCTCTTCCTTGCAATAATAACGACTGTCGAAGCGGCGTGGTTTAGCGGAAGCAACAACCCCAACTGGAGAGGCTAAGATGGAAGAGTTTGGAGTTGCAGTAGCCATGACCAAATCAGTAAAATAAATACGACGAGTCTTTTGTCGTGTCTCCTCTTTAGAAGAAGTCATAGAAGAATGATGATACTAACCGAATAAGAGCACGGGTGGAATGGATGCTGCGCAGATCGCAGAACAAGTCGCAGATCAGAGACCTTAGAATAAAAAGAAGTCAAACCTCAGAGAGGCTCTAATACTATGATAAAACTATGAACTGAGAGAAAGAATGAATAATAACTTTGTTTCTGAGCTGTCTCTAAACTGTACAATGGCCATCCTTTTATAGGTGAAGATGACAAACATAAAAGGTAAAAACAAAAGAATATACAAATTGATGCTAATTACATAAAATCCTCAATCACATAATCTGCCTAATTAGAGGATATTAGTCAAGTATACTAAGTTAGGAAGAATAAATTAGAGGATATTAGTCAAATAAACTAAGTTAGAAAGATATCATGAGATTCTCTAATAAATTAGAGGATTTATCAAATATCATGAGATATGCTAATACAAAGCAGCTGTAGTCCAAGAGTTCATATAAAATATATTGTCTCCGATCCTGCACAAAGGAAGATCAATCGGTGGTAGTATTAAACAAATAAGTTTAGAAACACAATTCCATTAAGAGTTTAACCTTCAAGTCTGATTGTTAGGTTGCATGTACAAATACATTTTGTAGGAGGGAAATCTCAAATTTTTATGCAACTTCAATTTCAAATTAGTGATTATAATTGAACATTTTGAAACTTTGCACGGGGAATTAAAGTGCACTCCATAATTTGAAAATTGCACCGAACATTCTAATTGCACTTGCAAATTCCATCAGAATATGCAATGAAACAAACAGGTTCTTAGAGAGCCGAGAAAAAGATGGCTAAAAATTATTATTATTACAATTGCCATGAATGATAATGTCTTGGCTTGTGTCATGAGGTGATGCATCATCTTTTAAAATATAAGGATCATATTGAGTACTTCTTAAAAGGATCCCCAGTAAGCATCCTTAACTATCTGGCGGCAATTAGGTGGTGGGTGATTGTTGTTTGATGAAAAGTTTTGCCATTTAATAAGAATCTACATAGCAAATGTTAGTTTTATAAATAGCAGCAATGAGAAATGCTGAGGCTAAACTGCGCATAGCATCTTTCTCTTCTCTTGTTCATGGCAGAGAAAGCCCGGATAGAAAACATCTAGCATACATCTGATATTGACCGTCATGACAGTAGGCCCATCCCAAACAGTAGGGTACAACACTTACGAGCCCGTTAGGAACACATCACTGCATGAACAGAGAGATAAGGATGGAAGAGGAAATGATGTGTTGTACATGTGGCAGCTTGAAGAGTAATAGCACCAGTACATGTGGCAACTCAACCAAAAAGCAGCCTCGCCTGAAAGCCACAACACTGCATAGGCTCACTAGAAAACCACTATATGTCGAGAAGAGCAAAGCACCAAACACTTCAAGCAGCTTGTGGGAAAGTCACCAAGCATCAAGAAGAGATTGGATCGTATCAGTTGTCGTGGAGAAGAAAATATAACCAGAAGAGAAGAGAGGAGGAACCACATCTTGCATGGACGGCAAAAAAAACAAAAAACTTCACTCTGACATTGGAACCCCAGCCAGATACAGAGGTCTCCAGTAGAGGCACAAAGAGGATCACAGATGTGAGTCAACCAAAGGCAAAACAGAGGAAAACAGGGTCAGATAACGATGGATAGTGGAGTTTATGACCTCAGCAGATTGCCATGGAGAGGAGAAAGGAATAAAAAGAAATCATGAGAGAAATGGTTATGTGTGCCGCTCTCCCTGGTTTTAAGATATCAGTATGGAGGACTCTCAAAGAGCCGCCCCTGCTAGACCAATATCTGAAAATTGTGGCAAAAGTCTGTTTAGTTTGAAATGGTCTCTAGACTCTTGAGAAGCCTTTTTTTCAAAGGTAATTGAATCCTGAAAACTAAGCAAATGTGAAACCAGGATATCAAGGGATGGTCCTCTTCTTTTATTTCCTTCTTCTTTGGAAGAAAGGCCGTAGCATGATTTTTAACCTGGGAGGTCCCATAACCCAACCCCAGGCCTAAAGCCAGGCCTCAGTGGCAAAGGGGATGAATATCTACATCCTAATAGTATGGGTATGAAAATTTGTGGGTGATATTGTAGTACTTGCTTAACAAACTTTTTTTTTTTTTATATATAGATTTAACAGTGGGCAACCGCCCCCTGCTTTTCATTAATATGGGATTAAAGAAACTTAAAGTACATACATGTTCCTCTCTCAATGCGGGGAAGGTTACAAAATATCAAACAACAAAATAACCAAAATACTAAGGCTATTACATCCGGTGAGATGAGAACGTCATCGTCATCCTATCCTACTCCTCCATTCAGGCTTCTGGTGATCAGCCTGAGCTTGGAACTGTCTCATGCATCTCCCCCTCCTCGCCTTTTGCTGCCCTTGTACATTCCTGAAGGTACGGCCGCGTGTCTAGAGGAACCCGGGGAACCCTCCGAATGAAGGGTCCACTCATTACCTGTCCGTCCTCCCTCATTATGACTGTTATCTATCCAAAAAAAAGATATCTTCCTAAATATTGTAGCAACATGATAGAAAGTTAGAAAGCATATTCCGAAATATTCTCATATTTCTCTCCAACCACTGACTCCAAACCACGGCTATAATAGCTACACATTGAAATTTCTTTATGTTTTCAGGTTTATTTTTTCCTCCTCCTATCTCCCAAAATGTAGAAACACTATCAATTGTCTTTACTCCGTGCAGATATTTCAGAAAGATATTTCCAAATCGATTTTATGAATGGACAGTCGAAGAATAAGTGCTTAGAATTTTCCTCATAGAGACATAGAGCATACACACATTTGGCCCCTGCCATCCTCTCATCTGGAATTTGCCCCCATATGAGCAGTGCGTCACGAGAGAACCAGCGGAAGGCTTTTATTATGTATGATGCCTTATTTTGCCAAATGATTTCATGAATAGGGCTAGTAGTACCTCTCAATTTTGTTGTTGACACCGTATATTTACTTAAATTGTTCCATAATCAAGTAGGCTCATCCTTACTATTGCTGACTTGATTTCTTAACGGGATCTGATTGAGCAACTTTGCTCATCGTTAGCGCTCAGTATAATCAAGAAGCAATCTAAATTGTCCTCTACGGTCATGACATTTTTTGACGGTTGTTCTCTAACAAATATCAACGAAAAGGCTTGTCTCACCATCTATTTTTCCAGAAGTTAATATTTTTACCATTTCTAAGCTGGAACAAGCCGCTGTTCAAAACCAGTCTTTAATCCCCATAATTCCTTATCAGCATCCCGAAGTCTTAGTGGTATTCTTATGTCTACCTAACCATAATCCTTTCTAGGATGGTATTTCTCTTTCAAGATTTTGCATACCATACTTTCCGATGTTTTATGATTTTTTTACCCCCATTTGCCTAGTAGTGCTCTGTTCATCCCTTCAACATCATATACCCCAAGGCCCCTTTCATGCGTGCTCTTACACGTCCGCTCCCAACTTACCAGGTGAAACTTGTTTCGGCCCGATATTGACCCACTCCATAAAACTCTCTCTTGATTCCGTCTACTTTTTGTCTAACCCATACTGGTATCCTGAAATAGGATATGTAGTATAGTGCTGTCGCAGAGAAGACTGCCTGAGTAGAGCAATTCCCGCTCCTAGAGATAACACTCTTTCCTTTCCAACCATTTAATTTTTTATTGAACCTCTCCAACAACCCGTCTAGTCCTCTCTTTTCAGCTTGTTTGGTCTGATCGGGATGCCGAGGTAGTTAATCAAAAACTCACCTTTACTACATTCCAGTATTCTCTCAATGATTAATGTTCCAAAGTCTTTCCTTCCTAAAAAGGTCAGTTGACTACTATGGAAATTAATTTTAAGCCCCAACCATATCTCAAATGTGTGTCAAATCTACTTTAGAGTAATTGCCTGTCCCACATTAAACTGTCCAAATAGCATCGTATAGTCTGCATACTGGACATTCGTGACATAAATCTTATGAGGCCCACAATCTTGAGATAAGGATGTTTCTTTCCGCCCCTTTGATGATAGCATTCAGCTCATCCGCCACTAGCGTGAACAATGGTGATAGAGGATCCCTTTGCCTTGGCCCTCTCCTGTAGACAATTTCTCTTTTAGGTTCACCATTAATCAAGATTGAACATTTAATCCAACTTCTCCACTTGGGTCCAAAACTTTTTTTTCTCTAATGCTTCCATAAGGCAATCCCAACTTCCCAAGTCGTAAGCTTTTTCGAAGTCCAATTTCAATAAGTTTCCCTCTCAAATTTCTTCATTTGATGGATGCTTCCTGTGCGATTGCCATCCCGTCCATGATGTTTCTATCAGCTATAAAGCATGTCTGGTATTCTCAAACTATTTTTTATAGGGTAGGCCCTAGCCTGTTTGCCCATACCTTTGAAATAATTTTCACCGAGCTGTTAAGCAGTGCTATCAGATGGTAGTGTGCCATGAGTTCAGCGTTATCTCTTTTGGGGATCAATGCTATATTGGCATAGTTGAGTTTATCAAATCGCATTGTTCCCTCATGTATTTCTCGCATGATGTCTAGTAGATCCTCTTTAAGCATCTCCCAAAAATATTTGAAGAAGAAAATTGGGAATCGTCTAGTCCTCGCACCTTCTTCTATCCTAAGCTACAAATGGCTGCCTTTATTTCCTATTCCATGAAATCTTTTTCTGTCTTCTATCTATGTTATTGTCCCAGATATTCTCTGCTAATCGTATTTTGTTACTCAGGCACCATCTAAAGACTTCTCTGAAGTGATTATCTATGTGCGCACGTACCCTGCTCTCATCCTGAACACCAGTCCATTGATGTTCATAGCATTAATAGTGTTGGTCCGAGCTCATGCATTGGTAATCCAATAAAAGAATGTCGTATTCACATCTCCCTCCTTTAGCCATGTCTATATGGATCTTTGTCTCCAGGTTATTTCTACTTTTTGGTGTATTTCCTGTATTACTGTCGTTTAACTTCTCAATTTCATGAGCCTCTCTAGTGTCAAGAGGCCGCTCTCTTCCTACACTTTTAGTTCTTGTATGCAAGCCATGGTCTTCTCTATGTTTTCTGACGTTACCGAAGCTTCTCTTCTCCCAGTTTCTTAGAATCTTTCTTAATCTTCCTAGTTTCCTTGCTACGTTAGCTACTGCATCCTGACGTCCTCGTCCATAGCTTTCAGGTTTCATGTATAAGTTTGTTAGCTTTCTCGTTTCTCAACCACATTTTCTCAAACTGGAAGTGTTTGTTTCTTTATGTGGTTGCCCCTTTCTGCAATGAGACACAATGAAACATGATCCAACGTCAGTCTTGGCACCGTTTACACACATGTCCGTGGAAATCTGGTTTCCCAATCTAACGATACAAATATCCTATCCAGTTTTGCTAGCGTGTTTGATCCCTCATATTGGACCATGTGAATGACCTATCTATGAAGGGAAGATCCATCAGCTGTACATCCCCAATTAGGGCATTAAACACTTCCCTATCATGTGTGCTTCCGTCTCCACTTTTCTTTCCTCCTGAAATCTTACTACAATGAAGTCTCCCCCAATCACCCATGATAGGTTCCATTTCTCCTCAATCAGCATGATTTCCTACCACAGTTATGGTCTTAATTTTCTTTTATTCGGCCCATATATCGTTATTACCACTTGTTTGCATTGACCCTTTATGCGACTCCGAGATAGAGAGAACCTGCCTTCCTAGATTTCTATTGTTTTGAATGAGTTTTTGCAGCAGCCCATCATGATTCCTCCCAATGCCCGGTGCCCTTTTTAATCACCCACTCATAGCAAGAATTGCATTCTAGTCTACGCCTCATTTCATGGGAAATCTCTGCAATTTTGGTTCTCACTAGGCAAATGATATCTGTTTTGCACAAGCGGATAATGCCAATCACAATTCTAATATTCTCTGAACTACCCATCCTCCTAATATTCCAAAATAAAATGTTTATCATGGCTTGGATGTTATTTATATTTCCCTTTGCAATACTCATTGACCGCTCAACGAGTACCCTCATCTTTAATTCCTTTTCCTAAGAAAATATATACAAGTAGGCCGCCATCTCTCCCTTATCTTGTCTTTTCTGCTGCTCTCCTTTCTCAGTGTGTCCTTTGGCATCCGTCTTTCTAACGCCGCCCATCACTTCCATCCTCTCTATCTTGTTCTTCATGTACAGGTGTGGTACAGTCGTTTTCGCCGGTTGATGACCCCCTTCCGGAGCTTCTCATGTGCAAGCTTGATCGCTGCAGCCATCCTTGCCTTCTCCTCCTTGAGAACCACCCCTCTAAGTGCTAGGGCTTTGGATGCTGGCTGCAGCGACCATCATCACCTTTGTAGATGCTTTCGCTTTTGCTTTTGCTCTTTCCTCTTTCCCATCCGCCTTCGATTGGGCTCTCCTTGCTTCCTCTTTTTAACGAGCTTCAACAATGTAATAGACCGCTCCATCGTATGCCATCCTTGATTTGATGGTAAAGTAAAGATAAGTTCGAATCGCCAGTCGCCAGCAATTACCACCCATTTGTGCAGTAATACTACTTTCTCCCTGGCATCCGACTCTAATTCTTGCCACTTGCATGTTCTTATTCCCTCTTGTTTTCTTGCCCGCCATCACTAATTGTTCAAAATCTTGAATTATTTTGATAAAGGTGTCCCTGTCCCAAAACAGCAATGGCAGTCCTCGGACCTCCAATCATGCTTGTAAGGGGAATCTCTCCTCCCCCATCCACTTATTAACATGGAAATGAGCCTCTCCCCCTCTACACCGCCATGCTCTTCTCAATATGACATGGTTGTGAGTGTTCCCGTTTGGGAATTGGAGTAGGTACTCCTGATGGCAGCACGGTATCAGCACGGTATCGGATTCCATTTTCTATACTGGAATATCTCTGACATGGGAGTTTCTAGAGGGGCACACCATTTTCCGTGATGAGATCATTTAAAAACTTCATACATATTACAAGACTGCCATCGATTTTTTTAGGCTATAATACTCCTTTCTTCAATCTCTCTTCTCTTTCTCTTCTCAAACTACAGATTAGTTAACCTAAAAAAAAAAAAAAAAAAAACCTAAAACTCACAACTATTCTATCAAATCTTCTCATATATTAAACTATCTCACAAATTAAATTCGAAAATTGATTTTATTAGGTCTTTACTTACTCAAAAATCCTAAAAACAATATGAATTGATAAAAATTATGAATAAAAAAAAATTCAAAATCCGGACTAACAGTCCAGACGGTCTAATATCTGTCTGGACTGGAAGTTCAGACAGTGGGCTTCTGTCTGGACTTCCAGTCTGGATGAAAAATATTTCGCATGGACTGGAAGTCCGGACAAAAAGGTGCTGTCCGGACTTCCAGTCTGGACAAAGTATTTTTGTCCAGACTGGAAGTCCGGACTGAAACCCTCTGTCCGGACTGGACTTCCAGTCTGGACAAAGTATTTTTGTCTGGACTGGAAGTCCGGACTGAAGCCCTCTGTCCGGACTTCCAGTCTGGACAAAGTATTTTTGTCCGGACTGAAGCCCTCTGTCCGGACTTCCAGTCCGGACAAAAATAAATAAGTTTTTTTTGTCTAATTTTCTATAAAGTCGTTGCAGTATAGTGGTGAGTATTTACATCGCATATGCGAGTGCCTTCGGTTCGATCTTCAGCAACAGCAAATCCCTTTTTACTTTATTTCATTTTCCCAAATAAATAAATATATTTTCTTGTGCAACTATTACAAATTTAATTAAATTCCTGATTCAAATAATTTTTTTTCCTTAACCACTATTTCATCCCAATTCAAAAATAAATTAAAAATTCATATTAGTCTAAAACTAGATAAATTATTAGATACATATTATGCAAATATAATACTCGAACAACATAAAACACAAAAATTTATAATAATATCCATAACAAAACAAATACAAAAGAATTCTATCATAAAGTCTATCAAAAAAGTTTATAACATATCTATAACATGTTATATGGTTTTAATCTTCGCAAAAATATTAAACAACACTTCATGCGGCTTCTTGAAGGCCATTTTGTTATAAAAACCTATTAGATGAAGAAATCAAAATATAACTGCATCCAAGAATTAATTATGCAAAAAATACAAAGAATTCATTCATCTCTCAAATTTATACACAAAATTTTTTTCTTTCAAACTGGAGATTTCATCAATAATACATAAATACAAAACTCAAATTCAAACAACAATGTAAATTCACATAATGACAATCATGAACAAAAAGTTTACAGGCTCAACAAAAAAATTATTGATTCCATTGCCTCTTGAACCTAAACTAATCACTGCCTGCGTGTCTTCCTCGGGGGTTGACGTTGACGTGTGCTTCGAGTCGTTCTTATATTATCAGATGCATCAGAAGTGACTTATTCTTCTGCTTGATCCTCTACTTGTTCCTCTGGTTGAGTGCAATCAGTTAGCACGGCTTTAATCTTCGCAAGAGCACTAAATAACACCGCATGCCGCTTCTTGAAGGCATTTTCACCTTGCGCAAGTAATGAATTAATTAGAGCTATCGCGCGTGCATATCTCTATAAAACAACAATAGGAAAAAATTGTGGCTATCAGTTAAACGTGTAAGTAATTACGGAGTTAAATTTCGTACAAATATCATATTTTCTCTAATTTTGATGCTGCAGTGGAATCTAAAATATAAATATAAACGCGCACTCAAAACCTTCTTTTGCTACTTAATCAACAATTACAACAATACTAGAAACTTCAAAACATATTAAAATTTACCATTACCGTCCACGATCGAAAAATTAATGAAATTTTATATATTTTACAACAAGCATTACAATATTTTAATTTTTTATTAATTTTAATCAAAGTATAAATTGTGAGGTACACTTATAAAAAGAATGAATTGTAAGGTAAACTTATAAAAAAAATTAAAATATATGATAAAAAACCTACACCTCCAAAATCCCAATGCTCCATCCTCAATCTTATTATCAATACCCTTCCACCTCCTCCTCCTCCTCCTCCCCTCTTCCTCCTCTCCAACCCAACAAAACCATCAAATCCAAATTTCTCTCATTTTTTACTCAAAAAAAATTACCAAAATAAAAAAATTGCTAAATGAGGAGAAGATCTCACCACCTCGACCCAAGAAACGACAGCGGGACGGTGGGCGTGGCCTGGATTACTGGCGGCGGCGGCAGATCGAAGATAAATTGGAAGGAGGAGGAGGTAGGAAAGGAGATGAGAAAGATGAAGGATTATGAGAGGTGGAAATTGGAGAGAAGAGAGGATCTAGGATTTTTTGGATTCCTTTGGAGATGTAAGGGAGAGAAGCATGGAGGTGGGGGGAGAAGAAAGGGAAAATAAGAGAAAGAGAATGAGGGCAGAATAGGGATATTTCGGGTGCCCATTAGGAAAATTCTCCCTTTTGAAAAGAAAGGGTGGGCTCACTAGGAAAACTGGGCTCACTAGGAAAAATGGTGTGCTCCTTTGGAAACTCCCGTCTAGAAGGGCTTCCAACAGTTTTTTCACCTCTGTCTCCCCATGCCCAAGCACCAGTTTCCTCATTGTGGTGGCCAAGTGGTCCCATTCTTCTATTGCAGCCTGAGTGAGTGGCAGGAATAGTGACTGCTCCCCTTGCACCCCTTTGTTGTACGTTGTGCACACCGCCATATAAACATATTTTATGAATATGATAGATGAGAATTACTTTTAAACCATAACGCTAATTTTTTAACAATTTTTTTGTTAAGTGATTCATGTGATTTGCTTAGGCACGTGGCCTGAATTTTATCCCCTTTGTTCCAAATCTTAGTTTATCCATAAAATATCCAGATTTTCCACAATACATCATAAATTCACTTTTGTCCTGCACCAAAAATCCTGATATCCTTCCTCTCACATTACAATCAGAATTTTTCCACGCAATCAACAAATAAAAATACCAAACCTAACAAGGTACTTGTGGTGCACTTAGGTACTTCACACACCAAACATATATTGTCATGTAAACATATTTTATGAATATGATTGATAAGAATTAATTTTAAAATCCTAGTTTATTAGGATGTGATTTGTTATTTTGCCAATAAATTTTTCCTCCAGTGATTACTGTGATTTGCCTAGGTGTAGGCCTGAATTTTATCATCATTGTTCCAAACCTTAGTTATCCATAAAATCTCCAAATTTTCCACCACAAGCCATAAATTTGATTCTATCCTGCATAAAAACATACTGATATCCTTTTTTTTATATTGCAATTAGAATTTCTCTCATGCAATCAACAAATAAAATGACAAAACTAACACAGTACTAGCACAAAGGCAAAACCTTTTAAGACAAACAAGAGGTGATCCCTGCTGGTGAGCTATAAAAGTCATGATTCCACATCACATGCACCGAAGAAAAGCGTATAAAGATTAAATCATTTACCCAAAAAAAGGCATTTGAAAACCAAAATTACAAGAAGCGAAGAAACAATAGCTACAAAGAAAATCCCAGATCAATAACCTTCACCACTAAAAAACATAACAAAAGGAGATTCCTAAATTATTTCCCAATTTGATCATAACAATATGAAGCTCGCTTTAGAAACCAAAATGTCTTCAAGAAGTAAAAATCGTCTTTTTCTACTATTAAAAACCCCAACTGCAGAAAATAACAGAAATCACCGTGGAAACCCTAAAAGGGAGTGATTTCTAACATACATCCATCAACGAATTTCCCATGCAAAGTAAAATTTAAACCACAAAAACCCTAAAAATCATAAATTGAACCAACATGACGAAAAAAAGAATTCTCACCTCATTATCGTCATCGTCATCGTTGCTCTCCACCTCGGTGATACACTCATCATCATCCATCGACTGAGACTCGTCGTCGCCCTCGTCGGGGCTCGCCGTCCTGGCCACCGCCTCGAGCTCCTCCTCCGCCGCCGCCTCATTCGCTCTGCCCTCGTCCTGCTGCTCCCCATCGGACTCCGCGGAGTAGTTGGAAGGAATCTTGTCGGGAAATTCGTCGGGATTCGAGGGTTTAGCCATGGGAAATTTTGGGGGAGAGAAAGGCGAAGGATTTGGGGGCGAGAAAAAGAGTAGAGCGAGAGTGCAGATGGAGAGAGCTAGCTCCCGCAAAAACGGGAGTTTCTAGATGGGCACAGGTTTGTTCCCAGTGAGCCCATTTAAAAGCGCATATTATTTAGGGGTATTTATTGGTTTGCCCCTCAAATCTTTAAATATTATGATTTTACCCCCCAAATCTTCATATTTATAATTTTGCCCCCCAAATCTCATAAGTTACAACAATTTTGCCCCCTATCTAACTTTCCCTAACACAGTTAATTTTTTGACCATTTTACCCCTCATTTCCTCTTTTATTTTCCTCCTCCTCTTCTTCTCTCTTTCTCCTTTCTTCTTATTTTTTTCATTATTTCTCCTCTCTTCCTCCTCTCTTCTTCTTCTCTTTTCCTCTTCTCTTCTCATTTTCTTCATTTTTTTTTTACTCTTTCATGTTCATGCATTTTTCCTCTAGTTTACCAAATCAATTATCTCAAGTAAAAAAAGAGAAGAAAATAAGAAGAGAGGAGGAAAATGAGAAGAGAATGAGAAGAAAAATGCATGAACATGAAAGAGTAAAAAAAATGAAGAAAATGAGAAGAGAGGAGGAAAAGAGAAGGAGAAGAGAGGAGGAAGAGAAGAGAAATAATGAAGAAAATAAGAAGAAAGGAGGAAGAGAGAAGAAGAAGAGGAGGAAAATAAAAGAGGAAATGAGGGGTAAAATGGTCAAAAAATTAACTGTGTTAGGAAAAGTTAAAAAGGGGGGCAAAATTGTTGTAACTTATGAGATTTGGGGGGCAAAATTATAAATATGAAGATTTGAGGGGTAAAATCATAATATTTAAAGATTTGAGGGGCAAACCTGTAAATACCCCTATTATTTAACACTTTGTCTTTTTTTGTTTGGTCAAAATTACCCTTCCTTCACTCCTCTTCTTCCTCCCATCCTCGTCTCTTTTTCCCGCGTGAAAACAGTAAACAGCAAAAGCACAGCAGAGAGAGAAAAAGAGGGAAAAAAATTCCATTTCAGATAATCCAAACTCCATTCCTCTTTATTTTTAACTCCTTTTAGGAAAAAAATACGAAAATTAAAGTATATATTTAGCTTAAATCGGTTCTCTCATTGTAAAACCCTAGAAAATAAGAAAAAAAAATCTTTTATGGGTCCACGGGGGCCAGAACTGTCTGACCCCCTGATCCGGACTAACCAGCACGAACCAACACTCCCCGTCCAGAGTTGCTAGTCCGGACGCAGCGGCTTCATCCGGGCTGGCTAGCCCGGATCGGGGTCACGAGAGCGGAAGTGAGACAGGAGGCGAAAGCGAGACATTATTCCCAAAATTTAAGCTTTCCGGACAAAATTGATCGAAGACAGTGCTAAAAATCCCTATCTTAGATCATTAAATCATTAAGATTTATAGCTCTTGCAGGAAAAAACCAAGAAATGTTCATTGCTCCACATCTAGGGAAATTTAAATGCATACGATAAAAAAAATTCAACAATAGAACTTCATCCCAATTTCCAAACCATCACAAAATCGCAACTCAAACACAAAACAAGTGCTTTTCTATAAAAGAAATGTGCATTTTTAGGGCAATCAAAGTTTTTTTAAAAAATCTAAAATTAAAAATGCAAATAATCGAGACATATAGAGAGAGGTCGAGGTCACGCACTTTGACTATGATGCCCAGATCTCGCGTCGCAGTTGGATTCGCCTCCTGTCTCGCTTCTGCTCTCGTGACCCCGATCCGGGCTAGCCAGCCTGGAAGAAGCCGCTTCGTCCGGGCTAGCAGCCCCAGACGCGGAGTGTTGGTCCGGCTGGTTAGCCTGGATCTCAGTTCACTTTGTATGGAAAAATGCAAAAAACTCGGTTCAGTTAACAAGGAAAAAATTAACATTAATTATATCACCAAAATTAACCAAAACCAAACCAAAAAAGGACTTTCTTAGCTCACAAAAAAAAAAGAACTTTCTTCACTCACCAAATTGAATATTCAAACTGTTTTGGGTTTAATGAAGGAGGAGAAGGTGGAAGAGATGGGTTAGGAAAGAGTGGGAGATTGTGAGGGCAATTTTGTTAAGGAATGGGTTTGGGAACGGTGGGAGAGAGAGAGGGAGATGGTAAGGGCAATTTTGGTATATAAGTGTACTCACTAGGAAAAAACAAGATTTTTTTAAAAGGAAGGGTGTGCGGACTAGGAAAAGTGGGCTCACTAGGAAAAAACCTGTGCCCATCTAGAAATTCCCGCAAAAACGGTTTGTTGGGGGGTTTTTGACTTGTTAAGGACTAGGGAGTGGGACCACATGTCTTTGGGAATAAATTTAGGTTAATAATAGTCAGACTCCAAGAGCTCTGTAACTTTAACATTTCTAAATTTTGAAATTCTCAAAAAATCTGTAACTTTAACATTTCTAAATTTTGAAACTCTCAAAAAATCTCATGGACATCCTAACGAAGTTAATTAGACGTCAGTGAGTAGGTAACGTGATTTGCACATATCGTGAAAAGACTAAAATGCCCCTAACCAAAGTGAAATCACAGAAAGAGCAATTGGAGCAGGTGACTCTAGGGCACAGAGCGATTGGGGACTCAGGCGAAAATAGGGCACAAAGCATGCAATTTCTCTCTCTCGTAGGCGAAGAACGGTTGTGGACGACTTCTCTCTCTCGCATAGCGGAACGGGAACGCGCAGACTTGTTATAGGGCACAGACTTATTCTCAAACGACTTGTTCTCGGCAAGATTCGGACAGAGAAGAAGCAATAACAAGGGCGGGGGTGAGCTTGAAGTACTGGTAAGCAGTTATATACATGCAAAGTTGTTATATATATATATATATATATATATATATATATATATATATATATATATATATATATATATATATATATATATATATATTATTTTGTTGATAAATTTGTGTGGTGATTACGTATTACTGTCGGCGTGAATTTTGTGGACCCGAATGTGTTGGACATGATGGAGGGGGGACCATAAACTGTGTTTGCTGAAATGTGGAAGGGAACTTTTTGGATTTGTAGAGTGGTGGGCATGTGTGGAAATTTTAAGATTTTTTGGATTTGTTTAAACAAGGTCCCAACAAGAAAAGTGTGAATTTTAGAGTTGACTTTTTTATGTACCTGCTCTTTTCATACCCATATAGAATCTTAGGATTTTGTTTGAATAAAGCAGCAAAGCGCAAATTTTTGTATAGAAAAATTATACTAGCAGAATTTTATATTAGAGTAGAAGGTTAGTTTTTATCTTGATTAATTAGTTTATAGTTATTGCTTTGTGTTTTAATTGTCTATTTATCTTGATGTATGATTGTTATGTTACAATCACACATCAAGATAGTGTTCCATTGAAAATTAAAATTACAACAGTGTTCCATATACCTATAAAGAATATGCCTAAAATTGTTTAATTCCATACTGTTGTATTGAAAATTACAACAGTGTTCCATATACCTATAAAGAATATTCTTAAGATTGTTTGAGATTAAATCCATTGCAATAATTGTATAACAAATATCCTCTCAAAATTGATGATTTCTATTGCATTTAAAAACAACAATAAAAAAATTATATTAAATATATTGAATGGTATCCTTCTAGCTAGTTTAGGTTACTGTATTCAAACTAAGTTATAGTAAGCAACTGATTGTTTTTTATTCCAATTAAAACTCAGGAAATAATTTGGAATTAAATAGCAAATTAAAGGATATCTTCATACAACAAAATTTTATATTAGTGTAGAAGCTTAGTCTTAATATTGATTAATTAGTTTATAGTTGTTGTTTGTAGCTCGGATAAATAGTGTTGATACTGGAATGTGTTTATTTATTTTTCTTATCCCCAGTCAAACACCTCTATTTAGTCATTGCAGAGAGGTCAAAGCACTCGCAGAGAGGTCAAAACACTAGGCAGGCAATAAAAAAAAATTAATGCGGGGGATGGAAGATTTTATTGACTAACGACAAAAGAGAGGTAATGAATTAAGTTTTTTACATGTTGATTTTAATGTTTTATTTTTCTGACATTATAATTTTTATACAAGTTGACAGGCTAACAAATTTGGACCTTGCTTGTTGCTACTTGCTACTGTTGCCTGCTTGCTGCTGCCTGCTTGTTGCTGTTGCACATGAATGAACTTAACAATTTGAAATAAAAGCTGATTGGAGAAAAAAAAAATTTCTTTAATGGATTCCTCATAACATTCTTCTCAGTTCTGAAATCATGTATGCTTGTTTGTTATGAAGCATTATTGATCTATTAAAACTATATATTATCTGATATCTCATGTTTTTTTGTATTACTGAAGCTTGTGGACAGAGAAAGTACTCAATGTAATTATTTAAAGAAAGGTTGAACTATCAATTTCATAACAATGTTGCATTGTATTAAGTACTAAAATTTCATGTTATGGATATTGGCGTGGCTATATAGTGCATGTGCACATGCACATTCTACTACATGCTGGTTCCTATACATGCTATAACAGGAATGCCTATGTTATCTATTGCCTGCTTGTTGCTGCTTGCTTGCTGCTGATGCTGCACAGCAAGCAAGCAGCAGCAACAACAACTGTGCTTGTTGTTGTACACCAAGCACAGCAGCATCTGCTGCACACCAAGCACAACAACAACATTAAGTAAGTTTTCTTTAATTATTTGGGAGCAAATCAGTGTAGTAAACATATTACCATTATTACCACACATCTGCAAAAATTGAACTCAAAGAAAAGACTTGTTCTAGTATTAATTGATCATAGATATTAGTGAATCTTTATTTACACTGCCATAATAAGAGCTTCATTGGGCTAGTAGCACAATACAACACGGTAAAAAAAATCCAACCAATACACCGATCAATAAGTTTCTCTCGTGAACCATTTTGTTTGAGGTCTCTAACGTTTGACTCCGCTTAAAATTACCTTCTCCATAGCGCTCTATGAGTATATTCAAAATTTCTTTCACATACATAGGTGCTCCTTCTTTATCGACCCATACCCAATCATTGCACGTTCGGAACGGACATGACCCAAAATATTGGTAAGAATTCTTCGTTGTCCATGAGGTCTTCACCTTCATCTTTACACAACATTTACACTTTAAAATCTCCATTTTAAGTAGTCGAACCAACATTGCTTTCATAATCTTTCGATCTACAGATCGACTTTTTTGTGATGATAAAGAAGAGGAGAAACTCGACGCCATTCTCGATCAAATTTGAAACTAAAGGAAAAATTATTGTACAATAAAAGAGCAATATTAGTAAGGAAAATCAAGTACAAAAATCTCCATTTTAAGTGGTCGAGCCAATATTGCTTTCATAATCTTTTGATCTACAGATTGACTTTTTTGCGACGATAAAGAAGAGGATAAACTCGACGCTATCCTCGATCAAATTTGAAACTAAAAAAAATTATTGTACAATAAAAGAGCAATATTAGTAAGGAAAATCAAGTACAAAATTCATGAGCAATGCTATAACATAACTTTATTTCTATTTTAATATTATGAAGTTAAAAGGAAAGAGAAAGAGGGAGGAAGGGAGAGAGAGAGAGGTGTTGCTAATGGAGCCAATTGTCGTAGCGGGTTTCGGTCAACCAAAACAGGTCCAAAACCGGCCCAAACCCATTATGATATAATATATATATGGGGTGTGGTGCTAGGGTTTTTGAATGCCGAAAAGTTGGAGCTGAAAATTGAAGCCGAAAAAAAACAATAGAGGCGGCTTGTAGTGTGTTGAAATTATTTGGTGAAATAATTTAGAGGCTACTGTGGCTGTTGTTGTTTTATTCAGGGCTAAAGAAAAGTGCAGCAAGGCGGCTCCAGCCAAAAGCAAGAAATTATTTTGAAGAAAATAATTTGGTGGGCTGCTTGTGTGTGTTCGGCTCGGCAGAACAAGAAAAGAAAGGCGGTGTTTTTTTTCTTTGAGTTTCTTCGGCGGTCAAAAGCAAAGAGGTAAATCACTGCAACAAGAGGTTAGAGTTTGATCTCAAAATCTTGTGTGATTTCTTTGTGTTTTCTCTTGTGGTTGAGAACTAGAATATTGTAATCCTCTTTTGATATAGTAGAAGTTTTTCGATCGGTCCCCGTGGACGTAGGCATATTGCCGAACCACGTTAAATCTGTGTGTTCTCTATCTCTGCTATTTTTCTCTTCGATTAACTATTTGATTCCGCTGGTTGTTGCATTAGTATTATTCCGCTATTTTTTGCTAATAATTGGTATCAGAGCCCTGGTTCGGGTCACTCAGATCGGTGTTGATTTTGAGTGGGAGTTATGGCGGAAGATAGAAATGGAGAAATTAAAAAATTTGATGGGACAGATTTCCAATGGTGGAAATTGCAGATGGAAGATTATTTATATCAAAAGAATTTACATCAACCACTGTTTGGAGAAAAGCCAGAAAATATGACTGATGAGGAGTGGGCATTGTTGGACAGGAGGGCTTTGGCGCAGATTCGATTGTGCCTGACAAAGCAGGTTGTGTTCAACGTCTCCAAGGAGAAGACCACTTCAGGTTTGATATCAGCGTTGGCTAAATTTTATGAGAAACCGTCTGCTTCAAATAGACTGTTTCTAATGAAAAAGTTGTTCAACTTGATGATGCCTTCTGATAGTTCAGTTGTTAACCATTTGAACGAATTTAACACATTATGAGCACAACTTGAATCTTTAGATTTTGTCTTTGCTGATGACATTAAAGCTTTGATGTTTATGTGTTCGTTACCGGATAGTTAGAGTAATGTTGTTATGGCCATCAGCAATTCTTCCAATACTGCTCTTAAATTCAATGATGTTGTGAGTACAATCATGAATGATGAATTGATGAAAAAGAGCATGGGTGAGAGCACAGTTTCTACAAGTACTGCTCTGTCGGTTGATAATGACAGACGAAAGGAAAGGGGTAGAAGTTCAAGCAGGGAGTCGAAGCAAAGAGGAAGATCAAAATCTAAGGGAAAATTCAAGAAAAAGTTAGTGTGTTAGAAATGTAAGACAGAGGGTCATATGAAGAAGGATTGTCCAAACAAAAATAAGGAAGGAGCAAATGTGGTGAATCCAAGTGAAGAGTATGATGACTTGTGTTTGTCTGCTCATACAGAATCAAGGTCAGATTCGTGGTTTGTAGATTCAGGGGCTTCGTTCCATTGCACTGCTCGTAGAGAATGGTTTGAGAATTATGTCCAAGGTGATTTTGGGCATGTGACTGTTGGTAATGGGCAGGAATGCAAGATTGTCGGTAAAGGGACAATTCAGTTAAAGTTGCACAATGGTGGAAAGTTGCTTTTACAAGAGGTCAGGCACATACCGAATTTGAAGAAGAATTTGATATCTGTTAGTAAGCTGGATGGCGAAGGTTATCAAATCTCATTTGAGAAGAAACAGTGGAAGATTAGTAAATGAGCAATGGTAGTGGTCAAGGGTGAGAGAGTGGGAACTCTATATTTACTCTCAAGCTCGGTGGATCACATTGTTTTTTTGGCCACCGTGAAGAATGAGAAGGCTACCTTATGGCATCAGAGGCTCGGTCACTTGAGCGAAAGCGGCATGAGGGTATTGCAATTCAGAGGTATGTTGACAGATATGAAAGATGCTAATTTTGATTTCTGTGAGAACTGTGTGTTTGGAAAGCAGAAAAGAGTTAGCTTTATGAAGGATGGCAAGGAGAAGAAAACCAAGAGATTGGAGTTGGTGCATACAGATGTATGGGGGCCTTCTTCGGTGAAGTCTCTTGGAGGTAATTCTTATTTTGTCACTTTCATAGATGATGCAAGTAGGAAAACATTGGTGTTTGCACTTAAACAGAAATCCGATGTTTTCAAGATCTTCAAGGTATGGAAAGCTCTTGTTGAGAATGAAACAGGTTTGAAGATAAAATGTCTGTTGTCAGACAATGGTGGGGAATTTTGCAATAGGGAGTTCGATGACTATTGCTCTGCCCACGGGATCAGGAGAGTAAAGACTGTACCGAGGACATCGCAGCAAAATGGCGTGGCTGAGAGGATGAATAGAACCATTTTGGAGCGAGCTCGGAGTATGAGACTACAAGCAGGTTTGCCTTTGCAACTTTGGGGAGCCGCTGTAGATACGGCAGTCTATCTGATCAACAGGAGTCCAGCTAGTGCTTTAGATGGAGGAATTCCACAGGAGGTGTGGTCTGGTAAGACTGTGAATTATTCATTCTTAAAAGTGTTCGGTTGTATAGCATATGCATATGTGGATCATGAGATGAGAAAGAAGCTTGATTCTAAATCTCAGAAGTGTGCATTCATTGGATACGGTGGCGACGAATGTGGTTATCGTTCATGGGATTATGAGCATAACAAGGTAATTCGTAGCAGAGATGTAGTATTTAATGAGGGCTGTATGTATAAAGACCGAACGGAAAGTAAGAGTGAGAAAGCAGTGGAAAAGGAGCACTTGGAGCTGGATGAGCCACAGGATGGGATAGATCCCATGGATAAAAGAAAGGAAGAAATACCTACATCTGAAGGAGAAGAAATGACTACACATGAGAATACGCAAGCTTCAGATGAGACCGAACAGGAAAGAGAGCCATTGACTGAAGTAGATGGTTCCAGTACTTCATTAGAGAGTGTTCCCACTTTGAGGAGGAGCACGAGGATAAGGAAGCCAACCCAAAAACTTTATCTTCCATTATATCATGTTTTATATACTGATGCAGGTGAACCAGAGAGTTACCAAGAGGCTATGCAGGATAAACTTCATCTTAAGTGGGAGCAAGCCATGCGTGATGAGATGTCTTCTTTGGAGGAGAATCACACATGGGAATTGGTGAAGCGATCGGAAAAGATGAAAGTATTGCATAACAAGTGGGTATACATGGTAAAACATGAGGCCGGAGGGACACAAAGATTCAAGGATAGACTTGTGGTGAAGGGATACGGTCAGAGAAAAGGTATTGATTTCAATGAAATATTTGCACCTGTTGTCAAGATGACTTCTATCAGAACAATACTAAGTATTGTGGCTGTGAAAGGATTATATTTAGAGCAGCTCGATGTGAAGACTGCTTTCCTTCATGGTGATTTGGAGGAAGAAATATACATGGAACAGCCGGAGGGATATGAAGTTAAAGGAAAAGAGAATTGGGTATGTCGACTGAAAAGGAGCTTGTATGGGTTGAAACAAGCGCCGAGGCAATAGTACTTGAAGTTCGACAAGTTTATGTTGGATTCGGGTTTTACCAGAAGCAATTCAGATCATTGTGTATATCTACAAAAGTTTAAGGATGGTAATTTTATTATACTTACTTTGTATGTAGATGATATACTTGTGGCAGGTACATGCATGAAGAAAATTAATGATCTGAAAAGAAAGTTGGCAGGGAGATTCTCTATGAAGGACATGGGTGAGGCTAAACAACTTCTTGGGATGCAAATTACCCGAGATAAGAAAAGCAAGAAATTGTGGTTATCTCAGAAGGGGTATATCAAGAAGGTGTTGGAGAGATTCAACATGGAGAATGCAAAACCGGTAACTACAGCTCTTGGTGGTCAGTTCAAACTGTCAAAAGAGCAAGGTGCTAAGACAGATGAGGAGAAGAGACACATGGTGAATGTGCCTTATTCATCGGCCGTTGGGAGTCTCATGTATGCAATGGTGAGTACAAGACCAGATATTGCACATGCAGTGGGAGTAGTGAGTAGATTCATGAAGAACCCTGGAAAGGAACATTGGCAAGCGGTGAAGTGGATTTTCAGGTATTTGAAAGGTACTTCAAATTATTGTTTGTGTTTTGGGGGTGATAACATTGATGTGCAAGGTTTTGTGGATTCGGACCATGCGGGTGATAGAGACAATGGCAGGAGTACTACAGGTTATGTCTTTACTGTAGGAGGAACAGCGGTAAGCTGGGTTTCAAGACTACAATCAATTGTTGCTTTATCTTCGACAGAAGCTGAGTATGTTACAGCTGCAGAAGCAAGTAAGGAGTTTATTTGGTTGCAGCGATTGATGAGTGAGTTGGGTTTTGATGGAGTGGATTGCAGGTTATTCAGTGACAGTCAGAGTGCAATTCATCTTGCTAAGAACTTGGCGTATCATTCACGGACTAAACATATTCACTTGAGATATCACTTCATTAGATCCTTGTTAGAGGATGGCCAATTGAAGTTTGAGAAGATTGAGGGCAGCAAGAATCCTGCAGATATGTTGACAAAACCGGTTGATGGGAAAAAGTTGAGCTATTGCTCAACTTTGGTGCATTTGTGTTGAATGCTGAAATTGGGACTTTAAACGATCGAGGTAAAAACTTTGGACACTGGAATTATCATGTATGGAGATTATATTTTTAGCAATGGTCACCAAGTGGGAGATTGTTGCTAATGGAGCCAATTGCCGTAGCGGGTTTCGGTCAACCAAAACGGGTCCAAAACCGGCCCAAACCCATTATGATATAATATATATATGGGGTGTGGTGCTAGGGTTTTTGAATGCCGAAAAGTTGGAGCTGAAAATTGAAGCCGAAAAAAAACAATAGAGGCGGCTTGTAGTGTGTTGAAATTATTTGGTGAAATAATTTAGAGGCTACTGTGGCTGTTGTTGTTTTATTCAGGGCTAAAGAAAAGTGCAGCAAGGCGGCTCCAGCCAAAAGCAAGAAATTATTTTGAAGAAAATAATTTGGTGGGCTGCTTGTGTGTGTTCGGCTCGGCAGAACAAGAAAAGAAAGGCGGTGTTTTTTTTCTTTGGGTTTCTTCGGCGGTCAAAAGCAAAGAGGTAAATCACTGCAATAAGAGATTAGAGTTTGATCTCAAAATCTTGTGTGATTTCTTTGTGTTTTCTCTTGTGGTTGAGAACTAGAATATTGTAATCTTCTTTTGATATAGTGGAAGTTTTTCAATCGGTCCCCGTGGACGTAGGCATATTGCCGAACCACGTTAAATCTGTGTGTTCTCTATCTCTGCTATTTTTCTCTTCGATTAACTATTTGATTCCGCTGGTTGTTGCATTAGTATTATTCCGCTATTTTTTGCTAACAAGAGGGGGGGTGGAGGGACGGGATGAAGAGAGGGAGTGAGTGATTGAGAGAGAGAGAGAGAGAGAGAGAGAGAGAGAGGGAGTGAGGGAGTGAGGAAGTGAAAAGTGCTCAATCAGTGAAGGAGAAAGAGTGCTGATTTAAAGAGGGGGAGGATAAAATAGGAATTAGAGAAAATAAATGCAGTTTGATTTAAAAGAGGGTGACAATAGCTAACTGCTCACTAACATGGGTAACGATCCAGAGGATTTTTTAAGAGTTTCAAAATTCATGAGTGTTAAAGTTACAGACCTCCTATACTACAAGGGCTCTGACTATGATTAACCTAATAAATTTAATTCCCTTACGAGGGAAAAAATAGATAATAATAAATACTTTTCATATTCATCACCGAGTTATTTATTAACATACCTATCTCTAATATAAGGATGTTGATTCAGACTGAAGTTCAAAATTTGGTGTTTTCTAATTGGATCCGAAGATATTGGACTTCGACCGCTATCAGAAATTTTTTTTCCTACTTCAACTGATTTCGGGGCGAAGCAGTCGGGGTTGGTTGTGAAGTTCATCTTGGAATGTTCCGTTGGACGGATGCTTGGGATTTAGTGTTTTCCAATTAGATCCAAAGATATGGGCTTCAACCGACGATGGAATTTTTTCCCGACTTAACTCCAACCGATTTTGGTTGGAGTCCGACAAAATAGTCGAGTTAGTTATGGGGTTCACCCCTAATCTCTAAAGTAATGCTCTCAACACTTTACACATGAAGATAAATATTGAATAGCCTACTTGTTTAACAATTTAATTTTCCATATAGCTGAAATGAGATGAAATGAAAATACTTTTTTATGTCATCAATTTGTAACTAAATCAAAAGCACGTCCTCGTAAAACTCTGAGCATAGCTCAATTTTATTCTGGTTAAAAATAACATATTTATATTTGATAAAATAAATTAATTGGCTCTTTACTTGCTTGACTTGTGCAAATAGACTCTAGTGAGTTCACCAAAGACGCTGGCCAACCCTTTTTACCCTATCCAAGTAGAAGCTTGTTATACTATAATGTATAAAGCTATATTCAATTGAATCTATCTATACGCTCTTAAATTAATCGTTTATCATTTGTATACAAATTTCCAACAAGTTATACCTTTAGAGTCATGCTCACTTTAGGACCAATAGAGAAAATCATTTACAGTATTAATTGTTTTTTTTTTTCCGAATCATAGATTAATCCCCGAAGTGGTCCACTGCTGAGCAAAGTGGTCTGCGCAAATAGACTTTCCCCTACCATCAGTGAAAGTCTAAATGCACTCGCCCTTTTCTAAGTGAGCTCACCTAAAAAACAACTTCAAAATGCTTTGTAGGGGGCCCATTTAGCAAAATATTGGGCTCATTTAGAATTCCCCATCCCGTATAAATTCTAGACGATTTCTAACAATAATTTCCATCCGATTAAATACAGAAAATTCAGATTTCTGCGCGAATTTTTGGGAGATAGCACCAATTTCGATTCAACTCCTTCGTTCGTTCTCTCTCAGTAAGTAGGACTGAAACCCTAAATTTGTTGCGCCTTCCCTAAATTGTCTGAAGAATTTGATTTTGGGATGTTTTTTGGGTAAAGTTTCTTTCTTTCTGACAATTGAGGACGAAATTTTAGCCCGATGTTTGAATTACTAACGGAATTTTGCCAAATGATCAGCAGGTGATGGAACGACGGCGGTTGTTGGGGGCTTGGATTTTGATTTGCTTACTATTCGTTTCTGATGGGAGAGGTAATTTATTTTTAATGTTAAATCCCTTCGATTAGGTTGCTGTGATGAAATTCTTTATTTTTTTATTGTGCACTTCCCCTAACAGTTAAGTTATTGGGTTTATTTGTGTATTTTTCTTGCTTTAATTAAAAAAAAAAACTTTTTTTTTTCTGGGGACAGAAATTGATGCTTAGGATCCTTGCTTAGTGAGAGAATCATTGTTGTTTTTATTCTGGATGCAGTCTTGAAATCTTTCTAACAATTTGGTTCGTTGTGGATCCTTAATTATTGGCTAAGTATGTATAAAGCTATGCTTAATAATTACAATTGATTGCTGTTCTCCCAGTTATTTTGGTAGTGGCCTGATTATTTAGGGATCAACTCTATGAACAGCCTACTTAATCTGTGTGGTTGAGAAGATGAAATTTCAGTTGCACGGAGGCTTTTATAATGGAGTTTCAGTGTGACCCTTCTTTGACTGAGTGTTCTTATGTCTGGGAGTAGAGGGCTTGGTTTGTGCTGATATCTAAAAGACTAGTGCATTACTTCCCTTTCTTCTTCAAAGGATTTGGATGTAGTAGTTGGTTAAAAATGAATGGTGAGGGTCCTAGGGGAGCAGGTGGTTCGCCTTTAACAACTGCACTATTTGTTTGAGCCGATTTGAATGTATTAGCCATAGAATAATTTTAACCATATTTGAGCTCATACAAGATTCACAAGGGTGCATTTTGTCTTGCCGTTGTATCTTTTGATATTATGTGGTAAATGAGTATTTTCTCAGTAATTAGTAGTGAAGATCCTTCGTTAAAGGGTAATTCCTTTCAGCTCTAGCACATGTGATGTTGTGTCCCATGGCTCCTGTTAGGATGCCTTCATGTTCCAAGAGTATCACCTTTGCTTGTGTTTTTGAACGAATACTTGTGGCAGAATGTGTAGTTTTTATCAAGAGTTCTGGGTTCTTCATGCTTCTTTGAGGTGAGACTATGGCCAATGTATTAGTCCTGAGACTAAGGGACGTTGATGGTTTATTCATGGCCTACGGGCCAGTCATTTAAGTTGTTCACTAGTTTGTGGAATTTAGTAGTATGTGCATAGGTTAAGACAAGTTTAGGTATAGGATAGTTGAGGTTAGGTGGTTTATTGGGAATGGAAAGGTTTCATGGATCATGCCTCCATGTGGTGGTGACCAAGAAGTATTCACGAGATAGCTTGCGCACGTTCAGACCCTAAATGGCTTTAATGACAATACTTTAGCTTACTAAGAATTTTATCGTTCTCCCATGTCATAAGTTTAAATCTGAAACATTATAAAATCTGAACCATGTATTCAGCATACTTTCTATCATGCCCTTAACGTGGAGGTGGTCTGTAATTTATATTGGAAGAACCTTTCATATTAGAATGTCCTCATTTTAGAGCAACTATGATTTGGATCCTCAAACCTTATAGAATCTAGCTTGACCTTGCAGTACTTTTAAATAATAAAAAAAAGAACCCTTTGTTAGTGTTGCAAATTAAAGCAGTGAACTTGAAGATCATCTCAAAATGAGATCAACCAGATGCCCTTGTATTTTTGTGCAAACAGCTAGAAGATTCTTTGACAACACAAGAGAATCTCCTTGGCATGATCTACCCATGGCCACAAAGCATCTCATCTTATGAATCTCCAAAGCATGCACTAGATGCTTTTGTTTTTCTTTTAAATGGAGTGGTTTTTTTCGTAGTAGTTTGTTTCCTTGAGATAAAATGGATATTTTGAGCCTCTAAGCCAATCTCGGGAACTATGTAAAAGGTTTTTGGTCTGAACTGCTGAATCCATATGCGTATAATATCTCAATATAATGTATTTCACCTATTTTTTTCCTTAAAAAAATCAAGATCTGAAGCTTTTGGTAGATGCATGTTTGCATGCTTGTGGGCCAAGTTGCAAGCAAACTTGCATGAATGCATTTTTTTTTTTTTTTTTAAATTCCGTTACAGATTTCAAGTCATTCAATTTCTATTGCTACTTTGTTGCAATATTTAACTTTTATACTTAATTTGGTGACAACTGCAGAACTTAAGATCAAGCATGAGGATTACAGTCACATCTACAACCACACTCTAGCTGTGATACTTGCGGAGTATGCTTCTGCTGTGAGTTTTACTGAGAAAATTCTTTTACAAGTCATCCTAAATCTATACATAGTTGACCATTCATATTGCATTCTGTACTTCCGTTTTAAAAAACAAATGTTAATGTCTTCACACTTAAGATCAAGCATGAGGGTTACGGTCACATCTACAACCACACTCTTGCCATGTTACTTGTGGAGCATGCTTCTGCTGTGAGTTTTACTGAGAAAAGTCTTTTAGTAAAGTCATCCTAAAACTTATACATAGTTGACCATTCACATTGCATTCTCTACCGCCATTTTAAAAAAAAGCAAATGTAAATTTCTTCACCTCCACGTAGCATAATTTCTTGTTTCTTTGGTTATATATATATATATATAGAGAGAGAGAGAGAGAGAGATAGAGAGAGAGAGAGAGAGAGAGAGCTTTGATCTGAGAGAGAGAGAGAGAGAGAGAGAGAGAGAGAGCTTTGATCTGGTGCCTAACCTATTGAGATCTCTCCGTAATCCATGGGGTTTCTGATCTGCATTTTATTGCATTCTGCAGGTGTACATGACCGATCTAACTGCACTATTTACATGGACATGCTCTAGGTGTACTGATATGACGGTGGTACATAAAACATGATCTCATTTTTCTGTGACATTCGAATAAGTGCATGTCTTCAGATATTTCATGGCTGATTGGTGGATAAGATTTTTTTTTTTTTTTTTTAAGTTCTATTGTTACTCAGCCTATTGATTATTAGATTGAAACAGGGCTTTGAGATGATAGAGCTGATTGTTGATGTCCAAAACTGCTTGCAGGTGCTGTCTTATTCGTAATAACCCTATACATCAATTTTTGTGGAATTTCTCTCCAGCAACTTGACCATGAATGATTTTGCATTCATTGTATATAAAAGTCAACTTTCATGCAGGCATTTGTTGGTGTTGATCATGATCTGAATTCGACCATTATTGCGTTCAGAGGTACCCAAGAACACAGGTAGTTATAAACACTAGGTTACTCTCGTCACTTTCTCAATTCTGAATCATTTATTTCTGACAAAAATTGCCAATTTGATACTGGTGGGTGTTGGTTTAAACCTACTACTAGTAATAATCAATTTTGTCAGACCACTTAAAGTTTACATGATCACCAGTGGCTAAGCTGGTCTTTATTTTTTTGCACATGTGATGCATCCTTTCGTTTATGCATATACACTCTCAGAGAATAGAAACTATTCTGAAGATGAATACTCAAATAAAAAACCAGCAAATTGAATTTGACGACTTGTCACTGCTTGATTTTTTTTTTTCCTTTTCAACAAGTGCAATTTTTTTTTTTTTTTAAACTTAGGTCTTCAGGAAAATGCATGGATGGCAAAATGTACAAATTTAATGCCGATACTTGGCATGAGGCTCAACTGGAAACTCCCCTTAATATGTATTATAGGTTTCTAAAATCTTCGACTAAAAGTAAAATAATTTTCTGCATTTTAGATGTCAATTAATTGGTTTTTTTTTTTTTTTTTTTTTATCTTTGGCATTAAAAAAAATCTATTTTGTTATCCAATTATTGTTGATCTTTTTTTTTCTTTTTCTTGTATATATTTAGAAGGGAAAGAAACAACGCCTGCTTACACATTATTTAGCTAGAAGCTCATGATTATTCAATGAGTTACTGTTATTCTGTAGTTTATCACAGTATAATAATTAATAAGATGGCTGGTAAATTTCATTTTCTTCTATGTCATATTTCCTTGTGTTCTTATTGGGAATTTGGTTTTATGGTTCAAATAGATAGCAAATCTGTCCAATCAGAGAGCTTTAGCTACTCTCTTTATCCTGGGAAATATTGGCTAACATGATTGGTACTTTATTCTAGCATCGTTTCTTCTGCATACCTTTTTACATTAACCATGATTTTTTTGATTAGTTTGTTTTGATAAATTGTATGATGATATATCTTTGTTATAGTCTCTTGGTCTCCGACAAAATTTGTGATGGCACATTGTATGGTCTAAGATAGGAGAACAAAAGAGTGCAAGTCTAGAGGATGCAGGCTACCTTCAGGAGATTTAGAAATTTACTCTGTTTACAAAAATAGCTTGTGTTATTTATATAAATTCCTTTTGGAGTCTGTTTCTGTATGCTTTCATTTGAACCTTCAGTTTTTTCTGGCAATTACGTATCAGACTTTCGTGTTACTTTACAGCATACAGAATTGGATTGAAGACCTATTCTGGAAACAACTTGATCTGGACTATCCAGACATGCCTGACGCAATGGTTGGTTCTGTTTGTTTGAACACTATCTACTATGTATGATAAAAACTACTGATTTTAAGATATTTATGTGATTAAAGGTTCACCATGGCTTTTATTCTGCTTACCATAAGACAACACTACGGCCTGGCATTCTAAGTGCTGTCCAAAGGACAATGGAGTTATATGGAGATCTACCCATAATGGTAACTGGGCACTCAATGGGAGGGGCTATGGCCGCCTTTTGTGCTCTTGATCTCACTGTAAGTTTCAACTTTTTCATACAAGCTCAAATGAATAACTGAAGAAGTTTGCATTATTCTATAATTTCAAGTGTTATGAACTTCATGATCCTCCTGAACAATGTTTGTGCTTTGTGTCTCTTACAAGAGTACTAGGGTATATATATTTTTTAATATAAGCTAATTGGTCTTGGAGACTTCTTTGAACCGAATGCTAATAGCTGTAGAAATTCCCTCTGCTTATGAGCCTAGGAGTAAAATTACCAGTTCTGGACTATCTGCATTCCCCTGTGCATATAAGGCGTATAAAGCATTCCTTCTCTGCGTCCGGAAGGTCTTGCCTGAGGTTCTTAATTCTTTTGGGCTAGCCATGTCATGCAAGATAGTTTCATTGCTTATGAAGGAAATTTATTCTTTTAATCGTCCTTTGAACTAAGTTCCTGCCACCCTAGTTGTAGATCATTAAAAAGACAGAATAAGTAGAAGTAGTATAGAGTTTCTTTTTTTTTTTTAACACGCTCAATTTCATGTTCAAAAAGGAATTCGTGGATTCTTTTTAGTAGTCAATAGAATTTATAGAATATGATTGAATTGCATAATATAATATAATAAGAATATTATTTATTGTATTTATTTTATTAAGTACATGTTGATACGGCTATCTATTTTATCCATTAGTTATCTACTAGACAATGCCTTCAGCTACACTCTTGTAGATAAAGTTGGTTTTTTTTCCTCTATGAATATGAAATATTTAACTTGCAGTTGCACTGTTATAGTACAATAACTTCATTTCTAAGTAACATTCTCTCTTCCTTGCAGGTCAGTTATGGAGCACGTAATGTTCAACTCATGACATTTGGACAACCTCGAATTGGAAATGCTGATTTTGCTTCATACTTCAGCAAACACGTACCAAAGGCAATTAGAGTGACGAATGAGCATGACATAGTACCTCATCTGCCACCATACTATTCTTATTTGCCTAGAAAGTCATATCATCATTTCCCTAGAGAGGTACTTCTTAAGTGCCTTACTGAGTGATATTTTTTTTAATTGCGTGCGTTATTTTTGGCGAACATACTAAATGTAGCTAGTATTGAAAAGTGGATTTCGCTAAAGCTATTAAAATTTTGTGTAGTCACCTAGGTGTTTAAGCATTCTCACTTTTCATGAAAAGCTATGAAGTAGTGAATTGAATCAGTTTTGAAAAGAACGCGTTATGAAATCCTTTATATTGCATTATGATTCCTAACTGAAACCCAATACTATCTTACCGTCGAAAATAACTCATTACACCATAACGGTGCATTTTTTACGTTATTTTATACTATGTTAAACTATATTATGTTGTGTTTTTTGCGATTATTTTTAGGAATCACTATATTGCTGTTGATTATTTATTTAATTGTTAACGAATTGTTGAAATTTTCTTACTTGTTTACTTAATTGTTTGCGGAATTGCTAGATTACTAATTTGCGATTGCTTTCTTTTTTGCTTGTTGTATTTTCTTTAATTAGAATTTCTTGCTTGCTGTTGATTCTATTGAATTCTCATTTGAACTAAAATGAACATTACGAATAACATACATTGAGCATTACAAAATATAAATTGCAATATAGTAATAATTGAATTTGAAATTAAAAAAATTGGAATTTTGTTTTCTTATTTATGTGATGACTGAAATTACGAATCGGACTTAATATTATTTATGAAGATAATATGAAAATTATTGTAAGTTTATTAGAAAATTAGAATAGATTCAGTGTTATAAAATATTTTTATATTTTTTTCTTAGAATTTTTTAATTTATTTTCTAATTTACAAAAATTACTTTATATATATATATATATATATATATATATATATATATATATATATACATATATATACATATATATATATACATATATATATATATAGAGAGAGAGAGAAATGGAAATGAACTGACAGCTCACGCAAGTTATCTGAGCTGCAATTCATTTTCACTATCTCCCATAATTTTTTTTTAAAAAATTTCTTTTGGATTATGATCTCGACCCCTAGGGTTCACTCATATCCAACTTCTTGGGTTTTAGTTTTGATTTGGTCCTCCATCAAGCCAACACAAAATTAACAGTTTTCAATAAATAAAATATTTTGTATGCACTTGATGAAAGGGTAAATAAAATCCAAAATTTATGAAATTTAATCCGAAATAAGTTAAAGAGGTAGAGATAGTGATTGTTAAAAAAAATTAAAGAAAAATTATTAGATCATTACAGTTTTGCCGCTAGCTCACGTAACTTTTCCTGAGTTGGCGGCTCACCTACAGTAATCCCATATATATATATATATATATATATATATATATATATATATATATATATATATATATATAAATAGGAAATTGCGCAACCTACGTTATGCGCTATGTTATATGCGACATAACCTAACAGAGGCAAAATGTTATGTTACCGTTATCATTATTTTAAACATTAAATTGAATTTTTATCCATTTTCCCTGTTCTAAGCTTTTAATTTGTACAACTTTCCTGAATTAACTTGCCTTTGTAACTTAGATGTGGTTGATTGCACTTAGTTATCCTAATAGCATACCATTTTTTTTTCCCCTGAAAATTGTTTGATTATATTCAACAAACAATTTTTTTCCAACAATCCCTCGACTCAACCCGCTTCTTCATAATATTTACTCAAAGGGCTATGAGCTTCAACTTAAATAATTTTCAGGTATGGCTTCACAATGCTGGAGTAGGAAGTCTTGTGTACATGGTCGAGGAAATCTGTGACGGCACTGGTGAAGACCCATCTTGTAGCAGGTATCTCTCTCTCTCTCTCTCTCCCCCCCCTCTCTCACACACACTCTCTCTCTCTCTCCAGTGTAGTTTGAGCAATACCTTTCTTTTTTCCACTTTGAGAAGGTCTGTGAGTGGGAACAGCATCCAGGATCATCTTACATACTACGGTATCAGATTATCAGCCCCGCATTCTTGGGGCTCATGTAGAATAGTAGCGGACAGGAAACTTATGCAGTACTACATGGATGGCGCCGGCAATATTGTCATGTCGAGAGATTCAAAAATGCCATCTTTTCTAAAGCTCGTTACGCAGAATAACACGGGCAGCAGTTCTATCTACCCCTAACCGTGGCAATATGCATCATTCATCCTTCAGGTGGAACCAGTGGACTGGATTTGAAAGTTCCTTCAGTGGTTATTGGACAAAAAAAAAAAAAAAAAAAAAAAAAAGAATAGTAAAAAAGATCTGTACATATTAAATGTACATACGAATTTATTCAAGGAGATACGTCCTGTTAAACATAAATTGATTTATTTTTTAAACCCTTAAATGAGAGTGTATCTTAATATCAATATATTTATATCAAGGGCTCTATGTGATATCTTTGATTCTTGTCTTCTAACATATGATGTCCTCTGTGATGTGATATCTTTGATTCTTGTCTTCTAACATATGATGTCCTCTGTGTGGAGGGTACGTTTACTTGATTTACCAAGTTGTTTACTTGATTTACCAAGTTATTGAGAACTTTAATTGTACAGTCTTAGGAATGGTAATAGACGCGTTTACGGACCAAATTTTAATTTTTTTTATACAAAATTTTGAATTAGAAAAATAAAATTTTTAATTTTAATTTAAAATTTTATATAGAACGAGTCAAAATTTGATTCGTGAACATGTCCATTACCATTCCTAGACTACTACTGCAAACTTTGTTTTTCTTTTTTCGTTTTACTTTTGTTTAAATATATTTCATCATGAATTGAGACTACTGCTGCAAACTTTGTTTTTCATTTTTCGTTTTACTTTTGTTTAAATATATTTCATCATGAATTGATGATGGTATAATGCAAATGCTCTGCCGAAATTATATACAGACTTCATCCTGATTCCAGTACAAAATCCCCAAGAAACTTTCAACAGTCCAGACGATCGATCGATATGAAAGCAGGAAACTTTCTACATGACTGAAAATATAGTACACACTATGCATTCCTCAACTCATGAAACAATGACTAAAATCTCATCTAGTTTGATCGACTCGATCAATAACTTGCCAATGGTCTGCACACATGATACATGCATCTACAACTACTCATTTGTACCATCACAGCTTCCAGCTGCTGCATTCGACCGCCTCCTCTCCCTCCAATTCTCCCCCCAAACCTTGGCCTCTGCAACTGCTCGCTCTCTATCAATATCACGGTTGAGACCCTTGGGGGCATCTTTTGTTTTACCCAAGTGCACTGGGCTGTCCCTGTGAGACTCGCGCACTTCACCTTCCTGCAGGCCTGCCTTCCTTCCGGAGGAGCTACCAGCTGCATCGCCTGTGGCAACATCAGAAGCAATGTTCACCCGGAGAAGATTGTCTCTCTGTCTTAAGTCAGGAGAGTTTCGACGTGGCGAATATGTGGCACGTGGACTATCAAATCCACCACCAAGGCTTCGATGTTCCTCCTTGGTCCTTGAAGAGGGTGTGCTAAGCCTGTTGGTTTGAGAAGAAGCTGCAGTTGGGTCGTAGGTTTGTGAGGCTAAGTATGTAAGAGCAGTGACTACATCCCCGATAAGAGGCCGAGTTGCTGCTTGCTCCTGTAAGCACATTGCTGCAACTGCCAGTGCTTGGTATAGGCCTCTCTTTGGAAAATGACCTTGTAGCAATGGGTTTGCCATCTTGGGGAACTTCTTTCGATCCTTGAACAGGGGCCGAGCCTATCAGATCAAAAATTTGCACTGGGAATAAAATGAGCAAGAAGATGATCAAATAAACAGCAAGAGATAGTGAGATGGAGGAGCCTACCCATGCTACTAGATTCTGCTCTCCAGCAGGCCGCGTGCTATCAATTGCTTTACGCCCTGTGATAATTTCAAGCAAGACAACACCAAAACTGTAGACATCAGATTTGAGCGTAAGCTGTCCGGTCATAGCATATTCAGGAGCACAATAGCCATAGGTACCCATAACTCGTGTTGACACATGGGTCTTGTCACCAACAGGACCAAGTTTTGCGAGCCCAAAATCAGACAACTTTGGATGATATCCTTCGCCAAGTAGAATGTTTGATGACTTCAAATCTCTGTAAATAACAGGAGGGTTTGCTTTATCATGCAGGTATTCTAATCCTTTTGCAGCACCAGCTGCTATCTTCATTCGAGTATTCCAGTCGAGAGGTTCCTTGTCAGGTGGTAGGTCTAAATGACAAAGAGCCAAGTTAGTCATCTGATTCAATTAAAAGAGAACTAACTACCTGGCAATCTTCTAAGAAAGAATGGATGACATGTGTAAGGAAGCTCGGTGAATAGAGAAAATGCTAGAACATTTAAGTGAGGAAGGGCACTCCTAAATTCGTGATATATGCTTCTTTAGGTGCAGAGTTCGTTGAACCTTAAGTATCATAAAGTTGTTTGGTACCGTTATGGTGAATATCAGTGGGTTTGGAACCTCAATAGTAGAATCAAGCCCAATATCTTAATATCATTCTCGATATAATGTCCATATACTAGTGGTACACGTGCATTTCAAAGTAAAATCTCTGATAGTCATAATGATCATGCTGTTGAAGTAAAATCTCTGGTAGTCATGGGGGTTATGCTGTTTAGCGTATTTGCAAACGATATTGACTATGACTAAGAAGTATGAACACGCCGCTGAGTGTCCCACACGGACATGCCACAAATACGCCAAAAATCGTGTCGGACATACATGCGGCGTCCAATAAGATAAAAGAAAAAAAGTCGTGTCTTTGCTGTGTCCAACAACAACAACTAAGCCTTTTATCCCAAGTATTTGGGGTAGGCTACATGAACCAAAAAAGAATCACGCCGGATCGATCACTTTGATATTCCTTCTATCAAGTAATATCTCCTTATTTAAACCTCTAGACTCCATATCTTTGTGTATCACCTCCATCCGTGTCATTGCCGTGTCCAAATTTCTTATAGGTTGTGTCTAAAAAACATAGTTAAATGGCATGAAAAAATTGAAAATAAATATTACTATATTGGTAACGTCTAACTATACCTAATTAGATTTATTAAGTTATACTTTAATATTTTCTTGTGGATATGAGTCATGTTTGGTCTCTATGTTTGTAAAAAATAATTTTTTGTATTCGCATTCTACATTGATATATGATCAGCTATCATTACCACCTTTTATTTTTATTTCTTTACCTTTAGAGGGTAAGAGAGAGATTGATGTATGGAAAATGACAAAGCTTGTGCTTTGTAAAGGAATGAAGAAACACGAACCCATGCATTTTCATTTTGGATATCTTAGTAAAATTATTATGTTAATAATAGACGAATGTATACTTATATTTATATTATTATGTGTCATTGCCGTGTCTGTTTCCTCATTTTTTTCACAAATGCCGTGTCCTGTATCCGTATCCGAATCCTTGTTAGAATCTATGTCTATGTGCGTGCTTCCTAGGATTTTGATGCTACCACCCTTGAATCTAGGTTGATTCAATGTCTTTCTAGCAATTATTCATGGTTGAACAGATGATCTTTCTATAGAAAAGAGAAATATGATTCTTGTCTATTATGAAGATCTTTCTCCCTACTACAATCAACCAGTAGCACATTATGCCAGAATTTTACCTGTTTGATAGTTGAATTAATTTTCACTTAAAAACATTAATCTTACATTTTTTTTTTTCAACCTTTGTATTTCCTTCACAAACTCTTGGATTTGGATTTCTCCTGAGCCAGGATGTTGAGTAAATGCTCACAACTTCACATATCTTTTTATACCATCGTTCTTTTCATATAGATTAGCACCTCATTTTCAAAATGAATAACAATCATAAAATTAAGAAAAATGAGCCCCATATACAAACTCTTACCGCTAATAAGGTAGGTTATTTTCTTCTTTACACATAATTGTTCAATGTGCAGGGATCCAGATAGTGAACATCTCGCAGAGTAATATAAAGGATAACCAGGTTGGAAGTGTACAATCAGGGATGAGGTAAAACGTCTGGAGATATATTTTGTTTCATACTGACTTCACGAGTTGATTGCTTCTTCTGTTTCATGTTGATGCAATTATTAGATTATTAACATCAGACAATCGAATAAAACTTCCATTGTCAGTAGCCATCATAATTATGAATTTGCTACTCCGGTAGTCATCATTATATTCTCATTCATCATCCCATGCAGATGCTGCAATTTAGTACTTTGGATGTAGAGCAAGCTAGTGAGTGACATGCAGGGAGTATGAAATCTTACCATGCAAATGATCTTCCAATGATCCCAACGGCATAAACTCATAAACAAGGAGGCGTTGATCTCCATCAGCACAATAACCAATAAGATTGACAAGATTGGGGTGGTGTAAGAGACTAAGCATTAGGACCTCCACAAGAAATTCCCTATTTCCTTGAAGCCCATTTCTATCCAGTTGTTTCACAGCAACAACCTGCCAAAAGAATTCATTCACATCTTAAATTAATCGCCTGTGAGCCATAATTCAGCCTAGATATCAGACCATAAAGCCATACAAGTTCACTAGTCTTCCAAGTTGTTCTTTCTTAAGAGGATTAATTGCAGTTAGACCCCCATAGTATAGGAGTAGTGTAACTTATTACCACTTAAGTTTAAAACTCTCAGTTTAGTCCTGAACTCCTAGCGCCGTTAGACAACAGTTTGTTATTTCTTACCCTTGTTTAACTTAAACTGTACTTTTTTTATAAAATCTCCAAATTATCCTCCTTTTCTCACTAAGAACTCACCCAAAACATGTCCAGAGGAGGGTAATTTGGAAATTTCATAAAAAAATACAGTTTAAGTTAAATAGAGGTGAGAATAGCCAACTATTGACTAACGCCGTTAGGAGTTCACGGATTAAACTGAGAGTTTTAAATTTAAGAAGTAATAAGTTACACTACTCATATAATACAGGGGGTTTCACTGCAATTAACACTTCTTAAGATTCATGAATTATAGGGAAAAAAAAAAGAAACTAAAGATTTTGTGTAACCTGTCCATTCTCCAAGCGACCTTTATATACATGACCGAAACCACCTTCACCTAACAAGCATTCTTGCCTAAAGTTCTGGGTAGCAGCAGCAAGCTCACGAAAATTGAATGTGTGGGCTGCAATATGGGTGGCATTTCCGTCTTTGGTAACCGGCTGTTCCTTCTTGGACTCTGAACCATTTCGTGACTTTGATTTGTCTTGCACAAGTAAGAAATTCACATTTCAGAATAATCAAATAATATTGGCCGCATAAAAGATAAACTACGGGAGTAAATAAGCCTCCAATCTTTTAAGTCTATATAGAATTTCTAAGCGAATACAAATGGAGAATGATTACACAAGACTATAATAATATCAATAAGAGAAGCCCAAGGAAAAGATAAGCATTTAATTATAAGGAATTTGGCCATGTTTTGCAGTGCTAAATCCTACTACCTCATGTTTAAAAAATATAACTTACTCTTACAACCGAGTTCTGATACAACAAGCACATTTTCAGGGAATGTGTCAGACATTGTGCCCGAAAGAAAAATCTGATTTGAAATGAAAATCATACCATCTTTGCAT
Organism: Dracaena cambodiana; assembly: GCA_036321105.1. Classification (NCBI taxonomy): domain Eukaryota; kingdom Viridiplantae; phylum Streptophyta; class Magnoliopsida; order Asparagales; family Asparagaceae; genus Dracaena; species Dracaena cambodiana. The sequence goes on from JAYEPQ010000014.1 coordinate 5,039,425, forward strand.
CGGGTTTACGTCTTGTTATCTGGACAAGCTCATAGTTAAGTAGGTGATAGAACATAGAAGTAGATATGCGAGTTTATTTCCACTTCAAAAAAATAATGGATGTATCAGTGTTTTGATATGTTATTTAAGGGCGAGAATTAATAGGCAAAGTTTGGGTATAAGGGAAACATTGCCATAATAAGGAAAATGACGAACCATCACCAACAGGAAGTAAATTAAGTAAAGCAAGAAACAAGAAGGTCGAGGAAAATAAAAGAAAGGGAAGAAGAAGGCCAGAAATATTTTCTTTTGGGACTTGCAAAAAAAATTCTGAGCACTTTTGCCAAGAAGTGAAAGAGGAGTGTTTTTTGTGTGGTTGGTTTGCCAGTAAGAAACACTTGTTTTGTCTTAATTGGTCTTTCGAAAACGAGTTGGCATGCTACCCAATCGAGTAAGATATATTTTACTTTTATGTCTTCTATGTGGTATTCTTGTACATCTCCCCCTTGCTTGTCAAGATGCTTTAGTAATCTTTCCACTACATTGCTCCTTCTCTGTTTGACTACTTGTAAATCTTCATAGATTGCTCTTATCGAACCGTAACCCTTGAAGCACTGTTGTACGGCCCCTACAGCCCCATGTTACCATAAAATGTTGGATCGCCTAAGATTCACAATTCAAAATGCAGGTTCCCTATTGCGGAACATTAAGGACTTAGGAATGGTGATTATCACCTTCCAAATATTCAACATTTTTTTTTATTTCAACCTGATAACGCTGATGTGACTCTTTAATTTCCTTGAAGTTAATGAAACCAGTTGAAAGATGCAAAACCCGACCACATGCAAAATTCTTTTTGAAAGAAAAGGGAGAAAAGAGGCAAACAGCGAGATGCTATCACTGCAAGAAGCAAAAGAACAGATTTAACAGCATTAAGCCTAGAGTTTCTTGACAAGAGAAAAGTGGTAAAAACACATTAGGTAACACGTAGCGTGCTTTATAAAGTTTTATATTAGACCAATGCATACACATATATACACATATATTAACTCCTTCACTATCCTATACAAGTCATCCCACTCCAGAAAACTGTATTCATTTCCACCATAGCATCCAAAGAAGCCCACTCCCAACATACCATGTCCTTGGAGCATTAACATTGAATGTACCCATTTTTGTTATGAACACCAAAGCAATCTATGTCAGGTAACTATAGTACGTTCTAGAAAGCCATAGTGCAGCCATGATGATTGACATCAAAGATTATGATGGCGATCCTGATCAAGTTAAAGTATGGACTAGCGAAGGTTACCTGGAGAGAGGACTTGTCTCAAGTGTCCTAGTGGCTAGTATCCTAAAGTGTCGGATATGACCACTTACAAGTAACAGGATGCGTGGACATATTTATGTGCATGCACACGTGTCTACCATATTTCGAGTAACATGCTCTCTTTACCACTTATAGAGCGATAGACGACAGAAACTATTCATTTATTTCGTCAATTTATAGAGCGATTCCGAGAGAGAAATAGAGATTTACATATGGTATTCATTGACTTAGAGAAAGTCTATAATAAGATACCACGAGAGATACTTTGGTGGACATTGATAAAGAAAAGAGTTCCCATCAAGTATATCGATATAATTAAGTGTATAATGAAATAGTGGTCAATGTCAGAACATGTGATGGTTTAACAAGTGATTTTTCTATTACAATTGGATTACATCAAGAATCTGCATTGAGCCCATTCTTATTTGCTATAGTGATGGATGAGCTTACTAGAGCTATTCAGGATGAGATACCTTAGTGTATATTATTTGCTGATGATATTGTCTTAGTTGATGAGATAAGAGCAGGGGTAAATGCCAAATTAGAGTTATGGAGGCATACATTAGAATCTAAAGGCTTTAAATTGAGTAAGTCTAAAACAATATATATGGAGTGTAAATTTAGTGAACGACGGACCATAAACTATAATGCTGTAAAACTAGATGAGCAAAAGATACATATAGCAGTCAGTTTAGATATTTGGATTCTATTATTAAGAATAATGGAGAGATCGATAATGATATTAACCATAAAATACAAGCTGGCTGGTTAAAATAGAGGAGGGCAACGGAAGTTTTATATGACCGTAACATTCCGTTAAGACTGAAGGAAAAATTTTATACGACTGCTATTAGGCCAGTTTTATTATATGGCACGGAATGTTGGACTATAAAAAAACATCATTCACAGAAGATAAGTGTAGCAGAATTCGTATGCTCCGCTGGATATGCGGCAACACTAGGAGAGATAAAGTGAGAAATGAAGATATTTGTGCTAAACTAAGTGTAGCTCCCATCGATGAGAAGATGCAAGAAAATCGCTTACGATGGTGTGGTCATATGCAACGTAGATTTTCAAATGCACCAGTTCAACGAGGGGAGTTTATCAATATACAACAACAACAACTAAGCTTTTTATCCCAAGTATTTGGGGTAAGCAACATAAACCAAAAAGAAAAAAATCACGCCGGATCGATCACTTTGATAGTCCTCCATTCATTTCTATCAAGTAATATCTTCTCATTTAAAGCTCTAGAATCCTTATCTTTTCGTATCACCTCCATCCATATTTTCTTCGGTCTTCCCTTCATTCTTTTAACTTGTCCTACATTGATAAACTTCTCTTTTCGAACTGGTACATTTGTAGACCTACGGTGCACATGACCAAACCATCATAAGCGATTTTCTCGCATCTTCTCATCGATGGGAGCTACACCTATCTTAGCACGAATATCTTCATTTTTTACTTTATCTCTCCTAATGTTGCCACATATCCAGCGGAACATGCGCATCTCTGCTACACTTATTTTCTGTAAATGACGTTTTTTTATAGCCCAACATTCCGTGCCATATAATAAAGCTGGCCTAAAGAAAACATGTATGGAGGTGATACGAAAAGATATGGATTCTAGAGATTTAAATGAGGAGATATTACTTGATAGAAATGAATGGAGAAGGACTATCAAAGTGAGCGATCCGGCGTGATTCTTTTTTTTGGTTCATATAGCCTACCCCAAATACTTGGGATAAAATGCTTAGTTGTTGTTGTTGTTATACGCTCTCTTTACCACTACTTGCTTACCTATCTCATAACAATTATAGTCAAGAAAAAAAAACTTGGATCAACTATCAAGAGGACTTATGTCGAGTGTCCTAGCATCCTAAATTGTCGGACACGGCCACTTTTAAATAATAGGACGCATGGACACATATATGTTGTCAAGCCCCGTTCCTAATATAAGGTATACGAGCACATATAAGTACTAACGATATATTCGGTTCGAATATGCTAAAACCTCCGGTAAAATAACAAGAGTTAAATAGTTTATAATTAACCACAGAATTCTCCCCAAAAAAGCTAGCTATGATTAATTTATGGCCCCATGAGAATCATCACAAACTATTCTAGCTCTTTTCTCATATCTGATATAGGACTACTGAGTAGGAGTATTACATTTTCCTCATTTTAGGATCAGATATCCTCGTCAGAAGAGCATAGGAATATGTTAACACTTACCAAGTGGTGTGGGATTTTTGAGATGGCCCCCATGAATTTTTTCTAGAGGTGCCTCTCATATATTCAAGAGGTGACCCCCACTTTTGTATTGCACTTTGTTCCATGTAACTCTTAATTCCATGTGGCACTTAGTTCTGCACACTTTCGCCTAGTGTCTAACTCTGATACCGCCACAATACCTATCAAGCCTCGTTTCTAATATACAGTATACGAATATATACAACAGATACCAACAACATATTTGGTTCGAATATACTGAAATCTCTAGTAGAATAACAAGAGTTGAAATAGTATATAATTAACCATAGATTCCTCCTCAAAAAACACTAGCTACAATTAATTTATGCTTTATGAAAAAAATCATTATAAACTACTATCATATCTGATGTGTGACTATTGAGCTAGGGGTATCACACGTGCATGCACATGTGCACATGTGTATCCCATGTTTCGCGTAACATGCTCTCTTTACCACTACTTGCTTATCTATCTCACAACATTTACGGTCATGAAAAAAGGATGATGTGCTTGGATAACTATGAAAGCAAAAGAGAATATGCTAAAACTTTTAGTATCTAATATTTCCTTATTGTACTTTTCAGTTTCTAGATTTCTTTCTAATTTTTCTCCCTTCTTATAGGATAATGATACACTATCTAATTACCTTTTTTTTTCTATTACATGATAAGCGAATGGATATGGGTGTCCATGTCCAACAACAACAATAACAACAACAACTAAGCCTTTTATCCCAAATACTTGGAGTACGCTACATAAACCAAAAGAGAATCATACCGGGTCGATCACATAGATGATCCTTCTCCACTCATTCCAATCGATCAATACATCCTCATTTAAACCTTTAGCATCCACTATCCACGTCCAACAGGCACATTTTGTAAAAATAGAGTGTTCCGGTAATAACGGGCGTAGCACAGCGGTGCATAAGGGTCTGTAAAATCATGTCTGTATATCTTCTATGGAACAAGGCAATGGTGAGGACTAACATTTCACCCTCGGGCAAATGCACCTAGCAGTTTACAAGCTCGTAACTGGTCCTGTAATTGTGCTAGTAAACGTAATGACATTATCGTCGAAGCTTGCAAATGGCGACCTAAGGGATCAACCTTTCAGACCTAAATTGATCTCAACCTCTCATCACTCCCTCACTTAACAACTCTCTGAAGTGCTTATCTCTACATAACACTCAAATTCCTCACTTTCTCTTAGTTCCAATTTGATTACCAGCCAGAATTTGGTTCATATTTCGAGCTGCGGTGTATAAAATTTATAGATTTCAACTTATTCATCAGACAAGATCAATCTTTTACCACAAAAATCCCTAAATTCAAGCAGGAAAAAACATACCTAAAGGGGAAAAAATATCTATAAAAAGGGGGGGAAAATAATTACCAGAAGCAAGCCTGGTGAGCATAGGAGTCGATGGAGCAACCGAAGATTCCTTCTTTAGATTCCCATCTTGTTTCTTAACCTCAGTTGTTCTCTGCTTCGATGATTCAAAGCAAGGGAAGCAACCCATCTCCCCCAAAAAATTACGAAACTACCAACTCCAACAGGTCGCAATTCATGGACGCGATCGCCTCAGCGATCGATCGTGAGAGAGAAAAAAGATATTTTTTTGAGAAGTTAAGACAGACCCAGTTGGGAAATTATAGAAATTATTAAAATAATCGATGGAGGGGAGGGAGAGAGAGAGAGATTGGAATTGGGTCTGAGGAGAGAGAAAGTGAATGGGAGAGGAAAGGTGAAAAAAAAAGGTCAGCTTTGCTGTAAGAATGTGAGAGTCAGTGGAGTAATTACATGAGGATATATTTTGGAAATAATTGAGGAGCAATGATGATATTAATGGTGATAATGTTGTCTTTAAATTAACTATTTGGATATTTAAATGGGCATGGCTTCTAGAAGAAGATTTTTTTGCCTTGTTTTGGTTGAAATGGGAGTTTCTAAAGGAGCACACCACTTTTCTAGTGAGCCCACTTAATAGTGTATTTTTTGTTCGGGTTTTCAGTCCGAATAGTTATTAAGTGGGCTGACTAGGAAAAATGGTGTGCTCCTTTGGAAACTCCCGATTGAAATGTAATTGTAAAGATTATTTGTCTTTAAATTTAAATAAAAATAAAATTTGTGTTTTCTTGCTATAAATTACACTTACATCTAAGCATGAAAACGTCACTTACAAATTAAACATTACAATGGTACATATTAAAATTGTTGGTTTATAAATTAACAGACGAAGCCCGTACAAGAAAAGGTCTACTAAAAGAGAATCCACAAAACTTACAAAGCCAAGAAGATTCAAGAATGCTTTATTGATCAGATTTTTTCTGAGAAAAGAAATTGATTTCGATTATAAAAAGGAAACTTTTTTTTACAACGTAGCCAAATATCTCTCGTATCTAGAGATAGTATTAAATTTCAACTATGACTCTACCATAAAAACACTATAAATGCACTCCTCCTCTATGAGGAGAGGGGCATGAGTATCTAGTACCACGAATCACTCTTATACCTCATAATCATCTACATAGGATGGATCAAAATATTCTATTAAAAAAAATTCTTCTCTGTCTCCCGAATCCCTTCCTTCCCTATAATCATGGGGGGGGGGGGGAGATTGTATCCTCGATTTTACTATATATATCGGATCTGCTATTTTTGGGACGTAGGCTCAAAAATTCTTCTGGGCTAAACATCATTGTATCTCTGCATACGCACTCTACTTGTGCTATTTTCCTAACAACTTCCTTACAGATTATTCGAGATTCAAAGTTGTCCTATGAATCTGATCTAACTCTTGCTCTGATTTCTAACTCAATCTCTGTTTGGTGTTTGAATTTAGCTAGGTGACCTTAGATGACTAAAATTAACGTCAAGAAAAAAGATTAAAAATAACTTTTGAATGTTAAGAGGTCTAAGAAGTTATGGTGTATTTCTAAAAAGAACACTCGTTTTACTTAAGAACAACAACTAAGTATTCAAAATTTACTGATTACTTATATACCATCATCATCAATAATTTTCATTATATAATTTATGGTGAAGTCAAGTTCAGGATATTTGTAGCATTATCAATATACTACTTATAAAAAAAATATGATAGATATATATTAAAAAAAAATTTATTTAAGAAAATATTGTAAATATTGTGAAAAAGATGGCTAGGATATGTGACTTGTAAAAAAAGAGAGAAGTCACTAGTTAGATTGACACCATAAATGCAATGAGGAGCTAGATTTTTTTACACGTGCTCTTACATGAATAAAAAAGAGGATAAGAATATTTTTTTACTTATCCAAAGAGAATAAGTGAATGATAATAATTTTAGTTTTGTAATCTATTTTAGAAACTAGAAGTTTTTTTGTTGTAAAATATTTACAAGGTTTAATGTTATTCAATGAAGACATAAGTTGATTTATTATTTTTTTGCTAGTCATTTTTAATTACTTCAATAATCTTAACATGTAAAACAATGTCTTAGAAATTAGGGATTCTTTGTAAATTTTAATTTTCAAGGTTGTGTTTGCAAATGTGCTGAGAGAAGAGAGGCTGGAACTTCGAACACGCCACTTATCCTAGTGGGCATACTTCACTAATTTGGTTAATATTATAAGTTTGCTATTGAACTTTTTGGACAATAATGTCCTAGTCTTCAACTCCAATCTCCCTTTATGTGAGGAACAGTTTTTCTCTAAAAAATAATTTGAATTCATAAATAAGGCTACGACAGTCGGTTTTGCAAGCCGCCTGGGAGTGGGGGCACGATGATAGAAGGCGGATAGGGAGGGAGTAGGTGGATCGACAATAGATCATAGGAGAAGATTTGGAAAGAAATAATTATTTGAAAAGGAGTATTGTGCTTACTAGAGAAAACTATTTTTTTAAAAAGAAGGTACATTAAGAAAGATGTGCTCACTAGCACAAGTGGAGTGCTCCTTTAGACATTTTCGAATGAGACAATGAATCTCTAGTCCCAAAGCACACCATTTAAAGTGGGGAAGAAAAAAGTAAGGTCTAAATCTCCTTTTCATTTAAACAGCAAATCGTACAAAATGACATCTTGCATTTCTATATTATATTTTAGTAATTCTAGTCTCAGAAGAATGATATTTTAATAGTTTTCATAATTTTTAAAATTAAAAACCTATCATTTTTTACCCAAGTAAAGTTTTAACTATATATTTTTTCTTCCATCTAAAAAAAAGTGTTATTCATTTATGAATTATAATACTTTTAATTTTGGTAAAACCGTTACCTTTTTTTTTGTTGCTAGTCAAACTCACAAATATATTTTATACAATATTGTCCAAATTGAGTTTCCAACTGATGCCAAATTGAGAACTTCTTGCAAATTGGAGAGGTATGATGTCACCTGAGCCAATACTTATGGCGTAAAACTGTTACTTATTTAAAAAAAAAACTTCTCTCAAATATTTTTTATTTGGTAAAGAGAGATTTTCTCTTCAAGAGGTGAACGGTACCCAAATATTCTAGAATTATATTAGTAAAATTAGGTGGTGACAATGGTATCCGATAAAAACTGAAAAAAACAAGATTTATGTAGTGCAACTGTAATATTCCGAAATTTCATGCTATCATATTCTTCTTTTGGGTTAGACTACCAGATGTTAATTTAGACATCGAAATAGCTTTCGATTAGCTTAACTTTAAATTCATAACTCTAAATGATATTCGGCTTTCACAGTTATTAGTTTTCTAATATTTATGATTTTTAGAAAATTTTCAGGAAGCCCAATTTTTTTTCAAAATTTACTAATTTCAAAATATTAAATTATTATTCTAATTACTTCAAATCATTTCTCTCATTTCAAAACTCGAAATGACAAATAAATAATTTTTAGTATTTATTTCATTGACTACTAAGTTTTATATTAATTTGGTAATATTTGGACTTGAAACCAAAATTATTAAATAAAAAAAGAGAAAAACAAAAAAAAAGTAACTAAAAGAGGACCGTAGTGTTTTGCTATATTGTCACAAGAAAGTGAAGTGTGGTATTAAGGGATTTGGGTATCAAAGTTTTAAGAAAATTAGTACTTAAATGCTAGGCAATCAAATCTCATGCATTAAAAACTCTTTGATCAGCGCACTCATTTCTCTCCTTACATTTTTTTCTCTGTGCACACAGAGGTATAAGGGTGTGATTTTCTAAAAAGAAAAAAAAATAAAAGGAGGAAAGGAAATTCAAAAAACTAAAGGAAACTAAAAAGAATTTGATGTAAGTAACACTTTTATTTTTTGTTATTTTTTTGAAAAATTTATTTAATTTGTATTGTGTGCATGTAATATATTTTATTTTATGAATATCGTTGGCTCACTTTTTGGACAATATTTTATGAATATGCCGAGCTCTTGTTTTGGACTCTTAATTGATACTGAGAATTGAAACAGATTATTGGATAATTTGATAGATCAATATATTTAAATTAGTTTGTTTATACAAGTTTATAATTTGGATATGCTTATTTTAAATATTAATATTGCTATTGCTCTATAAACATTAAATATTAAATAGCAATGTTGATTATATTTATATTTATTTTAGCTTACATAATAATTTGTTTGGAAAAAAAGTGGTTTATATTTAAGATAATATTTTAAAATAAGCTATTTAAATATAGTGCCACAACATTTAAGACGTAGAATCAGTCTCAGACCAATAGCAATGTTGACTAATAAATAAGTATTATTTATTACTCACCTACACACACATATAAATGAATAATAAATTACCTAAGTGTAATATAGCTGTTACATTATGTCTATAATTGATTATATAGATGCATGTGAATTATGCAAAATTAGTATAGATTATCTTATTTGGCAATATTCGAACTGCAAACTGTCATATACAAAATTATCAAATTAATTTGATATTTGAATTACAGAAAATATAAGGGGCTATGTGTCTACCGAAGAGATTTGTTTAATGGAGAAGTTAACCTAATTTACAATTTGGCCATCAAATAATATATGATGCAATATATGACATGCTTTAAATGCATATATGATATGGATATATAAGATATGTAACATCAATTATTTAATACATAACACGTAACAAGTTGTGTTCCTGATATTTTGGTACATGAATGGTTTAACGTGATGTTTAATTACGAAAACATGAAACAAAACACATATTAGTATACGACACTACGATTTATATAACATGAATACGATACATGATACTTGAACCTGATACATGACATGATTGAATGAATTATTGACAAACCAGATATATGATGGACATGATTATTCATGGGAATATAATGATAAGATTTATATATCTTGATTACATTGAAACATAGTATTCTTGTGATACGTGGTCAAGAATTAAATTGATTTTTAAATTCCAGTTTCTAGCGAAGGACATATACACAATCTGACTTGGCATGCCATGATATTTCTGTTGATTTATGAGTATCGTGTATCATTCACATAGGGATTGGAAAAACTACACAATGTATAAGATATGAGGATCTAATTAGTCGTTTCTAATTAGGTGTTGAAGACTTTATGACATGATCTAGTTATGTATCCCCATAAGGATGATATCTATTATTGTTAAATAATATGGGGTTTGTCTAGCAGCACCAGCGGTGCGTCATGATTCGGCACCATGGGTTCGAGGCAGGTCCCGAATATATACAGGCACTTATGCAATACAGGTAATAGCAAGAACTTTAACATATGAGTTTCCATATGGTTTGTCTAGCAGCACCAGCGGTGCATCATGGTTCAGCACTTTGACATATGAGTCAGATTCCGAGTATGAGATTTGTGGCAAATAATTTTCCAACCATAAGAACTTTGACATATGAGTTTATGACTTGTTGAGTCTTTTTCCATAAGAGTTTTGATATATGAGTTTTTTTTTATAAGAGGACATTTGAAAGATAACTTTCCGTTCATAAGAACTTTAATAGATGATTTCCTTCATGAAGAACTTTGACATGGTTTTCTAGCATGTTGACAGGGCTGGCCCTGGGCAGGTGCGGGCTGTGCACCTGTTTAGAGCCCATAATCTAAAGGAGGCCCAAGGTACACATCTTAAATATATGTACAGTAATGAACAGTATCCTAATGGGGCCCAGTGCTTCTTCAAATGCACGTGCAGAATAATAGATTTGAGCAATTAAAAATATTTGAAAATTTTTTTGGATTCTTATTAGATTAAAAAAAGTTGAAGTCATTGGATGATAATGAATTAAGAGAGTGTTGTATTAATTTTGCCAATACTTTTTTTTCATAACAATGTATCGGATGTGGATTTAGATGATTTTTTTTCTGAACTAAAAGTGTTGAAGATAACTCTGCCAAATATGTCAATATCATCAGTTGAAATTCTTGAGTATGTCAAAATTGCAGATTGCTATCCTAATATTTTCATTACTTATCGAATCTTATTGATAGTACCTGTGACTGTTGCATCAGCAGAGAGAAGTTTTTCAAAGTTGAAATTGCTGAAAACCTATTTGAGATCATCAATGTTACAAGAAAGGTTGAATGGTTTGGAGATTTTATGTATTGAGAAGGAAATGTTGGACAATATTGATCTTGATACTATTATTAAGGATTTTGCATCTAGAAATGTCCGAAAGAATTGCTTTTTATGAATTATGATTAGTTTTTGTAATGGCAAAACTATATACTAAATTTTAATTTTGGTAATAAAAATATTTATTTAAAATTTTAATAAAACTTGTTAGGATCCCTTTCTCATTTCGCCTCGGACCTCTAAAACGTTAGGACCAGGCCTGCATGTTGAGTTTCCTTGTAGAAGACATTTGGTCTGCTAACTTTTCTTAAATGCATACCAAAATACTCATATATGATGTAAAAATTATACTGTAAATGCACAATTCAGCTATAACAAATATAGGTCCAACTGACAGAGAGACAAATTAATTTTCCTCCTTAAAATTGCTTAAGAAATTAATAAGAAAAAATGAGGTAGTTAATTGAAAACATTTTATTAACTTTAAAAAGGCAAATTTAGGAATATAACTAATTGACATAATATATCATTATGATTCACAATCCTCTTATCTTTTACAATACATAGTCACACAGCAAAATAGAAAAAGGATATTTACTTTACATTAATCAATCACAATTCCTAAGCATGAAATATTAAAGATCTCAATCCAATCATAAATCATCAAAAAGATCTTAACCAATGAAAATCAAACAAATGAATAGAATAAAAACTAGATGAATTAAATCATCAATTCTAAATCTAATATAACAAGAATAAATTATAAAATTATCTTAATTCCTAAGTTATTAAGAATAATATATCAAGTGACTTGATTTCTGAGCAAATTAATTTAATTCGAACTAAATAATTAACCTTGAAAATTCATGCACACAAAGCACAAAGGAGAAGAGTTTCACACAAACTAACCTACATGATCTAGCTTCATTTACATCCTAAAAATCTAAAAGAAATTAGTTAGACATAGAATTAACTAAAAACACAAATTATTAATAAAGAAAGGCATGGAAATTATTAAAAAACTAAAAAAATAAAAAGAATTAAATTTTAATAATAAAAACCTCAACTACAAAATGAAGAGCAGTAAGGAAGAAGACCACACTTCAAACCCTAAGTTCAATCCTACGAAAATTAATTAATTAAGTAATTTTCAATAAAGAACTCTAGGAGTATTTATCACTACCAATTACATCATAAGAGTGTTAATCTATATTGAAGTCATCTAGAAAATTTTCAACATTACAATCCACGAATTGACTGGTGGTGGTGTTTTTATGAAATATTCACTTCTTTATGAAATGAAACGACTACAACAACAACAACTAAGCCTTTTATCCTAAATATTTGGGATAGGCTATATGAACCAAAAAAAGAATCACGCCGATCGATCACTTTGATAGTCCTTCTCCATTCATTTCTATCAAGTAATATCTCCTCATTTAAATCTCTAAAATGCATATCTTTTCGTATCACTTACATCCATATTTTTTTCGATCTTTCCTTCATTCTTTTAACTTGTCATACATCGATAAACTCCCCTCATCGAACTGGTACAGTTATAGGCCTACGTTGCACATAACCAAACCATCGTATGCGATTTTCTCGCAACTTCTCATCGATAGAAGCTGCACCTAGCTTAGCACTAATATCTTCATTTCTGACTTTACCTCTCCTAGTATTGCCGCATAACCAGTAGAGCATGCTTATCTCTGCTACACTTATCTTCTGTGAATGACGTTTCTTTATAACCCAACATTCTGTGTCATATAATAAAACTGGCCTAATAGCTGTCCTATAAAATTTTCCCTTCAATCTTTAACGGAATGTTACGATCGCATAAAACTCTCGTTACCCTCCTCCATTTCAACCAGCCAGTTTGTATCTTATGGTTAACATCATTATCGATCTCTCCATTATTCTGAATAATAGAATCCAAATAGCTAAACTGACTGCTCATTTGTATCTCTTACCCATCCAGTTTTACAACATTATAGTGTATGGTCCGTCGTTTACTAAATTTATATTTCATATGCTTTGTTTTAGACCTACGCATCCTAAAGTTGTAAAAGTTTACAAATTTGGTACTTCATTTCTCGATTTTTTTTTTTATGATGGTTAAGAATTAATTTCGAATATTGTTAAAACCGTTCAGAGATTAGGCGGTTCGGAAACCAATCTAAAGTAATCTAAATGTACTGAACTAATTACCAAACCTAATAAATGTTTTCAGGGCAATCATGAGCCAACCTGTTAATACAGTCAAGCATGGCTTGCTTGATGCCGCGTGTTCTGTCGTGAGATTAACAACACCAATCGAACAATAGAACATCTAAAAGTTGTTGATGAGATTAATTAAGCTGACGCCTCACATGGCCGATTTAAACAAAGATTAACATGGAATGATCGTTGACATGACAACACTTTCTTCTGTCTTGTGCTCATGTCCGGAGACTGCCACGTGCAGGGAAATTCTATTCCGGCACGCCTTGCCCAAAATGCTTTGTAATTTTTTTTTTTTTTTTTTTTTGACTAATTTGCCATTTCACAATCCACTAGTCCAATATTAATACCCGACCTATTTAAATGCCCACTCAAGTTGTTAAATTCATATTTAAACTTGAGAGTTTGAGCCAATTTACTAGTTCAAAATAATAAATTAGGTAAATAGAAAATGATTTGAAAGTAGAATACATGGCAAGGAAACGAAACAAAAGATAGTCACACATCGGTAAAAGTATTGTCAGTTTATCAATTTATATAGAATTATTTGTTCCATATTATTGCTTATGTAATAAGAGGAGAAAGCTTAAGCACCATGGGGGGTGCACGCGCGTGTGCAAGTACAAATGGGCGCATTAGTGACGCACTTGGCATTGTTGGGATCCAACGGTCAGGCCCGTTAGCAGTTACCATTAAACGGTCGTGTCAGTGAAAGCCTATAAATAGGCCTTGTCCAGTCTCATTCCAACATATAATTTTTTTTCTTCTTCTTTCTTCTGCAGACAAGAAATTTCTGTCTCCAAATAAGAGTTTTCTGTCTCCAGAAGAGCTGTTATGTTCTATCCTGCATTACACCACATAAATAGAGAGTATTTTTTAATCAGATTCATCAGAGGCAATAGAATTGCTGCTTTTTCCTATTACATAAAGATTGTTGTATTCTGAAAGGATGACGACGCTCACTGTAATCTAGAAGCATACCGATGGAGTGCGAATGGGTCTTAAGAAGATAGTATTCAACGCTAACCTCTATCATCTTCCAACTTCTATCATTATCCAAACTGCGATCATCTTTTGCATACAATCGTCCTTTAACCAACAACTTATTCTAACTTAATTTTCATTATTCTGTCTAATCATTTAAATTAATAACTTATATATATGTATGCGCGCGCACACACGCACACACACACACACACATATATATATATACATATATATGTATATATATATATATATGTACATATATCTATATGTACATATAGATATATCTATATATATGTACATATATATATATATATATATATATATATATATATATATATATATATATATATATATATATATATATATATATATATATATATATATATATACATACACATATACATATGTATATACATACACATATACATATGTATATAAATGTACATATGTACATATATGTACATATATGTACATATGTACATATATGTACATATGTACATATATGCTGCTAGACAAACCATATGGAAACTCATATGTCAAAGTTCTTACTATTACCTGTATTGCATAAGTGCCTGTATATATTCGGGACCTGCCTCGAACCCATGGTGCCGAATCATGACGCACCGCTAGTGCTGCTAGACAAACCCCATATTATTTAACAATAATAGATATCATCCTTATGGGGATACATAACTAGATCATGTCATAAAGTCTTCGACACCTAATTAGAAACGACTAATTAGATCCTCATATCTGATACATCGTGTAGTTTTTCCAATCCCTATGTGAATGATACACGATACTCATAAATCAATAGAAATATCATGGCATGCCAAGTCAGATTGTGTATATGTCCTTCGCTAGAAACTGGAATTTAAAAATCAATTTAATTCTTGACCACGTATACACGTATCACAAGAATACTATGTTTCAATGTAATCAAGATATATAAATCTTGTCATTATATTCCCATGAATAATCATGTCCATCATATATCTGGCTTGTCAATAATTCATTCAATTATGTCATGTATCAGGTTCAAGTATCATGTATCGTATTCATGTTATATAAATCGTAGTGTCGTATACTAATATGTGTTTTGTTTCATGCTTTCGTAATTAAACATCACGTTAAACCATTCATGTACCAAAATATCAGGCACACAACTTGTTGCGTGTTATGTATTAAATAATTGATGTTACATATCTTATATATCCATATCATATATGCATTTAAAGCATGTCATATATTGCATCATATATTATTTGATGGCCAAATTGTAAATTAGGTTAACTTCTCCATTAAACAAATCTCTTCGGTAGACACATAGCCCCTTATATTTTCTGTAATTCAAATATCAAATTAATTTGATAATTTTGTATATGACAGTTTGCAGTTCGAATATTGCCGAATAAGATAATCTATACTAATTTTGCATAACTCACATGCATCTATATAATCAATTATAGACATAATGTAACAGCTATATTACACTTAGGTAATTTATTATTCATTTATATGTGTGTAGGTGTGTAATAAATAATACTTATTTATTAGTCAACATTGCTATTGGTCTGAGACTGATTCTACGTCTTAAATGTTGTGGCACTATATTTAAATAGCTTATTTTAAAATATTATCTTATATATAAACCACTTTTTTCCAAACAAATTATTATGTAAGCTAAAATAAATATAAATATAATCAACATTGCTATTTAATATTTAATGTTTATAGAGCAATAACAATATTAACATTTAAAATAAGCATATCCAAATTATAAACTTGTATAAACAAACTAATTTAAATATATTGATCTATCAAATTATCCAATAATCTGGTTTAATTCTCAGTATCAATTAAGAGTCCAAAACATGAGCTCGGCATATTCACAAAATATTGTCCAAAAAGTGAGCCAACGATATTCATAAAATAAAATATATTACATGCACACAATACAAATTAAATAAATTTTTCAAGAAAATAACAAAAAATAAAAGTGTTACTTACATCAAATTCTTTTTAGTTTCCTTTAGTTTTTTGAATTTCCTTTCCTCCTTTTATTTTTTTTCTTTTTAGAAAATCACACCCTTATACCTCTGTGTGCAGAGAGAAAAAAATGTAAGGAGAGAAATGAGTGCGTTGATCAAAGAGTTTTTAATGCATCAGATTTGATTTGCATTTAAGTACTAATTTTCTTAAAACTTTGATACCCAAATCCCTTAATACCACACTTCACTTTCCTGTGACAATATAGCAAAACACTACGGTCCTCTTTTAGTTACTTTTTTTTTTTTTTTTCTCTTTTTTTATTTAATAATTTTGGTTTCAAGTCCAAATATTACCAAATTAATATAAAACTTAGTAGTCAATGAAATAAATACTAAAAATTATTCATTTGTCATTTCGAGTTTTGAAATGAGAGAAATGGTTTGAAGTAATTAGAATAATAATTTAATATTTTGAAATTAGTAAATTTTGAAAAAAAATTGGGCTTCCTGAAAATTTTCTTAAAATCATAAATATTAGAAAACTAATAACTGTGAAAACCGAATATCATTTAGAGTTATGAATTTAAAGTTACGCTAATCGAAAGTTATTTCGATGTCTAAATTGACATCTGGTAGTCTAACCCAAAAGAAGGATACGATAGCATGAAATTTCAGAATATTACAGTTGCACTACATAAATCTTGTTTTTTTCAGTTTTTATCGGATACCATTGTCACCACCTAATTTTACTAATATAATTCTAGAATATTTGGGTACCGTTCACCTCTTGAAGAGAAAATCTCTCTTTACCAAATAAAAAATATTTGAGAGAAGTTTTTTTTTTAAAATAAGTAACAGTTTTACGCCATAAGTATTGGCTCAAGTGACATCATACCTCTCCAATTTGCAAGAAGTTCTCAGTTTGGCATCCGTTGGAAACTCAATTTGGATAATATTGTACAAAACATGTTTGTGAGTTTGACTAGTAACAAAAAAAAAGGTAACAGTTTTACCAAAATTAAAAGTATTATAATTCATAAATGAATAACAATAATAGGCTTCTTTTAAGATGGAAGAAAAAATATATAATTAAAACTTTAGTTAGGTAAAAAATGATAGGTTTTTAATTTTAAAAATTATGAAAACTATTAAAATATCATTCTTCTGAGACTAGAATTACTAAAATATAATATAGAAATGCAAGAGTTAGATGTCATTTTGTACGATTTGCTGTTTAAATGAAAAGGAAATTTATACCTTACTTTTCTCTTCCCACTTTAAATGGTGTGCTTTGGGACTAGAGATTCATTGTCTCATTCGGAAATTTCTAAAGTAGCACTCCACTAGTGAGCACACCTTTCTTAATGAGCTTACCTTCTTTTTAAAAAAATGGTTTTCCCCGGTGAGCACAATACTTCTTTTCAAATAATTATTTCTTTCCAAATCTTCTCATATGATCTATTGTCAACGTTTTTCTCCCAAATCCATCTACTCCCTCCCCATCCGCCTACTATCGTCGTGCCCCCACTCCTAGGCAGCTTGCAAAACCGACCGTCGTAGCCCTATTTATGAATTCAAATTATTTTTTAGAGAAAAACTATTCCTCACATAATTAAAAAGGGAGATTGGAGTTGATGACTAGGACATTATTGTCGAAAAAGTTCAATAGCAAACTTTTAATATTAACCAAATTAGTGAATTAGTGAAGTATGCCCACTAGGATAAGTGGTGTGTTCCTTTAGAAGTTCCAGCCTCTCTTCTCTCAGCACATTTGCAAACACAACCTTGAAAATTAAAATTTACAAAGAATCCCTAATTTCTAAGACATTGTTTTGCATGTTAAGATTATTAAAGTAATTAAAAATGACTAGCAAAAAAATAATAAATCAACTTATGTCTTCATTGAATAACATTAAAACCTTGTAAATATTTTACAACAAAAAAACTTCTAGTTTCTAAAATAGATTACAAAACTAAAATTATTATCATTCACTTATTCTCTTTGGATAAGTAAAAAAATATTCTTATCCTCTTTTTTATTCATGTAAAAGCACGTGTAAAAAAATCTAGCTCCTCATTGCATTTATGGTGTCAATCTAGCTAGTGACTTCTCTCTATTTTCACAAGTCACATATCCTAGCCATCTTTTTCACAATATTTACAATATTTTCTTCAATAATTTTTTTTTAATATAGATGTATCATATTTTTTTTATAAGTAGTATATTGATAATGTTACAAATATCCTGAACTTGACTTCAACATAAATTATATAATGAAAATTATTGATGATGATGATATATAAGTAATCAGTCAATTTTGAATACTTAGTTGTTGTTCTTAAGTAAAACGAGTATTCTTTTTAGAAATACACCATAACTTCTTAGACCTCTTAACATTCAAAAGTTATTTTTAATCTTTTTTCTTGACGTTAATTTTAGTCATCTAAGGTCACCTAGCTAAATTCAAACACCAAACAGAGATTGAGTTAGAAATCAGAGCAAGAGTTAGATTAGATTCATAGGACAACTTTGAATCTCGAATAATCTGTAAGGAAGTTGTTAGGAAAATAGCACAAGTAGAGTACATATGCAGAGATACAATGAGGTTTAGCCCAGAAGAATTTTTGAGCCTACGTCCCAAAAATAGCCGATCCGATATATATAGTAAAATCGAGGATACAATCTCCTCCCCCCCCTATGATTATAGGGAAGGAAGGGATTCGGGAGACAGAGAAGAATTTTTTTTAATATAATATTTTGATCCATCCTATGTAGATGATTAGGAGGTATAAGAGTGATTCGTGGTACTAGATACTCATGCCGCTCTCCTCATAGAGGAGGAGTGCATTTATAGTGTTTTTATGGTAGAGTCATAGTTGAAATTTAATACTATCTCTAGATACGAGAGATATTTGGCTACGTTGTAAAAAAAAGTTTCCTTTTTATAATCGAAATCAATTTCTTTTCTCAGAAAAATTCTGATCGATAAAGCATTCTTGAATCTTCTTGGCTTTGTAAGTTTTGTGGATTCTCTTTTAGTAGACATTTTCTTGTACGGGCTTCGTCTGTTAATTTATAAACCAACA